>VZTD01005888.1:26624-58306 GCA_013397725.1 Rhagologus leucostigma
GTCCCAGCCCTGATCCTTATCCCCTGTCCCTTCCCTGTCCCCCATCCCTTCTCCCAGCCCTGCGCCCCACGCCCTGTCCCAGCCCTGATCCCCACCTGAAGTCCCACCTCCCCCAGTCCGCTGGCAGGCAACCCCCGGGATACCCGGATAACGTGGCACATTGCAGACCCCATAACTCTCCCCACTGTACAGAGTCGCAGGGCGATGTGTCAGCCCTTGAGTGCAGGGGAGTTACACAGATTCCTGGGTGCTCGGTGCGGCAGTCTGCCGTGCCTTGTAGAACACGTGTCTGGTGCTCACAGGTGCTGGACACTGTTTTTCATGGCTGCCTACGGGCCCCTGGCATCCTCGTCTATTCACACCACCTGCGAGGTTCTGTGTGCTGCCTGCTGTGGGGCAGTCACAGTCCTAGAGTGGCCCATGGCACGACGCTGGTGACCAGATCTGCCTCTTGCACATTTTGGGGTCGTCACCCCCAGTCACTTGCTTTCTGGTGTAAGTGCAGTGTAGGGCTCTCGGCCTTGCTTTTCAGGCTGCTGTTGCTCCATGAGTAGCTACTTTGGATTATTTTACCTTCATTTTTTGTAATGACAATTCACTAGTCAAGTAAAAGTTTGAGAGATGGTGTAAAACAAGACCGTGAAGTTCAGCTAAGTGTGCTCTTGCTTGCCTTATCAAAAAGCTTTGCCCAGCGATTCTTCTGCAATTACTCCTGCTGGCAAGCCAGTGTCCACCATTCATTGTGTTGGGTATGCAGGCTCCTTTAACTGCCAGTTTTGTTCTGCACTAGGGATAGGAACAAGGTTTGTCCTGTTCTCGGCTCTGGTTTTGTTGTCCTTTCTTGCACAGAAAATCAGTGCCTTGTTTGCTCTACCCATCACCAGGGCTCTGGTTTCTTCTCGGCACAGTGTGTCAGCAGGTTAATGGGTTTGTGTCCTCACTGGCCAGGCGGGCCAGGTGACTGTGTCTGTGTGGACATGCTGTTTTTGCTTTCCCTGCAGCTGTTTTTGCAAGGCCTCTGCCTCGTTTGCATTTTTCTGTTTAAAAACAGTGATTTTTCCCTTTTGAGTCATCTTTATTTTTGAGCCATCATTAATTTGCTCTCCCTCCTTGTTTATTAATAGACCTTTTCACTTTTGTGCTGATTCTGCCTGGGTATATTTGTAAAGGCCTTTGTATTCCCCTTAGCATTCTGGCTGTTAACTCCTTCTGCTGGTTTGTTGTCCCTTCCCTCCCCCCTGTCCCCCTGCAGCTGTGAGGGGACACCATTGACTTACAAGTCATCTTCCTGTCTGGAATGTGTCCCCTTCTCTTGTTCCAGGTATCTCCTAAGAGCATCTATTCCAGGTGTCTTCTAAGAGTATTGCAAGTGAAAGGCACGATTGAAATCTCTCTGTGCCTTTGAGGCTTGTGCCACCCCCTCGTACAGCCAGTGTTTGCTGTGGCTGCTGGAGAGCCTTTCTCCTGGCAGCAGGGGGACAGGGACGTCTTAAAGCCCCCAGGGCTGCAGGCAGAAGTTGGATGGAATGCAGCTCTTTGCGCCTTGAATGCTTTGCTTTGCCTCGTACCAGTGGCTCTGTGTTCTTGCCTGTGCTCTATCTCCACCAGGTATCCTGGCCCTGACGCCCGCTGTTGAGCCAGGTGGCCTGGGCTGGAGCTCTGCCAAGAGCAGGAGAGGTGCAGGGTAGCCAAAACCTCTGACAGTCCTTGCCCGGGCTGCCAGGGTCTGGTGTTGTGCAGTTGGTAAGTGTGCCATGGCACGTGCCTGGCATGGGATGAGTCCTGCGAGTGGCAGGTTCCCCAGCGGAGCTGTTTAGAATCTCCTTGTACCTGCCTTTTTATTAATCTTGTTATTATAGTTATTTTTTTCCCCTTCAAAGAGCCCAATCTGCTGCAGGCTGTAAAGAGTGACATTGTGGTGTGCGAGCTGCGTGCCAAGGCTGCGTGAGGTCCCCCAAGGCTCCTGGTCCCCCAGTATTGCCATCCCTGTTCACTGTCAAGGCTTTAAGGTTATCTACTCTATCGATGGGAATATGGATTGAGTGGAATTAGAAACCTCGAAGGCTAAAAATACAGCTCCCTGCCAGGAAATGCGGCAGCCTGCTGAGAGGGTGCTGCGTGGCACTGAGACTTCTCCAGGAATTGGCATGTTCCACATGAGCGTCACAGCCCAGCATCCCTGCCTGTTCCCAGGTTCCTTGAGCAGGGCCGTGGCTGGCTCGTTCTCGTTTGTGGGGTCCTTCCCTGGGCAGGACAGGGAGAGAAATCAGGGAGAAAATGCGGCCCATGTGTGCTGCAGATGTCCGCTAGAGGAGAAACACGGGCTGGCACGTGACAGGGGAGCTCGCTGAGACCTCACAAACACATACCATGAGCACGAGCTCCCCATGAGCAGCGTGTTCCTGGGAACAGTGCGAGAGGAGCCTGTGCCTTCAGGGAGCTCTGGCTGCCTCCTGGCTGATGATCCAGCATCCTTCTGGCCATGCCAGGCTATGTTGTGTTGGGCTGGTGGGCTTTACATGCCAGACAGCTGGGCAGCGCTCCTATCACCACTTTTACCATGGTGCCATGGCCTGTCCCTGCTTGGTGCCACAGTGCTGAGTTGTTTTGCCAGGCAGCTCCATAAAACAGGACAGCATCTGGGGCAGCATAGGCCTTTTTGGGGATGCACTGCCCATTGCTGCCTGTCTTTTTGGGGTAAGCTTGGTCCCAGACTCTGGAAGTGGCAGGGTTGCCCTGCCTAGCGTAGTGTGAATGAGACCCAAAGCCAGGGCCATTGCTCTGCCCCTCGGAGCATGAAATCAGTCGGTGCCGACCCGTGGCTGTGGCATCAATGAAGTGTGTAATAGGCTGGGGGCAGGAGCTGTGCTGCCCTGTGGAGAAAAAACAAAGTGCTGCGGCATCCCTGCCAGTGTGGGTCGTCTACCACCTTGCCGTGCTTCTTCCCGGGCTGCAGGAAGCAGCTCTTCCCCAGCAGCGTGTGGCAGGCAGAGGCAAAGCTGTGCAGGGAGAGGATGCTCCCAGCACCAGCCGTCTGGCTAATGCTGTACCATCTGCTTTGGAGGGTGAGGCAAGGTGAATGGCAAGCTTTTGAGGAGCCCATAAATCCTGCGTGCAAAGGCTCTTGGAGGTGACATGGGATGTGCATGGAGCAATGCTGCTTCTGGTTGCTCCCCGTGCTGGAAATTCTCAGGAAGCAGAGCCTGGGGAGATCACTGACCCCCACAAGACATGCAGTGATGAGCCATGGGCTGGGACTCTGGGCTTGGCTGGGAAAAGTCCTTTAGCAGAACGTGTTTCAGTGCAGTTTGAAGCTCTCTGTGGTTGGAAATGGTGGTGCCGGGGGGGCTTCCAATGCCCCCTCCCCTCTGGCACTCGGGCTGCCACTCGGTGAGAAAATGTATAATGCCTCAGTGTTGAAAAATGACTAATCCAGTCCTTGGAAGGTTTGTAGGATACATTCCTTTCTTGCGGTCGATAAAGATAAAGGGGATCGTTCTGCCAGTAAAATTAGTGTATCAAAGAGGGGGAAAGAAATGACAAGAGCTACGGAGACAGAAAAATGATTGGGGCAGCCCTGGGATGGTGCTCAGCATCAGCATGGCGCCCGTGCCTGCACCTTGTGTTCCTGCCCACCTTCGCAGCATGAGGTGCAGGCACGGGCGCCGCAGTCATGCTGGGGGTACTGCCCTGCTGGGCTTTTCCAGTGGTTTCCAGAGAGCCACGAGAGACTCATCCATCATGCCAAGGCAACGGTCTGTCCATCTGTCAGGAAGAGGGGATGATGCCGTGTGGCATGGGCAGCCCCAGCCACTTTCCAGCCAGCGGTTGGCCTCCCCTCGCCTTCCCGGCACCACTGCTGGCTGTTGGTGAGGGGCCACGGGGAGCGTTCGCGCCTCGGTCAGGGGCTGTGTGGAGGGGAGGCTAATGTACCGGAGGTGCCTCGGAAATGAGAGCCTTGGATGGGTTCCTGGCCCTATTGATCTGCCGGCAGTTTATGCATCCTGACATTCATAATCTCGCTCGGCGCTGATGGTCCAGATTAATGGGCCCAGGGGCTGTCCATCCGTCACTTCACATTAATTACTGAAGAGGTGTTTTTCCAGTGATTTACCTGACAGCGGCCTGTGATGAATCCCCCTAAACGGAGTGGGCAGTGATTAATCATGGGGCCCCAGCCCAGCCCCGCTCTGCCTTCCCCTCAACCACAGTGCAGCCCCCCGCACCATCCGTCTCCATAAACCTTGTCTGATGCATATTTATAGGGGCAGGGGGGCCTGGCCGCTTGCGGCGTGCCTGCTTCTGCCAAAGATGATGAAAAATAAATCTCTGTCGGGATGGGGCAGCAGGTGAGCAGGGCTGCAGCATGCCGTGGTCCCGCGCCAGGGTATCCCTGCGCTGGGGTTTGCTTTCTGTTGTTCTGTGGCTGCCTGAGGCTTCTCTGTGGTTTTTGATGCCTGAGTAGCGCATGGTCAGTGTTCTGTGTCAGCTGCAGACACTGGTCCCTTGGGCTGAAGGGTCCCAGGTAGCAGCTGCCGGAGCGGGGCAGGTGCCTCATTGATTCTGTCGGGATTTCCCTGCTTCCCCCAAGCCGGATACGCCCCACCAAAGGCTGTAGGGCTGTGGGGCGCTCCGGGCCCCAAACCCTGTCTGCAGATATGCTACTGCGGGGTAGCGTTGGGGCTCCACAATCCATCACTGTGTGCCAGCTGCTGAGGGAGCAAGGGTGGGTGCTGGGACCCCACCTCAGTGACCTGGGCAGGGGCTGCCCACTGTGCACTCGGCTCTGGAGCTGTTGGGCTGTGGGCGGGACAGTGACGCTGTTCTCTCCTTGGCAGGCAGCAGTGGCACCATGCAGCAGGAGGCGGAGGGCAGCCGGACGCGCCGCAGGAAGCCCGACATGGCCCTCTACGTGCCCAAAGCGCGGCGGGAGAGAGAGGCACAGGCGGCGGGCGACACACGGGTTGGGCACCGCCGGGAGCCCGAGAACCACTGCCTGGTGCGGGACTCTGGCCGGGGCAGCGTCGAGGGGCAGAGGCCAAGCCCCCGTGCCAGAACACAGGCAGGCAGAGCGGCAAGGAGGGAGAACACGGTGGATGCCGGCCCAAAGGAGGTGCGGATGGCCTCTGCCAAGCACAGCCATAGGAAGGGAGGCAGCTGCCCCATTGCACCGGAAGGCCTGGAGGCATCACCCAGCATGTGTGAGCCATGCCCAGATCCAGCTGTTGCTCAGCCCTGGGACAGGCAGGACAAAGCATCTCACCAAGGACCCGGAGAGCTCAGCCACGGCCACAGGATGCTAAGGACTGAGCCTGACCTTCCATCCCCACTGAGTGCACAGACTGAGGCTGTGAAGGCCACCCCTGAGCCTGGGGATGCCCCCACTAGCCCAACACCCGCTGCTAGCACAACACTGGTTTGTCAGACAGGTCTGAGTGGCGTGTTGGAACACTTGGGGGACAGCACCGCAGATGCAGCTGGGGACCTCTCCCAAAGCCTGGGGGAGGCTGTCCTGCAGTCAGAAGGGGTGGGCAACCATGGCAGAGTGCCCCAGCTGGTGGGGGAGACAGTGGGTCTGAAAACTTGGGAGGAGGAGAAGGAAGAAGACAGGTCTCTCCTGGCAGAGCAGAGCAAGGGTTGTGCCACTGGGGTACTGGAGAAAGAGGAGACGTGGGGAGGCAGGGCTGTGCTTCCTGGGGAGAGCACCTTGTGTGTGCCAGGAGCCAGCTGCGAACCTGTGTTGTTGGGGGGTAGCATGGGCGATGTGCCAGTACTCCCAGGGGGAAGCACTCCACGGCAGGGCATGGGCAGCCCGTCCCAGCTCCTCCCTGCGAGCGAGGAGAGCACTCCTGGTGCTGGGGACCCTGGTGGGGAGAGTGACCTGGTGCCTGCTGTAGAGGAAGCGGGCAGCACTTCTGCCTGCACAGATGGCAGTGCTGGGGCTGAGAGCCGCCCGTGGGAGGGAGCACCTCTGGAAAGCTGTGAGGCCCCACCACCCCTAGAGCTGCTGTGCCATGGCATGGAGGGGATCTCACCTGCATCCTGGGCCAAGGAGCTGGCAAGGCCAGATGAGGATGTGGGCTCGCTGCAGAAGCACCAGGAGGCTGAGAAGGAAGAGAGAGGTCTCCACGGCAGTTCCCCAAAGGAGGGACAGACCAATGCCAGTGCTGAAACCCTGAGCCAGACCAGCCCGGCTGCCGAGGAGAGCTGGGATGTGCTGTTCAACGATGATGGGGACTGCCTGGACCCACGCCTGCTGGAGGAGGTACTTCCTGCAAGCCAGTGTTTGTGGGGATTTGCAGGGACGGTGGCTGGTGCCCGCTGGGATGTGGGGGATGTCTTCTCCTGTGTTCTCTGGGGTGAACACATGGGGTGGATGGGCATAGTAAGCCTAGCTGGCTGTGCTGCCTGCTCTTAGAGCCAGCCTTCCCCTGTGATGCTAAAACACCTGGGATCTCCGTCTTCCCCCATCTGTCCCATCCCATCCCGCGTTGCTGGTGAAGGCTGGGGTGATCGTCCCTCTGTAGTACATAAAGTGCATCCAGTAAAACTGCTGAAGTGCTGTAAACTGCAACTGCACCCTCATGAAACCAGGGCTGGTGATAAAGAAAGGGGCTGAGATGTATGGGCTCCCATTGAAACAGCAATGGGATGTTTCCTCGAAACTATGGCTTCTTAATCAGCTGTGCCTCATTGCCATTTCCTCCTGCACACATGCTGCTGAATTACTACAGTTGGCTGCTTAGTGCCAGGGCTCTCACCGTTTTGCTGCTGTTCACGAGGAAAGCTCGGCTCCTGCAGCAAGGCTGGATATCCCTTATTGCATTTTAAATCAGTAGTGTCAAACTGGTAATTTTCCAAATGACGTTGATGTACCTGAAGAAACAAACAGTGTTAATATTGTTACATCCAGTGTCTGTCTACCCCCGGCTGGAAGCAGGGTGTGAAGTGGTGAGTGGTGCCTTCCTAACAGTGCCCGTGAAGGGATGAGATTAACTCAAGAGCACACTTACTGAGGGGCACGGATCCCACCTTGTCCACAAGGCCTGCTTGGGATGATGTGTCCTTTCAGAGCCTGGCATAGTGCTGAGACAGTGGGTGGGACACACAGGGCTCGCATTTGGGGGGATGTGGAAGGGCGTTGGGTATCCCCATCCTTGCCTGGCTGTGCTCCCCTCAGCCACTGTCCCCCACCCTCCAGGCGGGAGGTTGTGGTGAGTGCTGGTGTGAGGAGGACAGCACTGCTGCTCTGAGGCAGCTGGGGCAGGTGGCATTGGCTTTCTGTGGGCTGATGCCGTGGGCATGGCTTTGTCCTTGGGGGAGGAAGGTCAGGGAGGATCCCTGTTCTGGTGCAGCCATAGGATGCTGTGGGCAGGGTTATGCTGTGCAGTACAGGTTCTCACTCCAAGGAGTATCTGTATTGGCTCCCCCATGCACAAGCTCTGAGACAAGTTCGAGCTCTTCAGGGAGCTTCCCAAAATGGGTGAAAAAGAACCTGAAATAGGGATGTATGAAAAATTGCCATCTTTGTCCCCTACAGATTCCCCTGTGAGCCTCGTGCTTCCTGAGCCCTCTGAGCTCTTGGCAGGTGGATGTAGCTGCTTGGGGAGGGCACAAGCTCTCGGGAAGATGGAGCTGTTGTTAATTAACAAAAAGAACAAGAAAATTAGTAACGTCTTCCTCGTAACCAAATCCTCATGCAATGCAGATAGCTGGCAGAGAGCAAGATTTATGACGTTCTGTGTGGAGGAGAGATTTCTGATAGCGGACGGCTCTTCAATCTAGCAGGAAAAAAACACCACAGTGAGCACCATTGGCTGGAAGCTGAAACCAGACAAATTTAGAGTAGAAATCAGTTTGAACACAGAGTAATTAAGCACTGCGACCGTTTCCTTGCAGGCTCTGTGGGCTCTCCATCAGATGGTGCGGCACAGCAGGGGCCGCGGTGTGTGCGTGCCCAGGGTTGTGGTGTAAGCGAGCAGCCACAGACCCCTCTGACCCACTCTGGCCGAAGTGTGTCTTTAGAGAGCAGCGAGATGTCATGGACGGGCTTCATTTTCCCGGTCATCTGTCTGTCCGTCCATCAGCGAACCCTTCCCCAGGATGCCTGCCAGGGCTGGGGACCGTACCACGGCTCCCCTCCCTGCCCTGCCCAGTGGCTGGGGAGCTGCTGGCACACTGCGTGCTGGGGGACCTGTTGAGCCGTGCCTACCGCGTGGCTGAACCCTGCTGCCAGACGGCTCCTGTCCTTCCTGCCCCGCCACACTTGGTGATTTGTGAAGGTCAAGGACCGCTCCAGCACTCTGTGCTCCTGCTCTCTAATCATCTTCCCGGTGCCTGGCACTACCTGAGTGCGCTGCTCCCTCAAGCAGCACCGCAGGGCTTTATCTTGCCTGGGAATGGCTCCCTTGCCTCCCCCGAGCAGGCAGAGGGTGCCTGAGTGTGCTGCCCTGCACGGGGGTGATGGCAGGGCAGGCGGCTCTGCTGGTAGTGCTGGCCTGTCCCATGAGCTCCATAAGTCAGCTCTACCCTCCGCCGGTATCCAGCCGCTATGGCAGCACCCCCTCACCTGCCATGAATCCATCTTCCCCATAAAATTGTCGGAATGAGCACTTTTTATCGACTGAGCTGGCTGGGATTTATGGGCTCTAACCTTGCAGCCGTGGTGTGCTCTGCTATGATCACTTAGGGGATCGGGGTGGGAACCCGCCTGAGTTATGTACCCATTTCCTGGCATCGTGCCAGCCCCACGCTCCAGGGGGAGCAGGGGAGCTGTTGGTGGCTTTGGACTGCACCTGGCCTGGCGTCTCAGCTGAAGCAGAGCACTGAGTCCCCCTGGCCACTGGCACGGCGTGGTTTGGAAAGCAAGGGTTCAGCAAGCGATGCAGAGTGGCCCACTGGGCAGAAGGTGGTGCAGGGTGACCAACTGGCGCTGGCAGTGTGGGACAGAGGGAAATAGGGGCTGGCTGCACCCCTGTGTTGTGGCAGTGAGAGCTGCTGTCTGTGTTTTAAAATAAAGGTTGAAAAAAGTGTAAGGTAGAAAAGCTCTACAGCCATCATCTTTTAGGGCTCGAGAAAGTGCCCTGCTGTGAGGTAGTAAAGGTGCGCAACCCATTTTATCAAGAAGAAGATTGAGAAGGGACTTGATTAACATTAGTAAGTGCTGTGACGGGGAGGGGACCAGGGACTGAGGGTTCTTTAATCCAGCAGAGAGGCAGAACAAGAACTGCCGGCTGGAAAGTGAAGTCAGACAAATTCAAATGAGAAATAAAGCATAAATATTTAGGTGCACAGGTGATTAACCAGCAGAACTTGCTCCTCAGTGGAGCACTGTCTTTTTCATCTTGGCATCTGGGGTGCTGATGGGCTGCTCCGGTGCATGTGCTGCAGTCAGGGCACGCTGAGCCTGGTGCTTCCATGTGGCAGAGAGACATCAATCTTTCCTTCTGACGTTACTGTCCTGCTCCTCGTTCTTCCCCAAATGTATTTCAGGTCATCACATCACTGTGGAAGGAGGGGTGTGCTCGGAGGTGCATGTGCTGTTTCACTCCTGCCATTCCCACTATGTCCCTGACGGAGCCACAGAGCGTGGCAAGTGAAGGGATGCTGGTGATGGGAAAAGCAAATGCATGGTGTGAGAACCCTGGCTGATAACTCCTAATTCTCAATGCCATGAATCCATCTGCAGTGCTGGGGTGGGGTGTAGGGGCCTGGACAACTTTCTGGGAAGCACTTGCCGCGGATTGGGAACCGCTGTGGGGCAGGTGGGCATGGGTTGCTCAGTGCTGTGCCTGTCCTACTGCTGCAGCTCTCAGGGGGTGAGAAGCACCAGGAGAGCCAGCAGTCACCCCGCTTCAACTACTATGGGGCTGAACCTGCTGCGCCAGACATCAGCGATGATGAGCTGCCCCACGTCATCGAGATCTACGATTTCCCCTCAGATTTCCGCACGGAGGACTTGATGCGTGTCTTCTGCAGCTATCAGTGAGTCTGCCAGCACTCTGTCCCCAGTGCTGGGGTTCTCTGCCTGGGCTCTGCTCCAGACGGCTGCCCATCAGGTGCCGGTGCCTTGCTGAGCTTCCCTCTCTTTGGCAGGAAAAAAGGCTTTGATATTAAGTGGGTGGATGATACGCACGCCCTGGGCATCTTCTCCAGCCCCATAACAGGTACTGCTCCTGGTTCAGCTGGGGATGGGCAGAGAGGAGGCATCCCTCTCCCGCAGCCAGATCCTGGGCATGGGGCTGACCCTGCACGTGGGCATGCTGCTCTCTTCCTGCAGCACGCGATGCCCTCAGCACCAAGCACCTGATGGTGAAGACGCGCCCACTCTCCCAGGGCACCCGCGCCTCTAAAGCCAAAGCCAGGGCATATGCTGGTGAGTGGTGCTGCCCTGTGCCAGCTTGTGCCTTCGTGATTGTGCTGCAACATCATCCCGATTATTGGGGAGGGGCGGGGCAGCCGGCATGGCTCCACAGCTGTGCCGGCTGCCCTGTACGTCCCAAAATGCCCCACTAATGTCCTCCGTTTTCACAGAGTACCTGCAGCCGGCCAAGGAGCGCCCTGAAACATCAGCTGTCCTGGCCAGGCGGCTGGTGATTGGTGCCCTGGGGGTACGGAGCAACCAGACACCAGCCCAGCGAGATGCCGAGCGGAGGAAGCTGCAAGAAGCCCAAGGTGAGTTTTGGATGCCTGGAGGGGCTGCAGTATGGGGGGTGGGGAGGGCTTCCTCATGCATGCCCCTTCTCACAGGGTGCTGGGTGGGAGGGGGCTGCACCAGGGTGGAGTCCAGCCACCTCCACAGGGAGGTGGGGTGATAAGGATGTGGCATTGACCCTCTTGTCCCTGCAGAGAGGAAACGCCTGGAGAACAAGCAGCGGGAGGATGCCTGGGAGGGCCGGGACTGAGCCGGGAGGCTGCACTTTAAGCCCACGTCCCTCTCTGCAGGCAGGCACAGCACTCTGCGTCTCAGAGCTGGGACGGATTCTGCACTGCGTCCAAAAGCACTGGGCTGCTTCACCGAAAGGGCTGAGCAGCATGTGGGCTGGTTGGTGCTGTGGGGATGCTGTTGCTGTCAGGCAGCACAGCCCACCCTGCCCAGGGCAGAACCCCCAAGGCTGCAAGCCACAGCACGAGCAACAGCAGGCTGCAGGGAGCTCAGCAGAGAGCATGGGGGGCTGTGTGGGGCGGCCCTGGCCACCTGGCAGGGCCTTGTGAGTGAGAGTTTCTGTCCTTTATTTTGCTAATAAATGCCATTTATTTTATTTGCTTGCTTGGGTGGTGGCTCCCCGTTCCCTTCCACCTCCGTTCGGGGGAGGGTGTGCGTGCCGGGCGCAGCTGCAGCATGGCCTGCACCGCTGTGGGGACGTCCACCCCTCCCGGGTGCTGGGCGTCCCCAGCGGGCGTGGGGGATGTGCAGGCAGGAGGGATCGGGCAGGACGGCAGGCAGGAATGTGCTGGCAGGGACCCTGTTTATTTCCGCGGAGCAGCTGCAGGCCTGAACAGCAGGGCCCTTGTCAGAGCATGGGCAGGGCCGTGTTCCTGGCCCCACACGGGGCTGTGATGTGGCCGCGCTGCCGGCCGTGCCGGGCGGGGGGCTTCCTGCCCTGCCCCCGGGCGAGGCTGGCGGCTGGGACCTGCCTTTGCCTCCTCTGCTTTGCATCATCCCTCGGCACCTGAAAAACAGCCCCGTGTCCCCCAGCGCTCCCACGCTGTAGCTCTGCAGACTCTGAGGTTTTGGGGCCTTTTACAGGAGGTGAAGATGGGGATGAGGCTTTTCTGCCACCACTGCCAGCAGTTTGCGTGTTTTTGGTCGCTGAAGAGCTCGTGTGGCTGCCCTGTGTCCCCTGGCTGTCCCCCAGCTCGGCAGCAGTGGAGCTGGTCATGACCCTGTGGTGGTGGCTGCCTGCCCCTGCACCATCCGGCAGCGCTGCCAGCTGGGAGCCATCTCGGCTGCCGTTCCCGGATGCTCGTGGCTTGGCCGGTGGAAATTTCAGGGCGCAAAGCCGCTCTCATGTGGAAAACATCTTGCCCGCCATCCGGCATCCCTCAAACCCCGACCCTGGCCGAGTGAGCCTCCACCAGCACGTGCCTTGCCACGTTCTCTGGCCTCGGGCCCCTCCAGTGCATCGCTGCTGTTCCCAGCAGCAACTCCACGTGCAGGGACCATCACATGTGGGTGCAGCCTGACTTGTCCTGGGCCAAGGTGGGCGCTGACAGCCCCCCGCCCTGGGCTGGTGCCTGCCAGTGAGGCAGGAATGGGCAGAGGTGTGCAAGGAGAGCGGTGGCACTGCCCCGTGGCTGGCGATCTGGGGAACAGACAGTACAGAGTGTGTTGGTGACATTCCCTTTTATTTCCTGTTGTAAGAAAAAAGATAGAAACCACGGGAGGTAAGAAACAGAGAGCAAGCGCACGATGTACCCTGTGTCCCCACCCTGTGCCCAGGAGCAAGGGCTTTGAGGGACAGAGTGGCCCTACCACTGCTCCTGTGTCTGGGAAGCTGCCAGGACAGCCTGGGAAAGCCCAGCATGTCAGCTGTGGACACAGTGGCTGGTGGGCTGGCTGCCAGCCTGTGCTGCCACAGAGCTGGCTGGGTCTTTTTGTATGCGCAGGGTTAGCCAGTTCAGACCACTGATGGCAAGCCAGAGCTGCTTGATGCCAGCCACATGCAGACAGCCAAGGAGCTGGTGGCCCTGGGTGGCACAGGGGGGGACACTGCCTGGCTGAGGACACATTGCCTAGACCAAGTTGTTCCCAGCTGGGGACTGGCTTCATGATCGTAATGGGAAAGAGCGCAGGGGAAGGAGGAGGTGATGGTGGGGTTGATAAGGGAGTACCCCCTCTCCCACAGCACAGCGCCCTGCTCCCATCTCACAGAACCTTTATTGAAGACAGGACTGGTGCATGGGTGGCCAGGGACTGTCCTGAGTCTGCTGGAGCATGGGGGGCTGGGCAGGCTGAGGTAGTTGTCCTGGGGGCCCTGGGGCCGTGAAGGTGAGGGCTGCTGCGGTACTTGGGCCACTCTTGCAAGTCTCGCTGGCAGCATGGGACTGGGCACCCCCAGGCACTCTCCCCTGGCCCTGGGACTCATCTCCATCCTCTGCGGCAGCATCAATAAATACAAAAGTCTGCAAGTCCCTGAGCTCAGTCCGGTGCTGCCAGGGCACAGGGGCTGGGCCGGGAGTCGGACCGTCCCATGGCACTGCTGGGACCACGCTGATGCCAAGGGTTCACACGAGGTTGTTGGCCAGGCGCTCCCGTCTCTCCAGATCGCTCACCACGTCGGCACCGTAGGCATCACCTGCGATGTTGGGGGTAGGTGGGCGTGCGGGGGCACAAGAAACCTGTGGCACCCCCATCTCCATCACTTCCTCCACCCTGCCCGCCATACCCCCAAAGCTCCCATCCCTCCTTACTTGTGTGGCAGCCGTGCATCCAGACTCGCTGCCCGTCATACTTGCATTGGCATCGCATCACGTTGTTGGAGAAGTCCGACTCAGCCACCTCATGCTTGGGGTTCACAACCACCTGAGGAGGGCAAGGGCCAGGGCTGGGGGCACCTCTGCTGTGCCCTGGCCAGGCAGGGCTGTGGCATGCACAGCAGGGTACAGAGCAGCACCCCGATGTGCTGGGTGAGGGATGCTCTGGTGCTCATGGAGGGGACCCCCAAGCCCTGAGGTGCAGTAGCTTGGTGTCCCCCACCCCTTCATCCCCATACCTGGAAGGTGTAGCTGCCTGGTGGCACATCGGTGATGTCAATCCACTGGCAGTCGATGTCATGGCGGTAGGTGTCCCAGCACCCCACACTCACCCCCTGCTCCCCAAAGTTGGCACAGGCGAAGCGTCGCTGCAGACCTGCAGGAAGGAGGGGAGGTGAGGCAGGCACACAGCCTCTTTGGGGAGCAGAATGGCGGGCCGCTGTCAGCTCTGCAGCCAGCACCTACCTTCGGGGCAGTTGGTGTCTTCCAGGCAAAAGCTGGCCTTGTGCCCCTCGGCCACCTTGGAGCCGTTGAGCGTCAGCAGATCATAGTGGGTAAAGACCTCGATGCTGTGGAAGTGTCTGTGGGGACAGGGGCTGAGCACAGGACTGATGCCCAGCCAGGGAGCACGTGGCTGGCCCAGGCAACCCCGGCACAACTTCCGGCAGGGCAGCACCCAGGGACCCAGCAAATTACAGCCCTGAAGCCAAATAAAGCCGTAATGACAGTGCTGGCTCAGACGCTGTTAATTACCCCGGGTGGGACAGCCTCTTGTGGACGGGTGCCACCGTGCCCTGCCTGTCCCAAGGAGGGGGCAGCTCTCTGCCAGCCCCTGCCTATGGGCCACTCACCGGTGGCACTGGTGCCAAGTCCAGGCGTGTCGCCCCATCCTAGGTCGGAAATCAGCTCTTCCCAGGTTGTGGATCTGGGAGGAGAAGCGAAGGAGGCGGCGGTGGCCATAGGGCCACTGCATGTTGTCAGCAGAGCGGGAGAGGCAGCGCTCCTCATGGGCACAATACAGCAGCCCCAGGGGCCGGTCCTCCAGGTAGGCTGTCTCCTGCACCAGCTGGGCATTCATCACCAGGTCTGGGGCGTCTGGCATGGAGAGGATCAGCAGGGACTGAGAAGGTGATCCCCACCCTGCATAGCACCCCCTACTCTCCTACAGGAGAAGGGGGGTCTCCCCTCCCAGCAGTACCCCGTGGGCTCCTGCTACTCACGGGCAGTGCAGGTGACCCCCGCTGAGAAGCGTCCCCCGCCGCTGGGGCAGTGGACAGGGCCATGGCGCTGGCACTGCTGGAGGGCCAGCTCGGTGCCGGCACAGCGCACCCCACTCATCACAACCTGGGTGGCATCGGGGCTGCCTGCCCAGTACCACGTCTCCTGAACAGAGGAGGAGCACAGTGCTTGCACCAGTCCTTGCAGCCCCTACCAGCACCCACCTGCCTCCCCTGCCTCGTCTCCTGCCCTAACATTGCCACCAGGATTTGTCCCCCTGCTGTCCCATCCCGGAGCCCCTGGCCACGCCATGCCCATGCCATCCATCCTGCAGGACCCCTGCAGTCCTGGCCCCAGGCTGGTACCCCACTCACCTGGAGGGCGTGGCTGGCAAAGCCCAGCCCCAGCTGCCTGCAGACCACCATGGCCTCGTTCAGGCCCCACTGTGCACCACACACTGCACCCCACTGCAGCCGCCCCTGCACTGGCACCAGCACCTCCACCACGCCTTCCTCGGGGTTGCGGCCCCCGGCCAGCCGCACCTGTTGGCAGAGAGGGGCTGAGCTGGAATGTGGCGCAGACCCCCAGCTCTCCCACCCAGCCCTGCAATGGGACAAGCAGCCCCACACATTCAGCTGAACATCTCCCTCACCTTCCTCTTCCTCCTTTCCTCCCTATAAGACCACTTTTGCCACCAGATCATTCTGCAGAACCCCATCAGGGTGTTGCTCTGTGTCCCCCTATCCCCTGGGTCACCCCAGGGTTGCTCTGGGCATCCGTAGTGGGCACAGAACTTGGAGAGCAGGGACTGTGCGATGGGGCTGGGGTTCAACAGGCTCTGGGAGGGAGGTAGGGGCTCACCTGGCTCTTGAAGTCCATGTGGGGCATGTGGCAGCGGACGGCAGCATCAGCCTCGTGCTGACACCCATTCTGCTCAGCATCCTGGAAGCGACACTCACCCAGGGAGCGCTCATGGCCAGTGCACCGTACATTGCTCATATGGATGGGCCCCAGACCTAAAGCACAGGAAGGGTCAGTGCTCCCTGCTCCATGACCATCCTGGAGCAGGACCCTCATCCTCCTTTGCCTGGTCTGGGTATTCTCTATGGGAATGGGGCTGCCCACGGCAGGAGCAGACAGGGGAGCCTCATCCCGGGCAGGCTGGACCCGCCTGAGCATCCCAGGATTCTCCAGCAGGACACATTAAAGCAGTTGATTTCCCCATCGTACCCCTCCAAGCCCAGAGGTTTCCCAAGTCCGTGCTGTAACACCGCCTCACCTTGTCCCATCCGGGCTCCCACCAGGGCCTGCTTCGCTGTCCCGTAGCCCAGCTGCCGGCACACCACACTGGCTGCAGCCAGGTCCCACTGCTTGTCACACACGGTGCCCCACTGCCCGTGGCGTAGCACCTCCACCCGGCCCTCGCCAACGTGGGTGCCTGCTCGCAGCCGCACTGGAAGCACCTGGGTATGGGGAGCAGCCAGTCAGCAACCCCAGGACACAGCCACTCCCCTCCTCCAGTGCGAATGGGGTGGCTGAGTGCTGCTCAGCTCCGGGACTCTCTATCAGTGGGAGAGGGTGTGGAACTCTGCAAGGGCTCACCTTTCCCGGGGCGGTCTTGTTCTTGCCCTTGCCCTTGCCTGTGCCCTTCTGGAAGGCAGGGCCAGGGAGACAGCTGACGATGGCGTGCATGCCGTGGGGGCAGGCATGCTGGTGAGGGGCTGGTGGGGCCACCTGCATAGGGCAGCGGGCCAGGTGGGGCTCTGAGCCCTGACACCGCACCTTGTGTACCCAGAAGCTGTTCTTCTGGCTGAGGGTCTTCAGGCTGCCGAGGGAGAGGAGCAGGGCCAGGGTCAGCTCGGATGCCAGAGACTGTCCCCCACCCAACGCTCATGCTGGGTGCCCACCCAAGGTGCCCTGCCCACTGTGCCTGGTGCTGAGTCCTACCTGGAGCTGGGGTCCTTCAGCTTCCTGTTCCAGAGTTTTCTGTGGGTGTACAGAGCCAGGAGGTGAGGGAGCATGCTAACAATGCATGACTCTGAACCGCCCGCCCCATCACTTCTGCCCTCCCCGGCAGGAGATGGAGACCCCACGGCACGACATGTTCTCTCCCCACTGGCAATTACTGTGCCAAGCCTGTCTGTACCATGTGTCCCAGAGGGACTGTGTGACTCCTGGCACCCGAAGGGGCTCATTATGGGCTGTATTTATAGCCCCAGGCTGAGACGGGGTGGGAGGGACCAAGGGACTCTTGTCTTTCCTCTCCTTTCTCCTACACTTTGCCAGTCATGATGATGACCATCCCCACAGACCTCTGGATGCTGCTGAGCCCAACTATGACCCTTGCCAAAGGCCCAAGAAGGGGATCCAGACATAGCCAGGCCATATTGGCACCTCGCACACACACCCATATGTGCAGCCCTTCTCTGACCACTCCTCCAGTCTCTCGTGCCCACAGTGTGTCCAGCCAGGCACCTGCCCCACAGGCCCAGGTGCAGTGCGTGTCTCCCCGCATCCTTACCGGTAGAAGCTGGTGTTGATGTGCTTCTCCCGGGGGAAACCCAGCATCCCACAGACCACGCGGCTGTTGTTCCTGGTCCAGGTGGCGTCGCACACCTGCCTCCAGTGGCCATCGTGCTTCACCTCCACAGCACCCTCCATCACTGGCATGCTCAGCTTGGCCCGTGCCAGGATGGGCTTGAGCCGCACCTCCTCCAGGGTTAGCCCCGACACCTGCCACAGTGGCATGGGGTGGGCGTGGGGCTCCGGCATCAAGGGCAGGGTGTTCAGAAAAGAGGCCAGGGGAAGGGTTAGAGGGACCTGCTCCGGTCGCCCTGATGTACCCTGCTGGGCACAGCGGAATGCCATGGGCCCCCACTCACCTCTCCCAGGTGACCAGAGGTGGTAGCCTGAGGGGAGTTGCCAGGCAGGCGCTGCCCTGAGCACACCACACCAGCATCCTCGCCATGGTGGCAGTCACTGATGCCCCAGCCGTTGTGGACACACTCTGCCAGGGAGCCTTCACTGCCCCCACACCGCACGTTGTCCAGCCAGATGGGGCCTGGGGACACAGCATCATAGGCTCCATCCAGTGGGTCCCGCAAGCTGTCTGCACCCACAGCCCTGTGGGCAGGCTCCCGCAGCCAACGGGAAGCACACTGCCCTCCTCAGAACCCCCTGTCCCCCATTCCCCGCCTGCCCCCTACCTTCCCCTTGGCCGTAGGTGGCACTATGGGTCCAGGTGATGGCTGCGGTGTAACCCAGCTGTCGGCAGGCGACGGTGGCCGTGTGGAAGTCGAAGCCGTCATCGCACACGGTGCCCCAGCGCCCCTGGTAGAGCACCTCCAGCCGGCCCTCTCCAGCTGGTCCCCGTGGTCCCCCCAGCCGCAGCTGCACTGGGGCCAGCTCCTGCCTGCTGGGGGCCATCCGGCACAGCAGCAGCACCAGCAGGATGTGACTTGCCCCAGTGGGTATCACCATTGTGGTTCTGTGGGTGGGATGCCTGGGGACAGCCCAACAATGAGCCCTTGGGGACCATGGCAGAGTAGGGGTGCAGCTGCAGCCCCCCGTGCCCCGTGAGCTTGGCAATGGAGGAGGGATATCATGCCCTCTCGCATGGTGGGGATGTCCCTGTCCCTGTGCTGTGGGGGATGCATGGGCTGCTCTCTGCCATAGTCACAGAGTACCCCAGCCCTGCACCCTTCACCAGGTCACCCAGCTCTGACACAGCCCTCCCAGGCACCGACAGCCATGGGCAGCCCCACGAACATTGCCCTGTGCTCTTGTTGCTTCCTGTCTGCCCCATGCTTCGGGACATGGGTGGGGGCCCCACAGACCCCCCTTTTATCCTCCCCCTGGATTCTCTACGGAACACCAGGGATTAGTCCCCATCCTGCATACAGCCCGGTCCCCGTCACCTCACCTCTTCCCCTGCATCCTCATTCAGAGCACTGGTGGGATTGCTGACCCCCCTCCAGGTGCCCAGATCTCCCCTTCCGGGGCCACCCCCGGCACTCACCCTGGCAAGGGATGGCGGTGCCGGACCGGCAGCTGTGCGGGGCAGGCGGTGGCGAGGGGACGCGGCTGTAGCACTCGCGGCGGTAGCACTCGCGGCGGTGGCTCCCGCAGCTCCTGCCTCCCGCCGGGCACCGCCTGCAGCCGCTTTTATGGTGCGGCGGGGGGGGGCGGCCCCGGGGGGGCCCCCCGCCTCCCCGCCTCTGGTCTGGAGCCCAGCCCTGCTGCCTGCCCACCCCCGGCCCTACTCTGCCTCGCTGCACACTGGGGCAAACCTGCACACTGCCCCAAACCCTGTCCTTCCCCCAGCCGGGGGGATCTGAGCTACCCCCGGACAGTCCCTACCTGCCGTGAGGCTGGACCTCCCCCGAGTCCCAGTGCCCTCGGTCAGGGATGCTCCCGGCATTGGGCTGTCTCCCAGCCAGGCGTGCACTTTCTGGAGACGACGAACTGCTATGCTAGGGACACTCCTGGCACCTTCCCACTCACGGAATGGTTCAGGTGGGTACACAGGCATAGGGTGCCTGGAGGTGCTGCAGTAGGGCCAGGACTCGGGGGGCGCAGAGACCACGGCAGGCTATGGGGCGGCACCGTGAGCCCAGAGCACAGTTCCCCCACGGCTTGGGGCATCACCTGCGCCGTCCCTGAACCGGGCTGGCTGTGAGAGTCCTCAGGGGTAGCCCTGCTCCGTGGGACGTGGAGACTGGGGATGCCCCCCCCCCGACTTGCCCCGGGAGCAACCTCCGGCTTGGGGTGCCGCCAGTCCCCGGGGCACCCTGCTGCCCACGTGCCCGCCGTGCCCCGCCGTGGGATGGGGATAAACAGGAAGCCCAGTGCCCTGGCCGTGCCCAGGGACCGGCCAGGAATGTGCCGGTGGCCACTGGGCTGTTTGTTTGGAGTCAAAGCAGCCGGATCCTGCCGGGAGGAGCCAGGATCAACACGGCCGGGAATAGCCCGTGAGCTCATCGCCACGTCTCTCAAGGGCCTCCAGCACCTCTGGGTGTGCAGGGATGCACAATGCTGGGACCCCCTCGCAGGGGACCCTCATCCCAGCCCTCTGCCTTGGCCGGGATCAGGGCATGTCCTGAAGCCTCTGCTGCGATATGGGTCCCTGGCCAGCCCCAGAGTGGGGGCCACGGAAAGCCCTGGAGAAGGGCAGGGTTGGGGCCAGCAGTGGAGCCCGTGACTCATTCGTCTCGACGTTTTGGAGCTCAATTGCTTAAGTGTGAGGCCACGATCTTCCCCCGAACTCCTCCCCCGGCAGATGCTGGCAGGGATGCAGGGCAGGCGGCTGCTGGGTCCCGCTCCTGGCTCTGCCTCTGCTCCTGGGGACAGCAAGAAGTGAGAAGTGAGGGGGCTGGTGGGCTCTCCCACATCTGGGACCTGCCAGCCTCATCTCGCAGCAGTGTTCTGCTGCTCATGTGATCGTGGCAGGCTGGAGGCGTCCCCCTTTGCCCTGAGGTGTCAGCCAGTGAGCCCCTCATCTCCCTTGGGGCTCAGCGGGTGCCAGCACCTGCAGCCTCGGGCAGCCAGCAATGGCAGCAGCTAAAAATACGCGGCCGGCAGCAGGGCAGCCCCGTGCGCGGGAAGCTGTGGGCGGCGGCGGGCGTGCGGGGCTATTCTCAGAGGGCTGCGGGACTATTCCTGGCCGGTCAATATTGATTCAGCCAGCTCAGGTGCAGCAGCTCACCCTGTCAGCACCGTATTTAGGGCCCGGCAGGAGGCGAGGCGGGCGGCTGAATCGGGAGCATTGTCTGGGGGAGGAAGAGGGCAGGGAGAGGATGTGAGCTCTGTAATCTGCAGCCAGCGGCTCCCGGCAGCAGCCCGGGGTGAGGGGCACACCCCGCGCCTGCTGTGGCTGAGGAGCGGCCACACGGAACATCTGCCCTGGGGATGGAGGGACGGGGCCAGAACACGTGCAGGCAGCTTCCGTCGGGAATAGGAGCATGTGTGAGGCACGAGGGGGCAGCTGCCAGTCCTGGCTCCTGTGGTTTCTGAGCCGCTGGGCACGTGTCTGCTGTACGCACAGCCACCAAGAGCCAGGGCACTGAGGACAGTTGGGGACTCCAGGTATTGAAGCAGTTTCCAGGCAGCTCCCTGGCTCCCTGCTTGTTTTAAGCCCCTTAAGGATGGTCCGGACCTGCCCGGAGCTGAGGGGCCCCATACAAAGAGCCCTGCATGCACCTGAGCCTCAGCCAGCAGAGGAGAGGGTGAGAGGCTGTTTGTCCCTGTTCACTACTCTGAAATGTGCCTGTCCTCTCTGACAGCTCCCCCAGGGCTGCATCACCAGCAAGTGCGGATGGCACAGTGGGAGCTGCATGAATTGCTCAAAAAACACAGTGAGAGTGCTCATGACACAGCCCGGGCCAGGGTTTATTTCCATGGACACAGGCAGGGGCTGAGTGAGGCTTGCCACGGTCATGCAAGGTCCAGGAGCCACTGGGGCAAGGCTGGGTTGTGGCAGGCTGGGAGCAGCCACCTGTTCAAGGTGATGGCAGCAGCTGGCAGCACAAGGGACCCTGCCAGCCTGCACCCAGCTCTCGAGAGATGCTGCTGCCCTGAGGTGCTGGAGAAGCAAGTTGGGGATGGGCAGGGCTCTGCATGGGATCAGTAGGGCTTGCTGCCGCCGCAACCCTGTGTTGGTGAAGTCAGTGTCACAACCTCATCAGAAGTGCCTGAAATCCTTGATAGCCACCTGGGCCGCATTGCGTCCTGCCGCTCCCATCACTCCTCCTCCTGCAAGAAAGCAGAAATGGGAAACGGTGGTGCACCTCTTCCATGTGCCCCTTCCTTCCTTCCTTCTGCAGGCCCCCAGGAGGGTCGTGGCTCCCAGCTCTGCTCACCAGGGTGGGCTCCACTTCCGCACAGGTACAGGCCAGGAACTGGGGACCGGTAGCCAGAGTAGGATGGTGCTGGCCGGGCGAAGTACAGCTGGTCCAGAGACATCCCTCCATGGAAGATGTTCTGCCAAAAGAGCTCTGTGTGAGCTGGCTGTGCCTGGCCCAGGTCCGTGTGTCCACTAGCACTGGCACCAGAGCGATGCTCAGAGTCGGCATGCGTGGTACCCACTCCACCGGGCAGCCCAAAGATCCTCTCCAGGTCTGGTGGCGTCAGGATGTCCCTGCCAATGACGGATGCCTTGAACCCTGGGGCATAGTCTTCGATGCAGTCAAACACTAGAGAAAGATGAAGGGACTGCTGGTGGGCAGCCTGGGGGTACATGGTAGCGAGCTCCTGTGCAGCTCCAGGGCAGCTCTGCCCACGGGTGTTACCAGTGTCCGTACGTGCATTACGTACCCGTGTCTGCATATGCATTTCTGGCCTGCTCGTCCCAGGACCGACCTCCTGCCAGCACGGACGGGGTGTACTGTGTGAAGAGGGACACGACGTGGCAGCCTGGTGGGGCCAGCCCTGGGTCCAGCGCTGAGGGAATGCAGAGCTCGATCATGGGCCTGGGGGAACAGTACACCAGCTGGGCAGGCAGAGGGGCACCCAGCCACTCAACAGGTCTTTCCCCGGCACCCACTGCCGTGACTGTCCTGTCCCTTCCCCAGCGCACCAAGGTGTGCCAGTACAGGCTCCTACCTGCTGGAGGGCTGCCCGTGGGTGGCCTCAGTGAATGCCTGATGCAGGAGCTGGGTGCCCTCGCAGTTGAGATGTATGGAGCACTGGTGGTGGGGCAGGGGCTGGCCGTCGCGGGCATTGGGGGCAGCCAAGAAGCTGGGCAACCGATCCACCGCCACTGGGCATGGGATGGGGAGATGGAGGAAGCGGGGTGCAGCCTCTTGCTGAGCCTGGCACCAGTGTTCCTCCAGCAGGGATGGCAGTGGAAGTGTCCTTGCTGGTACCTACCATTGATCTTGGTGACAGGGGAGCGTGTGTCAACCTGCCGGATCCGCTGGACAAAATCCTTCGGCAGCTGCTCCTGGGGTGGGATACACCGGTGCAGAGGCTGGCTATGAGGGGCAGTGTGGATGGGGGATTCCAACACGCCAAGCCCGCACCAGCCCCATGCACTCCGTACCTGAGGAATGAGTTCCAGGAAGGTGATTTGGGGGGAGGCATTGGACAGCACCAGTTTGCTCCTCACCTCTGTCCCATCCTGCAGCGCAACACCCTGCGCCTCCCCGTCCCTGCCCAGCAGCACGTGGCACACTGCCTGGGCACGAGTAGGGGACAAGACTTTACCGAGAGCATCCCTGCTGCCTGTGGGGATGGCCAGGCAGCTCCCCTCTCACAGACATCCCGTACCTTGTCAGCAAAGATGTGGGCTCCTCGGGCAGTCGCTGCGTGGGTGATGGCTTGGGACAGGGCTCCCATCCCACCTGCCACGTAGCCCCAGGCCCCCCGCCGTCCCTCCAGCTCACCCATGACATGGTGCAACAGCACGTACCTGTGGTAACAGGACCCCAGGTTAGCTGCCAGCTGAGGGGATGGGTCTGACCCCTGCATGGGCAGTGAGGATGGTGCCACAGCCCCCACAGGTGGGACCATGCCAGCTCACGGGACATCAACTCAGTTACAGGGAGCCCGCACCAGCCAGGACTCAGCCCAGCCCGGGGACAGAGGTGTCCAAACAGCAAAGGGATAGGCGGGGGCCACTCAGGAGAGCCATATGGCAGGGTTAGGGGGCAGCCCCTAGCCCAGCACCAACCCCGGAGGCACCCTGGCAAAGCTGAGCAGGCAGTGGGAGGAAGAGGCAGGGAGGCAGGGCGTGCGGTACTGGGGTGCAGCAGAGCCAAGCACAAAGCGTGGCATGGGGGAAGAGGGGAGGCATGAGCCCCAGGGGGAAGGGACCCTCACCCGCTGCCAGGGGTGTGTGGGCTGGCCATGGCTCCAATCACCGCATCAGTAGCCAGAGTTGCCTTCAGGGGTTCTGACTCAAACCAGTGATCCAGGATCTGGCCCAGGAGAAAGAGAGCATGCCAGGCTTGGGGTGGGGAGCTGCCGCAGCACCCTGGCAGGCAGGAGGAGAGGCAGTGGGTGTTTCCACCCCACCACTGCCAGCACGCACCTTGGAGATGGGGGCTGTGAGCACCTCATAGTAGCGGGGCAGCTGCCGCCCCAGTGCCAGCCCTGGGGGTGGAGAGGTGGTGTGAGACCTGCATGGCTGTGCCAGGGCTGGCTACTGGTGCCCAGCTGGGTTTGGAGGTCACTCAGCAGGACCAAGGTGAGCAAGCCTACCAGAGCCTGCAGCCCAGTTGGGGCTCCTGAGGAGGCTCTGCATTGCCCACCCCAGGTGCTGCTGAGCAGCCCTTGCTATCGGGGTTCCCTGGCACCCCAGATGTACCTGCCTGCAGCAAGGGCTTCAGGGTTTGCAGGCTCCTGAGCTGCTGGAGCAGGGAACCCTTCCCCAGGGCAGCTGTATCCACTGGAGGGGCATCCAGCAATGGGTCAAGGGCTGACACCATGCACCCCATGAATGCCTCATACTCAGGGTAGGCCTGGAAGGGGACAGAGCGGGGACAACAAGGACTGCACCATGGTGGGTGCAATGGATACCCCACCCAGGAGCATCCCTGCCACTCCAGGGGCAGGGCAGCCCCTCATGGTTTTTGCTGTGCCAGGTGCATGTCCCTGATGGTACCTGGGCATCCTTCTGGGAGAACTGAGCAATCTGCTGCTGAGTCTGAGCCATGTCATGCCCCAGCAGAAGGGAGCGAGGAGGGCTCCTGTCCTCCAGCAGTGGGGTGAAGGAGTAGGGGTCCCGTGGGAGCACCCTCAGACCGTGCCGCTGCAAGATGGGGATGTCCCCGCTGCAGGAACAGCCTGGCAGCAGGGTCCCCCTGCTCGCATGGTGGGGGTTGCCAGCAGCCCAGCAAAGGGTGGATGCCAGTACCTGCAGCTCCAGATCAGCATAGATTTGTGGTCGCAGCAGGCTGAGCAGGTATGATGCCCGGGAGAACTTGAATCCTGGAAGATGTGGGGTGGTGGGGGATGTCCACCACTGGGGCTGGACACGGCCAGGGGGACAAGGGGCACGTGGGGGTACCTGGCACGATCTCCTCCGTGACGGCCGCGCCGCCCAGCACGTGACGCTTCTCCAGCACAGCCGTGCGCAGCCCTGCCTGCTGCAGGTAGGCAGCCTGTGGGGAGCACGGCACACACTGCCCATCCCTCCAGCTGGGATGCCATTGTCAGCCTGAGCACCCTCTTGCACATGGTGCCCCACTCACTAGGGAGGGCCTGTGGGAGCCCCAGCCCCACGGACACTGCCACCAAAGCCCTCCCTTGCCCACAGCGCTGACCCTTCCCACTCCCCTGCCGTCCCCTGTGGATGGAGGAGAGGCAGCACGCCACTCTTGGTACTCACTGCCACCAGCCCGTTGTGCCCTGCAAGAAGAGAGGGAGGTGAGCAGAGCCCAGTGTCAGTGATGGGCCCACAGCATAGGGCACCCTGCCATGCGTGGGGCATGGGGCATGGGGCTGTCACAGCCACCCCAGTAACAAGCTCTAGACACAGGGATACAGGTGACAAGGAGTATCCTCCCCTGGCCCTACAGCCCTGGCCCTGATGGTGCAGCAAAGGGGCACAGAAGTGCTCAAGGCAGATGCTCCAACAGTGCTCTGCATGCTGGGGGCTGCAGTTTGTGCCAGAGCCCTGCGTCCTCCCTGGCATGAGGAGCAGTCTGGGGGTTTGCAATGTGTCCAGCACTACCGTGGTTCCCAGCTGGCTGCTCCTCTGCTACATGCCCTGGGGGGAGGGCAGATGGGGGTCCCCACCGGCTCCTCGCAGCTCGACTCTTGCTTCCTTGCTCCGTTACCTGCCCCGATCACCACCGCGTCGTATTCCCGCTGCAGCCGGGCTGCAGCCCCGGCATGGGCCAAACGCGCTCCTGACGGCCCCGGGGACAGACGCCAGCCCTGCAGCCAGCGGGAAGAGCAGACCAGACTCAGTCTTCCCCGGAGCCCGGCTGCCATCGCCCCACAGCGCCCGGCCATGGCCGCCCTGCGTCCGGCAGCCTGGACTTTGCTTTCACGGCGGAACTTTTCCCAGGGCTTCCGGGCACAGGGACGGGACGGGGGGGCCAGGGCAGGGAACGCCTTGAGGAGGCGAGGAGGCTGGTCAGGACAGGGGCACCCGCCGAGCGCTGCCGCGGTGGGGCTGTCCCCAGCGGGGCGCTGCCCCTGGCACAGTTTTGCCGGGGGCCTGCAGCGGGGCAGGAGCAAGCCCCAGTGCTGAGAAGGTGACAGATCCTGCCTGGGGCTCAGCACGGTGCCAGGAGCTCCCCAGCCGTACTCCGGGAAGGTGCTGAGCAGGCAGGCGGGGGCCTGAGAGCCCCCCTGCCCCAGCTCCTGTTCTGCTGCAGGGATGATCCAGAGGCACGTGGCTGGGGTGATGGGCCAAGCGCGGCAGGACCGAGGGAGTTTGGCCCCGCCTTGAGCAGGCAAGCCCCGAGCGTAGCGCTGAAAGCAGCAGGAAAACGGGCAGCTTGGGGATGAGCTTGGCTCTGAATCCAGCACCATTGCTCAGGAGGGCAAATTCCGGCTCAGCAGGATGGGGCAAAGGCCCTGTCATGGTCCAGTGCTCCCTGAATCGCCGTCCCCAGCTCCAGCAAGTGGCACGGGAGCAACAAGGGGCAGTGGCTGCCTGAGTCCCTTGGGGCTGGCCCCATTCCCAGCTGTACTTGAGGTTTGGAGGTGCACTGAGCCCAGACGTGCCTGGGAAACACATAAACTGCCTCAGGATTTACTCGCTGCTCCCAGCTAAGCTCAGAGCTGTCGCTAACTGGTGCCTGGAAGCCTGGGTGTGGGGAAGGGGGTGCAGGACGGGCTGCACCTCCCCAGAGCCTGCCAAACCTCTGAGGGCCCCGCACCCAACATTTCGGGGTGAGGGGGAAGGGGGATGCACCCTAGACCACTGCTCCACTCAGGTTTGGCCACACTATCTTGACGTCTGGCCAAAGCCTGGCAGCAATGCCAAGCTAACATTATAAATCCTGCTCTGGAAACGCACTTTTCAGCAAGACAGTGAAAAGTCTGTCCCCACCCCACTCTCCCACTCTCTGCCTGTCCCCAGAGGCTGCTGGGTGGCAGCATGGGGAGCAGGAAAGGGGACAGTGCCAGCCCTGGCCAGGCTGGAGGATGGGAAGGTTCCCTGCCTGTTGCTGCCTGCAGGCACAATCCATGGCATGGTACACAGACACTGAGAAAGCAACCCAGGCTCTGGGAACACCCACACACCCACTTTAATCCTGGCCCCAAGGTGGCTGGAGGCAGCTCAGAGCAGAGGGATGCGGGATGGCTCCCAGAGGCGCCGGGCCAAGTCGCAGGCCTGCTGGACCATAAGCTCGGAGGGGATGATGCCCAGGTGCACGGTCAGCAGCTCGTAGCACTTCACTACCTCTGCCTGGTGGTTCTTGCTGTAATAACGCAGCAGCTTCCTGCGGAGGAGAAGACAGGCCTTGACAGGTACAGTGCACACAGACAACCCTTTTCTAACCACCTTCCCCCTATAAAGTACTTTGCAAGGACACAGAAAAACCATGGCACCAGGCTGGGGAGATGGACTGGTGCAACCCCAGTGACACCACAACACTGGTACCACCCTGCAGTGACATCCTGGCATCACTCACAGGGACCCCTGTGCCATCACAGCTTCGAGCCCTGGTGCCAAACCACAGGGCTGGCAAACTGCTCACCTGTAGTAGTCCCCTGCCAGCATCCCAATGGGAGCAGAATCATCAGACAGGACTGGTACCTCCATCACCTCCAGCTTGTAGCCCTGGGGAGAAATGACAGCAGAGGGCAGGAGCTGGGATGATACCACTGAGGAGTCAGAGCTGGCTGTGCCTACAGCCCTGCTCCCTGCCCAGGGAAAGGGGCTCAGCCCCTCCCTGGCCCCACATACCATCTCATTCTCAAACCAGAGGAAGTAGGAGCAGCAGTAGTCACCATCCTGCAGCATCAATGTTGTGTAGCCCTTCTGTAGGTATCGCCGGGCCAGCGTGATCAGGGACCAGACCTGGGGGACAAGGGGCACCTGAAGCCTGAGCAGAAAACCCCTCCAATTTCCACCCTCTTCTGCGGTTCCCACCCCACACCTACCCCATGAGTAGTACCTTTCTCTTGATGAACGTGGCCAGGGGACCCTTGCCCAGCTCTGAGCTGGACTTCTCTGTCACACTGAGTGATGGTGCCATCATTTGTCCCGCTGTGCGGTCCACATAGATGAAGTGCACCAGACCGGGAAAGTCCTCCAGGTATGTGGGATGGGTTAAGGGTGTCCAACAACTTTCGTGCCCTTCCAGGACAGCCCCTGAGCCTTGGGGAAACCACCTTTTCCCACTACATTCCTCCCCTTGATCCCGGTGCCAGGGGACAGGGTCCCACTCCCATATGTGCTACCCCCTTGGGGACACCCTATTGCCAGGCTGGGTTCCCGGCTGCAGTGATGGGTATGACACCATGGTGATATTGCGCCTGCTCTTCACCAGCAGGAAGTCCCGCCAGTCCAGCAGCTTCTCCCTGCCAAGAAGAAGCAATTGCCAAGAAGTGGCACAGTGAGAGGCCAGGACCCACATGCCCCAGCACAGCTGGATGTGGGGCAGCCCCGTGGGGATACCGACCATTCCCATGTACTCACCTCATCAGCTTCTGAGCACGGTCCCGCAGCCCTTGGGACAGGCTGTGGCCAGCAGAGGTCAGGAAGAGCTGGCGGTACACAGAGCAGAGCTGCCGCTTCACGTTTGCCACTGACTGCAGCAGCCTGAGCCGGGGGACACAGACAGTGCCGAGTTTGGACACTGGGTCCCTAGCACTGCAGGGACAGCTGTGCTGGTCCCCAGACTGGGAAAGGTCCCTGCCTGTCCTGGAGACTTTCCCTGGCTTCCCCCTACTCACTCCAGGGAGCTCCCAGGCTCACTCCGTGAAAATATCTTGTTCTTGAAGTCCAGCCAGGTGTTCTGCAACTAGAAAGAGACAGGACTGTGTCAGGCTGTGGGGACAACAGGACAGGGTCCTCATGTCCCCACTCCCACCTGGATGTCATGTCCACTCAGCTTCTTCACAAATTTGTCCATGCGCTGCCTCAGCTCAGCAAGGAACGGGTAGGAGCGTGCGACTCCCACCTCTGGTCCCTCTTCCAGCTTCTTCTCCAGCACCAAGAAACCATCCAGCAGCTGGTACAAGGTGACGGCCACCTGGGTCATGGGGCCCTGCCAGGGAAGGGAGAGGTGGGTGAGGCAGGACTCAGTCCAACATAGCTTCCCTCACCTCAGAGGCAACTCACCTTGGTCAGTAGCACAAGGGAGATGCCTGGCCAGAGTGGGAGGCAGTGCATGGTGTGTGGCAGCAAGGGGCAGTAACCTTCCCGCAGGCTGGCATCTAGAAAAATCCTTCTGGGGTTTGAAGCTTCAGGGACCAGAGGCCCCAAGGTCTGGAGCAAGTCCTCTGCCATCTGGGAAGACAGGGCAGATGGTCAGTCCCCCGTGGGGATGAGACAGCTCGCACCAAGGATGCTCTGTAGGGATGCGTCATTGCTCGCAAAGCTGCAAATGGGCATGACAGAGCTGGAGGGGCCATGTAGCGAAAGATCAGCAGTGAGGAAAGTGCCCAGGGACCCCAAAAGAGCAGCAGAAAAGAAGCCTATTGCAAAGACAAAGGCTGCAAATGCCTTAAACCGAGGCCAGTGTTTGCTTGCAGTGTGTGAGGTGCTGCAGCATCCATCAGGGAAGCAGCCCAGAAAGCCCAACGGCAGCAGAGGGAGACACTGGACTGCTCTGAGGCAGCCCCGCTCCCTCTCTGTGACAGCTCATTGTAAGCAATGCCTCAGAGAAGCAGATCAGAGCTGTCACAGTTATGCACAACATGGGGGACGCAGGGCACCCACAGGTGCAGCACAGCAAGTGACGAGGACCAGAGACCGCAAAGGGCACGAGGACAGGCTGGTGAGGTGTGGAGCTGGGAGGTGTTGCCAGACTCCGTGCTCACCTGGACATCTGCAGCATCCACTTCCCCAGTGCTCAGCATCTCAGCGCCCTCTGACCAGCTCTCGCTGCCTGCAGAGAACACGGCAGGGCACCCTTCCAGCCCCCCTCACAGCTCCGGAGCCTCTGCAGGGCTGGGGGTATGGGGCATTGCTGCTGCCCAGCTGGGCACTCACCTGTACTGTGCCTGCCTGGCGATGGCTCAGGTGTGTAGTAGACCTCAGGCACAGAGAGATCATCTGTGTCCTGCCAGCAAAAACAGATGGGTCAGCCATGGCAGCGATGCAGGCAGCCCTTCCAGCATCCCACCCTGCAGCTCCTGATCTCAAGGACTCACTTGCTCATCTGAATCCTTCTCTGCAGCTCCATGGGAGCCAGGGCCACTCACAGGGATGCTGTCACTTCTCTTGGGTCCCTGAGGGAGAACATTCCCTGCTGTGGGCTTTCAAAAAGAGGGAAAAACCCCTAAGCCCCAGCTGTCAAGGCATCACCCCACGGGAGTGCCCTGACTTGCTGCACCTCCAATCCTGCTCTAAAGCACCTGCGGGCCAAGCTCCTCCTCAGCGCTCTGGCTGGGGTACAGGTCCTGAACCAGGAGGATGAGGACAAGCAGGTCGGCTGGACGGATGGAGCTGGCGTTGCGGCTGCAGGCCAGAGAAGGAGAGGGTCAGCTGGGAGGACAAATGGCTGCCCTGGGGAGGGTGGTGGGGCTGGGCGCACCTAGAGTAGAAGGCCAGCAGCTTGGTGTGTACCAGGAGGAAGGCATGGCCCACTTCGTCCCCGCCACGCTCGGGGCTGGTGTTGATGTACTGTACCACTTGTCGCTCCAGGAACTCGATGCACTGCTCACACAGCTGAGGATGGATCAGCCGCTCCACGGCCTGGGGTGCAGGAGCAGGGAAGACTGCTGAGCTCCCTCAGACCCAGCCTTGCAGCCCTAGGGGCAGGTCTGAGCTTCCACTGCTCCAGGGAGCTGCCCTAAAGTCTCCAGCCCACCACCTTTTCCCACATCCTGAGACTCCATGCAACCTCCCACCTCTGGAACACCCCAAAAGTGAGGGACACCCCAGAGCATGGGTACCTCCACTGCAAAGCTCTGGTCCTCCTCCCGCAGGTGGCTGTAGGTCTCCAGAAGGCCCCGCAGCAGGCTCCACACACGCTCCCGCTGCTCCGAATCAGCCGGCCGCAACCTGCAGCAGTCACAGAGTGTAAACTCACAGGTGGCTGTCACCTCCGTGCATGGGATGGACACACCAAAACCCAGATGCAGCCCAGCAGCCAGGGGGTCCTGCTGCAAAGCGGGGGTCCCAGCTGGAGACACCTACTCCCACCCCCCGGTGCTGCATGAAGGCACCTCAGGGCAGCCACCCCAGCACCCCGACATGCCAGCCTGTGCCGGTGGCTGTGCCCGCTCACTCCTTGCGGATGAGGTGCGAGTCGAGCGTGACGAGGCCACAGTGAACCTCCAGCAAGCGCCGCAGCACGAAGAGCGTCCGGCGCAGATCGTCCTCGCTCTGCGTCCCGTCGCCGTTCACTGCGATGTACAGGCAGTCCCCGAACTGCAACCGGCAGCGGGGTCAGGCGGGGGCCGGACAAGGGTCCCTGGTCCCCGGTGCCGGTCCTACCGTGTGCAGGACGTGGAGGTGCCGCCCGCCCTCGGTGGCGAAGCAGGTGTAGGTGTCGGAGAGTTTCTCCAGCAGCGCGGCGCAGGAAATGATGAGGGGGGCGAAGAGGGTGTTGAGGCTGTCCTCCAGCGCCGGGCCCTGCGCCAGAGGCTCCCGTCAGCGCCCACGCGCGACCGCGCGCCCCGCGCTCCCTTCCCCGCACCCGCGCCGCCCCGTCCAGCCCCACCTGCCCGGCGTGGGACGACCGCAGCCGGCGGAGGAAGGCGGCATCGGCCCAGTAGAAGAGCAGCTCGGCCGCGGTGCTGGCGATCAGGACGCAGCGCATGGCCCGCGGCGGAGGGGGACACCGGGACCGGGACACCGGGACCGGGACACCGGGACCGCGCGGCTCCCCCCGCCCCGCGCCGCTTCCTGCTCCGCC
>VZTD01005888.1:58579-156830 GCA_013397725.1 Rhagologus leucostigma
GGTGCATCTCGCGGCGGGCCAGGCCGGCTGGCGGCATCCCGGCGGCCGTAGAGGGGGCTGCTGCCATGCGCTTGCTGCACCGGGGCACTGCCCGCCTCCAGGGAAGGGGGTCCGGCTGCTGGAGGGGTCATCCCGAGGGGCAGCGGGACCAGGGGGTCGGGGAAGGTGTCCGTCCCGGGATATCCCGGGGCTCAGCACCCCAACCCTCCCTGCAGCCAGTGGGCACCAGAGCCCGGGTGCTTCTCGCAGCTCAAGGGACGGATGGTGGCAGGCCCTGCAAATTGGCTGTCGCACTGCTCTGACGGGATGGTGGCCAGGGCATGTGGAGCTCCGCGGTCACAGGGCAGGAGTGGTGCCAAGGTGGAGGACATCCTGGGGGTGAGGATGAGGGCATGGCGTGGAGCTGCCCAACACGGCCCCACGGCGAGGCTGTGTGGGCTGCCAAGGAGGCAGTGTGACCTGGGCAGTGCACGGGGGCAGGAGCGGGGCTGGCAAGTCCATTGTGGGCCGCGGGCTATCGGTACCGACAGGCCAGGGCGTTCACATTCTTCACCACGTAGAAGCTCATAGTCAGCGGGGGGATGACCAGGGTGCGGCCGGCCCGCAGAGGCCGAGGCTTCAGCTCGGGGAGAGTCCCGTCATCCACCATGGCCAGCGGCTGTCCGTTGAGCTGGACCGATCTGTAGGACCAGGAGAGGGTCAGCGCAGTGGCACTGAGGATGGGACAGTGGTGGCAGTCCCAGCCACCAGCATCAAACTTACTTGGAGTGGAGCCCGTCCTTGCCGTAGGGCTGCAGCAGGTACTGGTGGACAATCTTATCCCGCAGCGTCCCTGCCAGCTTGATTTTCTTCCGGGAGCGATGCAGGTTGATGATGTAAAGGGTGATGGATCCCCGGACATAGTTGTGACTGCAAAGGGGAGAGTGGGAGATGAGGGCTGCACTGCCATGTGCCAAGGGAGCATCACCTCCAAGAAGGGGCTCGGGGGTCTCTGCAAGAACTGGACTCATGCAGACATCCAGATTCACCATCCTGCTGCCCCTTCACAGGGAGATGCCACCTTCCCATCACGAAGCCTGGCTCTGTGACGACACCTTTCAACCCCCCCTCTTCAGCCAGCAGTGACACTGCACAAGAGGATGCTGCAACGGTGTCCAGAGTGGAGGTGGCTCAGGACAGAGTGTCAGGCCCAGGACAGCCCCCCCCAACCTTGCAAGGAGGAGGCTGAGAACGGAGGGGAGCTCTGTGCGTGAGTGGCGTCTGCCCCCGCCACCCCAGGCACCTGACAGACAGGTCCAGACACTGATCCTCTGTCCCTGCCTAATCAGGCAGCCCCAAACAAAGGCTATAAAGCACTTTGCACCTGTCAGTTACTGGACAAGGTTTCCTACCGAGCTGGAGGCATGTTGAAAGCATCTGGACTGTGTAAAGAAACAGCCTCTCCTCCTCCACAATAGCAACTTGTGTCCGCGGAGGAGGTGGCCGCCCCCCCCGGCTCGCTGAGGTGCTTTCAAAGACCTTATCAGCGAAACAATAACCAGGCCAGGCTCCCCGGCAGCGCGGCCTGGCGGGTAACCCGACCGACCGGGGGCCCCTCGTGTGAAATCCACTCCCTTGATCTCTGCTGCCCGGGCTGCCCGGCAGCCACTGCACCGGTCCCAGCCGACCCCGTTCCCAGGCGCGGGCTTGCCACGACTTTCATCGGAGGCATCGCCATCCCTGCGCTCTCCCTTCAGTGTGACAGCAGCCAGAGCAGCACCCGAGTGAGTATCCTGGGAAGCCAACCTGCCCCAGCGTGTCCTTGTCGGTCCCTATCTCCTGGGGATACCACTTATCCCACCCTGTAACCCTCAGCCTTCCTTGCTCCGCTTACTTGTGGTAGCTGGTGCAGTGGGCATAAATCCGGAGCTTGTCTCGAATGACTCTGCCGGGCCGGGGTTTCCTCTGGAGACCGGCCACGTGGATCGCCAGCACCTTGGGACCAATGAGGCGCTTGTAGAGCAGGGACAGCCAGTAGTCCTGGGGGGGCAGAGGGGACAGTCAGCAGCACAACAGTTCCCCTACTCACAGAGGGCATGGGCAGGAAAGGCTGGCTCCCCTGCTTGCAGCCTAGTAATGTTGTGTGCCAGATGTCTGTCTTGGGAGGAGCTTTTTTTGTGCAGTCCAAGCCATAATGGCATGGATGTTTCCAGGAAAGCGATTCAGGGAGGAATACATTGCCCATGCTGAGAGACACGGGTACCCTCTGAAGGAGCTCAGCGTTTGGCTGGGTTGCAGAGCACGGCGGGCAGCACAAGTACCCTCGTGCACACCCATGGACACACACATAGCCATGCTGTGGACCTGTACACCAGCTCCAGCTGATGCACACAGGGTGGTGATGTCTCTGGAGCAGGCTCTTCCCCCACTCTTTACACAGAGCTGGAGCACACCAGAGCTCTCCCTTGCTCTGTCTCTGTTCATAGCACACTGGCTTTTGGAACTGCTGAGGGTGCTCAGCTTCCCAGAGGTATTTCTCCCATTTTAAAGCCTCCTGTGGAGCATGGGGAAGCCAAGCACTCAAGAAAGAGGAAATGCTCAGACCCTACACACATGCCTAAATGATGCAGCCTTAATTACGTCACCACACACTACTATTTCCCGCGGGACACGGCCTCGCTCGGCACACAGGATGGGCCCCAAGCCCTGGGGAGGGAGGTGAGGCTGTGTGGTGACGGAGCCCGCTGCCGGCAGGGCCCCCCACTCATCCGCTGCAGAAGCTGGGAGGTGTGTGGTAAATGAAGCAGTGTTGTGGGAAGGGAAAGGGCAGGCTCAGGCCCTCGCCTGCTGTTCTGCAGGATGGGGCTCTGGCCCCGCTGCTGCTCCAGGAACACCAGGTGATGCTGGGGAGATGGAGCCTCGCCCTGCTTCTCTGAGTGCTGCCTGTGGGTGCTGAGGCACCTTCACATACATGAGCACTCTGGATAAATGCCCTCTGAACAGCCCAGACTGGATATCCTAGAGGGGCCACGTGCCCCAGGGCAGTTGGGATGATCCCACCCTCCCTGCTGGAAAAGTCAAACATCAGCAGCGATGGTCACACTAGCACCAGGAGCTGCTCTGCCTGTCAGACCTGTCTCTGACCTGCACAGTGACGAGGAAACGAGTATTGAATAAGCACCCTGTGGCTCTGCATGGTGCCTGGGAAGAGCAAGGAAAGCCCTGCATGGTCAGGACAGTGCAAAAAAGGGGTCTTGCATCCCAGAAGGGCATGTGGTTGGGAATGAGGTCTCCAGGCCCCCAGGATGCAGGGCAGAATGGGCAGGTGAAAGTGCGGATATCTCATACAGACTCAGTTATCCATCCTGTGCGTGGGGAGCCCTCACACAGCCCCTGATTAACATGCATTTTGGGTAAAGAGGTCAGCATAGAAATCTGAGCAGTGGGGCACCAGTGACCAGCACGAGGCCAAACCCACCAGCCAGACTGGACTGCCAGCCCCATGCTCTCTCCAGCTCAGCAGAAGCTGATCTATTCCATCAGCACTTAGCTGGTCTGGCAAAGAGAGATCCAGACACACTTCTCACTTTCTGGGCAAGATTTTGGCACAAGGCTGGAGGAAAAACCACCTTCTGTTCTCTTTTTGCTACTCCCAGCCAAAACCATGGGGCTTTGTGCCACACCAGCCTGGTAACTGCTTCCTCTGCAAACTCTGGGTCCCAAAGGAGATGTGAGTGTGAAGGCAGAGGCTCGTGTAGCCTGAGAAGGCTCAGCCACAAGGCCAAAGCTCCCAGGGAGAACGAGCTGCAGTTGCTCAATGCTGCTTATGTGTGCTGCCAATGAGGCCGTGCCGTTGTCCCTGACCATGCTGGCTGGCTGGGCTGCTCTACAGCCTGAGGATGTCCCTGCCTGCACCAAGCCTCTGTGGGAAGCAGTGCCAGCCCCTGCTGCTCAGGCTCACAGCAGGCAGGAGAAACAGTACTGCTGTCTCTCTGGCGAGCCACCCTAACTAGTGGAGTCAGTAGATGAGTAACTACTTGAGTTTGCAGTGAGGACAAAGGTAAGCACAGACTTCAGCATTTAGCCCCACGCTCATGAGTTAAAACTAAGTTTGGTGTCCTGAGCTACCTGTCAGGTCAGGCTCTTAGGTCTTTCCTAGAAGCCTTCTTGGGGTTTCTCACCTCCTCTCCATATTTCCACTGATGAGATGCTGCTTTCACCTACAAGTGATGGGAGTGATAGAGGCCAGACTCTCAGCGCCTGCCCTCAGAATTTCCATACGGATCTCAAGAGCTGTTCTACAGGGGGCTCTCGATGGTCTTGCCTCCATGGGGAGCTGGCACCAGCAGCCCCAGGCTCCAGCTGAGCACCCACCCCTCTGGGCTGGGTGGTCCCCAGGGATTTGCTGCTTTGACATCAGTGTCCCTCCACTCTCAAAGCTCAGCAGCAGCAAGGTTTGTAATGTGGGGATGCTGGGAGCTGCCCAGTCCCATGACCTGCCCCAGCTGCTGCCAAATCTCACATCTCAGCACATGCTCTTCCCAAGGATGCTCTGACAAACCCTGCAGAGCTGGGGGAGCTAAGTCCCAGGCTCCTGCCATGATGGCTCATGGGCAGAGCTGTGCCATTCAGCATGTCCCAGCTGGGACAAGGACAAGGACAGATGCTTGTCTCTCTGAAAAGTTTTGGCTATGTTTTGTGAGCTTCTGGCCCAGCTAAGGGTACCCAGCTTTTCTGAGAAAAACCGTGCGGGTGCCATGAGATGGGTAAGACAGACAGCAGTGATTTAGGGTGAACTGTTCTGCAAAGTATGAGGTGATCACAGCTGACTGTGCAGTATTTCAGCACAGACAATGCCTCCAGGGCAGTGTGGGGACCACTGTGTCCCTCCAACATCTGGAGGAGGTGAGGGGAGAGCAGTGATTTTACCTCGCCTTGCTGGCGAAGCTAGCTCCGAAGTCTCAGTTTCAAGAAGGATGTGAAAATACCAAAGAGAGTTCAAAGGAGGGCCAGAAAAATGACCCGGGGCTGAAAAAGGAGTCGTCAGCACTGGCCTCAAGGCGCTTGAGCTCTTCAGCTCACTGCAGGGAAGCACTGAAGACAGCTGCAGCTTTTCGCGTCATCGCAAATCCACTTGTGTGAGGGGCCAAAATGATGTTATTTGTAATAAATTACCAGGACCTGGTGACACCAAGCACTTGGATGATGAATTACACACACACACCTAGCATGACTGAAACAAACCTGCTGAGGGCAGACACTTTCCCCAGCTGGGCTGATGCTCCAGGGCTGGCGTGAGTGAACCCCAGTCAAAATCACACCAGGGCTGCTGGGCACCTGCAGCTACCAGCTCCTATTCAAACAGGACCAGCTTGGGAAACAGTTGTTCTTGAAACCCAGTCTGGCTGCAACCAGGGTGGCTTTTCCACTGAGCAGTGACCTCTTCCTGAGCCCCTGACAGCAGGTGGCACCCACTCCCATGTGGCACACCCTGTGCAAGCAAGTTCCCCAGGCTGGCAGTGCCCACACACCCCTTGCAAAGATGTGCAGATGTGCAATGTCCAGGGAGACAGGTTGCTCCAACCAGTGCAACTGCGGAAAGGATTTGTCTTTTGGAGTCACAGAAGACTCTTGTTGAGAGGGCTGAGCCAGCAATACAGCTGTAGCAGTAGAGGAGGGATAGCAGAGAGGAATCTGGTTTGCTGTTAGTCCCACGGGAATCGAGGGATCTTTATTGGTTTAATTACTTTGCAGACCCATCAAGCAGCACTGCAGGTGAGGAGCACCTGAAGGCAGAGCCCTCCTGTGCCTCAGGAAGTCTCCTGTCTGGAACCTCTGATTAGTGGGCAGGAGGGGTGCTTGTGTTGAGTGAGCTGATGTGCAGAGCTCAGGGCGCCTCATCTTCTGGGCCCCATGGGGCCAGTGAAGACATACAAGCTTTCCACTAGAGAGGGAAAGCCCAGAGGGTCCCACTTAATCTTTTTGCACATTTTACTTCCTTGCAGGAGTTTTAGAGACATCAGCTTTTGGAAACAAGGTTGATCAGGCAGACCCTGAGGCAGAACTATTAGCCAGACCCTCTTGTCTGCAGAGCCATCAGGAGAAGTGCAGGAGTTATCCCCACGCTCTCTCCTAGAGGCAGCAAAGCAGCTCTGCTGCCCACCTGAGCTTCTTCAGCTCCGTACTCTCCACGTGTGAGAAGACGTTTCCAGAACACCAGAGTAAAAGAGCCATAGCCCTTCAGCCTCCTGGGGACTGTAACCAGCAAAGGCAGCTGAACTTCAAACGAATAGGCTGTGAGCCCGTGGTGAACAGCCTCCTCTGGCTGGGGCTGCCAGGGCACAGCTCTCTGTTCCCAAGTCACCAGCAGCATCAGCTGCTGCTGCTCACCCCATTCTGCTTCCTATTTCTTCTTCCTGCTTCTGAAGCTGCCCCTGTGCCTTACGCACACTCGAGTTTCAACAGCCTGTTACAGAGAGCTCCATTCCTGCACCTTTATCTGCATTTTTCCACAGTCCCAGCAACCTGTATGGAGATAAGGGCTGGCTGGTCCGAACATCACAGGTCAGAGAGCTTTGCTCTTTTATCCGTTTGTTAAGCCTGGTGGCTTGTTTTCGGCAAAAGCATCTTACAGAAAAGTAGTGATTGTGGTTGTGAAGGCTTGGAGGGACGGAGAAGCTGCCACTTCCCAGGGAGCCTCTTCGGGCAGTTACATATCCGCACTGTTAACAAGCCCACTCCTTATTTTTGTCTTGAATTTGTCTGGCTTCAGCTTCCAGCCAGTGGTTCTTGTTCTTTCTTTTTCCACTAGATTTAAAGAGATCCTCAGCATCCAAAGCTTTCTCCCCGTGGAGGTCCTTACATCCTGTTCAAGCCATAGCTGCTTGTTCCTTCAGCAAGGCTGGATAATGCTGCTTTTAAAATTATCCCTGAGTTTTATGTGCTTCTTAAGGGGGGAGTTCAAGGTTTTCTCAGCCAAATGCTGTGCAAGGTCCTGTGACAAGAAGAGTGGGGCAGAGCCTCATCCCAAAGGGAACAACATTTTCTGAAGTCAAAATCATCAGCTTTAGACACTAATGCTGCCCTCACAAGCTCTCATGGCCCCACCCTCAGGGACATGATCTGTCTGCTGTTTTATGTGTGCCCCCTCCTTGTGTGGAGGTTCTGGAGAACTGAGCAGTCTCCTACAACATTTGCTGCTGTACTGGGGGAGCCTGTGAGTGAGCACCACGGGGGACACTCCAGAGAGGGTCTGTGAATGGGGAACAAGGCTCCTAGCCCCAAACAAGGGGGCTTCAGGTGGACTGGGCTGCCAGAGGCTGGTGGCACCAGCAGGGAAGGAGGAGGCAGCACACACAGAGATGCTGCAGCAAAGTGGCCCCTTGGCTCTTCCCTCTGCTCTGCCCCTCCTGGGCAGGACCGACCTTTGCTTTGAGCCAGACACCTCCACCTATGAAAGGAATGGCTGACGCTGACCAATTCCTTTTTTGTTGAGGCCAGGTCCCTGCAGGAGCCCCACTACCAGTTCCCTGAAGCTGCTGACATCTCTGCCTGGGCATCTGTTGCTTTCACCATGCTGATCCTCTTCCTTCCTGCTCTAACGGCTGCAGACACTTCATCTCACACCACTCTTTCCTGCGTTGCCTTACGCCTTTACATCTTCCTGCAGCTTTCTCTTCAGGCAAGTGGTCTACAGCAAAATTCCTACTGTGGCAGCAGCAGCCACAGGAACTGCTGCCAGGCACCAGTGGCACTGAGGGGACAGCCTGCCCAGGAAACAGGACAGTGGTGAGTAGATGTGACCCCTGCCTGCTGCCCTTCACAGCCTCGCCCCAGCCAGTGGCCTCCACTTTTTTGGGGTCTGAGCAGATGGAGGAACAGCCTAATCTCACTTTTGTCATCACCTCTCCCTAACAGGGTCCAGGCGATGGAGGCTACAGGAAGGGAGTGGAGCTGCCGGATCACAGGGCTTGGAAACCAAATGCAATTTTTCTGTTTCCTGTTCTTCCAGAACACCAATCCACTCTGGGAATGGTCCTTCTGTCCCACCTCATCCACAGCCCTGGGATGGCTCTGTGACCGAGGTGGGCAGGTTTAGCACTAGCATGGTGCCTCTGGGAGATGTGAGCAGTGGCTCTGTCCACCCTTCCAGGACCAAGCTGCTGCTGCTGGTCCCAGATGGAGTTTGTCTCTGCCCCAGCCTCCAGTGCGGGAGGAACAGTCCGCCTCCAGCTCCGCACATGTCTTGCAGCTCCGGCGGCTTGGTGCCAGAGCTGCTAGCCACAGCATGGTTTGATTCATTTGAGAGTCCATGCATATGCACTTCAGAGACCTTTTTTCTGGTGCACCAAGAGGGAAAGGCCCCTTAACCCACTGTGACAGCGAGCAGAGTTTAGGTGCTTTAAATCTGTCTCCTCATTCACAGATACAATGATCCTCAGAGCTAACCTGGAACTCCTGGAAGGAGAGAGTGCAGAAAGCAGACAATGCCTCAGTCCTTAAGACATGATGGAAAGGACGAGGCGGTGGATGCCCTGCTCAAACTTGCTCCAGGCAGGTGTGCCAAAGCTCGCTGGGAGACTTCCACAGGGCACCATTTCCACTCTGCCCTTCAGCAGACCATGCTTTAGTTTGACATCTCATGGGAGAGCTTTTCCCCCAGCCACACTTGAACTGCCTGGGATTTCATCCCTCTCGTCTGTGGCCAGAGCAAACGTCCTGTAAGAACAGCTTCTGCCAGTCTTTGCCTCTCCCACCCCTTCCCTGTCTGCGGGCATCGCCCCCACCAGAGCTAGTGCTCTAGCGTGCAGGGCAGATGGGGGTGCCAGACGCCCGCGCAGGAGATTTATAGTCATCAGGAACAGCTTCCATGTGTGTGCAAGCTCCACTGAACCTGCTCCCTCTCCCCACCCTTTGTCACTGCCAGACTTGGGACCGTGCCTCTGCCGGCATGGCGCACGGCACGCTGCAGTCCGACCTGACCACCCTGTCCCAGACAGGGACTTGCAGCCGAGGGTCCCCGCGGGGGCGACAGCGGCCACAGTGCTACCCTGGCAGCTCGGCCGGCTGCGTGTGCGCAGCGCGGTGACAGTGCTGGACGTGCAGATGGGCGGGTGCCGCGGCAGGGCTGGATTGCCCCGGCCCCCAGGGCGGGCGTGGGCACAGGGGGGCAAGGACCCAGGCCCCGCAGCCCTGGCCTGGGGAGGACGCCCTCGGGGGCAGCGCGGGGGCGGGAGAGCTACCGACTGGGGACACGGCTGGGACCTTCAGCTGCAATTAGCAGCGCCTCCTGCCAAGCCAGCTCAGCTAATGAGCGCACCGGGGAGCGTGTACGTGCAGCAGGCGGGAGCACGGCCGCGGGACCCGCTCCGGCTCCTGCCACCTCACCGGAGGGCCCCTTGCCTCTTGGACCCGGAAACGGGGGGGGGGCCCCCAACCCATTCCCCAGTGGGGAGGTGCTCGGGACAGGTCAGATAGACCTAATGTGAGCCCAGGGTCCTCCCTCCTCCAGGACAGGCAGTAATATTCTTTCCCATTGCCTTCTCCTCAGTGCTTTTGGGCAAAGCCACGGAGGTGAAAAATCACCTGCAGCATCCAAGAATCTGATCACAGCACCATTGGGCACAGACCTTCGCACTGCTGTGATGCTTTCTCAAGGACGCCATCAATTCACAGGCAATATTATATTGTCTTCTACCACCACAGCTGAGCAGGCAGCCCCTGCTGTCGATTCACTCTTGATCCCTTCAGGACTTCCTCATCCTACATATGAATCTTATATGCAGAAAAGAACTCTAAGTGTCTACCAAACCCAGTATCTCACTGCCCATACTCTTTAGGGGAAGAGGAGCTCTTTGGGCTCCATGAGGAGCCACAGGAAATGGAAGTCTGGTTTTCAGCTTTGGCTTTTCCGTGGAGTTTGTGTTCCTCAAACCCTGCCTAGAAATGTGCCAAAGTTTTTTCTCTGCATAGATATAACCTTACAGCACTGTACATTAAAGGAGCAGAATTCAATACCAAGGGTGGATAAAAAAGTAGTGAGTACCACGTGGAAGAGCACTGGAAAAGGTCTTTAACATTCCGTAAGAATCTGAAGAGAAATCTCATGCCTGCCTGGGGTGAAATAAATGTATTGCTTCCCTCTGGACTGTTTCAGAGAGATATTAAGGAAAGAGAGATAGAGTATGTACGCTGCATGCCTGAAATGATCCTAGAGGTACTAAATGCCAGATCAGCATTTCAAAGGCACTGCCCTGTGAAGAGCGAATATCGGTGCTGCTCCTGCCCTCCTTCCCTCCACCTCTTACTCCCACACGTGTACAGGTTTAAGTGCAGGCAGGCAGACTGATGTACCTGCAAAAGGCTTTATTTGAAGGGCTTCTCTGACTATTATCCAGCTGACTGCCCCAATCGCTCAGGAAGAAAAAGCACTCCAACCATATATGAAAATGTTATCTGAAAAATAACAAGGCAGTAAAACGCTTGGGCTCAAAGAGAGTGGACAGGCAATTCTGGGAACTAGGATGGGCACTCAAGCTTCCCTTCCATGGGTGAAGGACCTGGGGGGCACACAATGACCATGTCCCTTGCAAGATGTCCCAAAAGCCACAAGATACCGCTTAGCTCATGAGTCAGCTGTGTGTGGGAAGCCCAGCAGAGATGTGAGCATCTTCCTAATTTCACTCTGAAGCTTCAGTGCCCCTTGGCCACACTGCTGCCACCTGAGACCATCCTCTTACTGGACGAGCAGGCATTAGCAGTGGCAGAGGAGGAGAAGGAGGTGCAAAGACTGCTACGGGCCTGGCTCCCAGCTCCCCGAGGAGCTGCCAGCGGGAGCTGTGATTGATGCCACGGTGGTGCAGCCCTTCTCTCAGCAGGCAGCTGAGAGCTGCCTCACGCCCAGCCGGCGTGCGGAAACCCCTTTGTCATAGCAGCTAATGAGCAGATTGTATTTCACAGCGCGGTGGCCCCGCACAGGTATAGCCAGTGGCTTTTATCTTCCTGATAGCTCCCACGGGAAAAGAGCAGCAGCTATCCTGCGGAGCAGGTCACGGCCCGGTCTTGCTGGGCTTTATGGTGTTTGCAACTTTTAAACCCTTTGTCGGTTTTCACCTTCCTGTGGCTCTTTTATAGCACAGGAGTGGACGGAAAGGGGCTGTGGAAGCACCTGCCAGAGTTTGTGCAGGAACAAACTGTGGTGGGATGTGGGATCAGTGCTGAGGCACAAGGGAGAGTGCGGAAACAATCATGGCAGCGATTGGCATCTAACTTATTGGGAGACTTATCTTTAAAACAACAGCAAAATCCAAGTTAAAGACTTCCATTGTGTTTAGCAGCCCGAGGTTTATTCCTCTAACTCCTTCCCTGGCTTTAATCCCATTGTGAACTGCACTCCTTCTCCAGCTGCTCTAGGGCTGCTGCCCCGCTGTGGCAGGAGAGCTGGCCATGGGCCACCCTCTGACCCACTGTGCCAGGAGAGCTGGCCACATCCACCTGCTGCCCTCGTGCACCCGGCAGGCAGGAGCTGGCCTGCACCTGTCCAGCCAGGAGCAATCCAGGGGCCCTGAAGCCCTGGGAAAGGGGGTGATGTGGCTTGGCCAGGGAAATTGGCTCCTCAGGAGAAATCCATCAAGTGCTAGCTGCAGGCTCAGGTTCATCTCAAACAAAGCTCAAAGCCCCCCTGGCTCCCCTCAGCCCGGGCCCCCAGAGCTGGCAGGCGTGCTTGCTGGAAGGCTGCACGTGGGAGCAGACCAAGGTGCTCCAAGAGATACCCAGAGCAGCACAGGCAGTGGGCCATGCTCTCCTGCTCCCTGGTTTGCTCTCTGGAGCCAGCCTGATGCTCAGGGATGCTGTGGCAGGGATGCTGTTTTCATCACCTGAGTAGGTAGAGCTGACTGAGATGCAGCTCCCTGAGACTTTGCTCCCCTGCAGCCACCCCTGAGATCCCAGCACAGCACCAAGGGCAGGCTCACAGTGTCAGGGTTGTGCACATCTCCAACAGGGATCCCGAGCCTGCTGGCAGTGTCTGCTGGGTTGTGGATCAATAAATCCCTTCTAGGAGAGATGCAGAGCACCCAGCTGCTCTGCCAGGCTCTCTGCTTACAAGGCAGTGCATTTACTAACCCCCAAAGGAAAAGGAAACCTGCTACTTTTAACAGGGTTTTTCATATGGTTTCCTTATCAGCCCCATGTGTTCTGGGAGCTCCCCTCTGCCCAGGTGTTTCTGAAGAGCGAGGGATGTTGTGGGGCACTGCTGAGGACCACTGCTCAATGTGAAGCTTTCACTTTGGTTTCTAGAGGTCTGAAATCAGGTGCTGAAGCTCCAGCCTGGCTTCCTCTGGGCCAGCTCAACACTAGCGATCCAGCTGATGCCCCATGCCACGCATGGTAATCCTGCCAGCCTGCCCTGGCACCCCTCAGTGGTACCAGCCTCCCTCCTGTGCTATCCACCCTGGGGCATTAGATGAAATTTCAGCTACAGAGGTATCGCTCTCCCATCTACCTCCAACATGTTGCACTTGACATGAACTAACATCTCCTACTAACACTGTAAGGAACAGATCTGGAAAATTGATTTTCCAGGAGAGTTCAGAGACTCCACAAGGAGAGAATCCCCCCAAATGTGCAAGGAGAAGCCAGCACCAGCACGACATCCCTGGGCATACCTACCGGCAAGGGGTTGAAGTTCTGGTCCACCAGGTGGTTGTGGCCGTGGTCGAGGAAGGAATGCCGCACCACCACGTCGATGCCCTGGCTGGCCAGCAAGCCCAGCGTGTTCAGCCACCTGGGGACAGAGGGAACAGAGCCAGGGCACCATGGGGGAGGGGCGGGGGGGCACCATGGGGGGAGCTCTATGGGGGGATTGCCTGGTTCCAGTGGCACAGCTGCTCTCATGCATCCTACCTGATCCCTGCTCCAGCACCTGAGCTGAAGCCTCCAGATGGTTTCGTGAGCTGGGCATTAACTGGCTCCCACTATCCCTGCCCCAGCAAGTCTGGGTGTCTCTCCCCCTGCCCCAGCTGTGCCCAGCTTGCATGTCCCAAACCCGTGCCTGAGCCCCTGTGTGCACCCCAATATCTCAGCCCTCTGCCCAGAGCCGGGGGTGCTCCCCCAGCCTGCCAGCACTCTGCACCCTCTGTCTGAGCAGGGTGGACCAGACCTTTGCACTGGCCTGCCTTCTCACACTCCCTGGGCAAGATCTTCAACTCTCACAGCCTGCCACAGCCCTAATAGCCCAGGCATGTCCCTGTGCTTCCCTGCAAAGCTTAGATAATCTTCCTCCATCTTTCATGATCACAGCCAGCTCTGAAGATCTGAACTGGGGCTTTGCAGCAGGATGTCCAGGCCATGGGGCTATGCCAGTGGACAAGCCCCAGGAACCAGGGATGGTTGTAGCTTCAAAGGAGAGAAAATGGAAAGCAGAGCTGAGGAGGGGTAATAGGGATGAAATGGAGAAATTAACAATACTCAGGTTGCCAGGGAATACTGAGGGGGTCTCTGGGCATGGAGCTTGCCCTCTCCCAGGTGCAGTGCCTTTGCAGCACCTCAGCCTGCAGAGCCCATGGAGGTGGCAGCGCCCTGGTGCTGGCAAGCCAGTGTCACTCACAGGAACCCGGCTGCATATGAATCGGAGAGGTTGTTCATGCCTCCAGCTGAGGTCGTGCCAACACCTTCCAGCCAGATCTTCTTCCCTGGTGTGTATGTGTTCACTACCTGCGTGAGAGACAAAAGTAACCAAAATTACCCTGGGGAACCTGTGATTTAAAGCCAAGGCATACGTCTCCTGTCCCATGCCCTGGGAAGACTTGTGGACACCTTTGGTGATGGTGCTGCTGGACACTCAGGGCCTGCCTGGCCATGGCATGTCACTCTGTGTCTTTACCTTGGCTGCATGGGAGGAGACTATTCCTCACTCTTTCCTGCCACTGCCACATGTCCACTTGCATCTCCTGGAGCTGTTCCCAAATGTACTCTCATGTTGCCAGTCCCAGACCCTGGTCTTCCCCTGTGGTCTCCCCACGCACTCCATCCCACAGACTGCGCTCTCATGTCACCTTAGCTCTCTCTACCCCCTTTCAAGGTGGCTGCCAGCCATGGGGAGGCCCTGAGCCCCAATGGCTCTGCAGTGTGGGAGCACTGGATCACATACTGGAGCCACATGGATTAAAGGTGTGTGGGCACCCAAAGAGAAAGCAGTGGGATTCCTCCAGTCACAGATAGTCAGTCCCAGAGCTGAGCAGGTGCTGCTTTGCCACCTGAGGGGTCCGTGGCACAGGTGGGACATGCAGGTCTGAGCATGCTGGCCTACCCCTTACAAGGCTTCAGCTGGCAGTGCAGACACCTGTGAGTGCCAGATGGGACAGGAGGGCTCTGATGGCCAGAGCTGCCCTCTCCCAGTCTGAGCAACCTTCGGCACCACACCCCGTCTTCTCTCCTGCAATCCCGCTTCTCCAGGCTGGGTGACAAGCTCCCACGACCAGATGTCTGCAAACCCAGCGGCCCCAGGAATGCTCTGCGCAGCCTGATGGATCCTGCCCCATTAGTGAGGAGCGCTGGAATGTGCTGGATGGACTGGGATCCCTCAAAGATGTTAAATACGCCAGCTCTGGGCTGCCTCCCACTCACAGCCTGTGAGAGTCGACAACCCTGACTGAAGCCCCAGAGGTGTTGGCATCCTGCCTGTAATTATCTAAGCCCGCCACCTTCCCCGGTCGGAGAGGAAGCAATAAAACAGGGAAGTGGACAAGTCCAGCTGCTCTAATCAGCCCCGGCAGGATGCACGGACTCAGAGCCAAGCTGGAGGCTATTAGCACCCAGTGCTGTGCTTTTGCTCAGCCACACTGGCATTCCCAGGAGAGCCTTCCCCAGCCCTGCCCTGTCCAGACCAAATTCTGGCCCATGGGTGTGAGGGTTCCCCTAAACTGCACCAAGGGCAGCTCCTTGCTGCTTCTGGTCTGGGAATGGATGGATTCCCACTCCATTCCCAGCAGGTTCCAACCCGCAGCAGAGGTGGGACATATCACCACTTTTGGCAGAGTATTGTACCCCCAGTGGGGGCTGGGTCAGCTGCTGTCTCTTGCTTGCCCCTCAGTGATTCCACTGGCCACGGTGCCATGCCTCCCCCACATACACGGATGACTCCCATCTTGTGCCAGAGGGCTCAGCAAGCAGCTTCTCCCCCCCAGCTTTGGTGCGCTGACCCTCTCATCCCCTTTCCCAGGGCCTCTTTGAGTTGTTTACTCATTCTATGGTTTCTCCCTGCAGGATTACAAGTGAGACATTGTGGCGAGTGGTAAGAGTTAAAAACCTAGACAAGACAGATGGATGGACATCTCCTCTAGTCCCTAAGGCCTTTTTTGCTCACTAGGTGTTCCTTGTTTCTTCCAGGACTGACAGCTGAGCGTGTCAGTCACAGCCCTGGCCCCCGTATCAGCCAAAGCAGGAGGACCCTGCAAAGCCCCTGTCGTGTATCCCATTGTTAGAGATGCAAGCTGGGTCCCCCAGACCAGTGAGGAAAGGAGCACTCACGAGCCAGGCAGAGCCATGGACTCAAGACACCGCAGGGCAGCAACAGCTGGGTTTTTTGACACCGTCAAAACATGATCATCAGGGGAAAAGGACAGTTGTTCATAATGGTCACAATTCTCCACCAGTGAGAATCACTCCAGGAATGCAACTGTCACTACTTTGCAAGCAACATTTGCAGGCACTGTGAGCAAGTGGGGGAAGATACGGCAGTAGGAGCCCCTTCCTGAGCAGACACGGCACCAGCTGTGCTCAGAATGGTTTGGTACCACCTGGCTGCTCCCTCCTCTCCTCGTCCTGGGGAGCAAGTTCACTTTCACCCTCATTACATGCTGCTCCCTTCAAGAACAGACAAATGGGAGACTCAAGACAGTCAGGTGCCTTAGTAGGGCTTTGCATAGGGTTTGCTCCTGCCCTGTGCATCCAGTCTGTGTCCCAGCACACCTGCTCAGCCCGTGCTGTGCTGCAGCATGTGGCCACTTCCCTCAACACCCGCCGCACATCCCACCCTGGGGCCAGGCTTTGTGCTGCCTGGTGTTTCACTGTATGCCCTGAACGAGGGCTGGCTGCGTTTCGGCTGGGAGCACAGGGCCCAGCAGCCACTCTCCCTCCCTACCCCACACCAGCTCCCCTGGGAGTGTGGCGATGCTGAGCCCAGGTACTGCAGGCACCGTGCTCTCTCGTCCCTGCACTTGCTCACCTTCTGGATTTTCCTGATCTGGTCTGAGAGTGTGTCCAACAGGCGTGTTTTCAGGAAGTCTGTCACTTTGGCCACTCGACCATCAATGTAGTAACTGGAAGGAAAATAAGAAGACAAGGTCAGACAGCTGTGAGTATCTCTGCCCCCGAACCATGTCCTCCTGTTCTGCTGCTGCCCCCTGCCAAGAAGCCTCCTTTGCTCTGGGGGAGTCCCTGCTTGCACCCTGTCCTGTCGTGGCCCTCTGTCCATGCCTGTCTGGCAGATGCTTCAGTGTCCAAAATAGGATGTAAGGTGGACATACCCTGAACACTGAGCATCCTGCACTTCAGGAACTGTGGGAAGTTTTGCAATTTCTTAACTTTTGCTGGTGAAACTCTGGGGGAAGAATTCCAAAGGCTGGGAACAAAATGCCACCTGCAAAGGCTTTGCAGCACTCTTGCACAACCTGCACCTTCCTTGCTTGCCCTTCCAGCAAAATCCACAGCTGAATCCCCCTATCAAGAAATGTCGTGGCTTTTACCAGCAGAGGAAGTCCTACTCTGACAGAAATACCTTCTGGCATGCGAATGCCAGGGAGTGCTTCCCATAAAGGGGGCTGATTTCTGCTCTCCGTGTGCTTGATTTTATAAAGCACAGCTACAGTGCTGCCCATAACGATGTGAATCATCTGTCTCTAAGTGTGAGAGGAAGGCTCTGAAATGTCTCACTGCTGTCTCCTGGCTCCAGGACACAAGGCGAAGCATTCTGTCCTGACTGCACATACCCTGTGTCTAGAGGTAATCCCAGCCTGCTCCTCCTGAGGAAGTCTTGGACTGGCACCTCTGCTCCATGCAAGGAGAAATGGCAGCCCTTGCACATCTCCCAGAGGCTCCTGCCAGTGTTGCAAGGACCAGGACGCCTGCTACAGCATGCACTGGCATACCCCTGGGCCGGCCCTTTTCCTGATAAATAGGTTTTGCAAAAGAAACTTTATGAACCTTGTCCTCCCAAATCTGCAGTGTGCATTAGCCGCTCACCACAGCAAGCCCCAGAGTATGACAGAGCCATGCTGGGGGGATGGAGGTTCCCAGGAGCTGCAGCAGCTCTGGCTGGGGCTGATGTGGTTTAGTCATTGCCCCCCATTCCTCACTGGATCTACATCCACTCGGATTTCTCCAGAGTTACACAGACCCTTCTTCCTCTCTGCAGACCTCAGTGCAGCCGTGGGTGCTGGGATGCATAATGGACTAGAGACCTGGGCTCTGAAGAAAGGTGGATTCACCTTTCCAGGGCTGCTTTCTCCATAACACGCATCTCATCTGCAGCAGTGAGCAGCTGTAGCAGTTGTAGTGGCTGTTTCACTTGGGTGCTGGAATGCAGGAGCATCCCCAAAGGATGCCGTGGGCTAACTCAGCCTCAGACAGAGCACCTGGCACATGTGCAACATGCACGAGTGCTTGGAGAGGATTTTTGCGTCTCACTGCTCCAAGTCACTAACTGTCCCAGAGCAGAGTTCTATTACAGGCTCAACTTGCAAATGCATTAAACGAGAAGAACCTCCTCTGCCAACCCTCTCCCAGGCGTGCAGTCCCAGCTGTGTCCCCAGCAAAGCATGGAACGTGCCAGGCACACCCCAACATTGTGTGACCTGGGCAAGGAGGCAAGAGGCATTTCTGTATATCCATGGCGACTGGAAGGTGCTAAGGGCAGAGAATTTAGGAAGTGTTCAAAATCATACCGATCACTGACACGCTATCGAACCACTGGCTGCTGGGAGGAGAGCAGGTCTGTGAGCAGCAGGCAGTGGTGGGGTTTACACAGATTACTTTTTAAGACAAAATTACAAAGCAGTGTTCTCTGGGGATGGCAGATGTTTGGATTTTAGCACCGCACTTAAAAACTGAACAGAAACTACTTTTTCAGACTGCTGTGGACTAAAAACCCCATCACCTGCACCGAAAACTGGCTGAAAGACCATAAAAAAAAGGTTGCATTCACAGGGAAAAGATGGAGTTAGATAAACCTCAGTCTGTATATGACCCCTCCAAAGCATCGGGCTTTCTGTGGGGTTTAGCTTCTTGGCCAATACAGTTCCAGAGCCCAGGATAAACCCCTCAGAGAGTGAAGACAGGCTTGCACCTCCTCATCACCTCGTTCAAGCACAGGGTGTGCTCTGACTTGCAGCTCCACTGCCAAAGGGAGAGGACCAGGAGCAGACCCAGAGGAGGCTCTGCCCTCCCAGAGATCACATGGAGGCAGCCTGGGAAGGTGCTGTTGTGCTCAGCACACCCCAGACCCTACAGGGAAGAAAAATACCCTGGGATATGTGCCATGGTCACATTTTTTGACACCTTCATTAACAACACGGAGAAACAGAGACTGGTAGAGGCATGAAGGGCAGAAATAAAGTATCAGTATTCCTGCTTCAGTATCAAGAGATCTTAGTAGCATATTTCCTGGGGGAGTGAAGAGGGAAACACTTCAGCTTTGGATGTGTAAGAAGAGCATGAAGACAATTACAAGCTTCAGTAAAATGGGCAAGGATCTCTTGCAAATCTGCCTGGGAAGTTCTCAGCTGCCAACAGGTACTTTCATTCTCCTCAGACTAGGAAAAAGGGAAAATGGCACCAGTTGCAGAAGGCTTGTGAGGAAGAGAGAGGAACTGAGGTCTGTGCTGATACCTGGCTACTCAGCAATGGGTTTCCAGCTGTAGGCTTCATCTCATTGAGATAAGGGCACTTCCTTTTGGCAACTTCAACCGTCAGTACAGGCAGTATAGAAATTCACAAAATGCAAGCAATTGTCAGGCCTTCAAAGCAGGAGAAGAGCTCATTAGGCGTGGATTATTCCTTGGAGTAAAGGCTGCAGCTTTGCTGATATTTACAATGACTCAGTGCACTTGACTCAAAAAAAAAAACAACAACTATCTAAAACAGTCACAACTCTTCAAGCTCCAAAAAAGCCAGCAGCAGCTGCAGAGATCTCCAGCACTGACAAATACCTCCCGAGGCAGCCGACCTGAGCCAGCCCCAGGGTCCATGGCATTCACATCTTCCTCTCCTAGTCCGGCAAGGAGATGAATGAACAGACCCTCCCCAGCAGGGGCAGGGATCTCTGTCAGCCACAACTCTGCAGAGTAGCACATGTAGCTCTTGGACAAGCTGTTTGTCTCCTACACCAGCTGGCAGATCTTTCAGTGGGCTCTGGGTACGGCGCAGCAACAGAATTGGCCTAGGAGACATCAGCGTGCCCACCACGAGCACTGACCATGCTCTTTCTCATAATTCAGGAGAGAACAGATATGGGCAATTATATACAGAGCTGGGCCATTGTGTGCCCCAGTCTCATGCCACTATCTCTATGAACAGACAGTCTGCAGGAACATGAGAAGACCCAGTCAAGAAAAAGAGGGATCTAGCAACTAAATCCCAGATGAGACATACATCCTGAAGGAAAGGCCATGTACATCTACTTTTGGGCGCCCTATTATACTTTGGATGCCTATTATACAAAGCTGAGACAAATTGTCCCCCCTCTGCTTACATTACCCTATTTCTAAAAAAATCATTTGACTATGCCATGGAAACCCAGAATGGGATCAGTGCACTTTGCAAAGGGAGGTGTGACCGGACCGCTCTGGAGGTGGCCAAACCACACGCAGTGCAGGGGAAGGACTCAGCCAAGGGCTGGGCAAGAATTTATGCCAGTGCTAGGAAATGTACCACCCCAGTTTCCAGCCCCCATGCTTGAATGGAACTGTAGCGCGGGACAAAGATGAGCTGAGAACAGTAGTGAGGCAGGGCTGAGCACAGCTGCCAGTCAGAAATGCCCTTGTTCTTGAGCCGGTTGCAAGGCCAGGGTGCACACAGCTCCCCAGTGCCTCCCAGAGAGGGACAGTGCCAGGCATCAAAGCACTTGGTTGATTCTGGGGCTGGCTATGTGTCTCTGTCTTCTCACCTCTAGGTCTTGTGTTGCATTTAAAATGGTTTTCTGGAAAGATCCATGATTTGCTGCATGAGATTATGAGCATTGTCCCGTGTTTAATGAAGGCAGTGCACTGACTCCTGGGCAGCTGGTTTCATTTACCTCCTCCTTCATTTTAAAGAGAAACCTTTGCCCCTATTATCTGACCTCTTCTTCTGTTGCAGTTAATTACATTAAAGCCCACTTCCCAAAGCTCAGGAATTTCCGGATCTACTTTGTTGCCTGCTGCTACAGGGAGAGTCTGCTTGGAATTAGGGCACCCGCCTGCCACGGACGTCGAGCAGGGCACATCCCCACGGCCAGCATGACACCCTGCTGCCACTGCAGCCGGGAAACTGAGACACCTCTGCTGACAGGTGGCCCTGATCTGTGAGCATCTTCCCGAGGAGAGGGCATCTGCAGTGCAGGACATGGGGCAGCCACACTGCTTGTCACGGAGAGAGAAGCAGGATGCGATCTGCTCCTTCCAAAGACCTGCAGGCACAGATGAGAGGGGCTGACCGCCTCCAGACAAATAATAAATGCACTTATGAAGAGTGACCGGGGGCTGTTCTCTGGCCCCAAAGGCTCAACTCACACCCATGCCTTTCTCTGCCCCCAGACAAGATGCATTTTTCCGTCCCACCACCGGGAGCCATCCCTGGCCTGTGCCATCTCCCCAGCCTTGCCCTGGCATTGCCTGGGAATGTGCTGGTGGCCAGGGCCATGGTGCTGCCAGAAACTGTTCCCTCCATCAGACAGTGAAGAGGATTGCAAGCCAGTGGGCAAAGCTGTGCCCTGACCAGGTTTATGTACAGCTGCAGATGGGCCAGGGATTCCTTCCTGCAGCCCCTTCCTCCAGGCACAGCTTGTGAAGACACTGCACTCTGAGCACTCGAAGCAGGCTGATGTGGGCCCAAATATACACCCCTGTGGGTGTGCCCATGCTGGGCAACTCTCTCCTGGCACCTCTGGGAAATCTGCCCTACGCTACTGCTCGTGAGCATCTCCCCCTGCACACTCAACATTGACTAGGCCAGAAGAGATGTCACCCAAACGAAGCCAGGCAAAAGCATTTTAAGCAACATCTCACACATGCCTGTGCGTCTGGCACCTCTGATTTGCCACATAGGTCAAGTGATTTTCTATCTTGGAAGAAAAAGTGGCATTCTCCAAGAAGATAGACGGACAGATGTCTACTGGTTTTGGAGGTGCAAACACTTACTTTCCCCATAAGTAACAGGGATTTGTGTTTCAGAGGCAGCATTGCATAAGGATTTGTCCATTAAACATGACAAACTCGGAGCTGTGTGCAAGATGTGGAATGGAGAACCAGTTGTACAGACTGAGAGAGTATGCCCAGGGATGGAACTGGGCACAGCTGCAGGTATAAATGGGCAATGAATCTTCACCATGTGTGAAGACACCAGTGCAGAGCAAAGAGGTGGCTGTGGGGAGGACTCTGAGCAGTGGAAACCCACATTCAAAGGCTGACGGGATCTGAGTTTACTCATAACCAAACATAACAATCTAAATCACCAGGGAAATGCCAAAACGCTTGGAGCCACTGTCACACCCTCCTTTAGAGGACATTCCCTGAGCACTTTGAAGGCATTCACACATCTCTCTCCAGCAACACTTTACTTCTGAAGAGGGAGGCACACACGCTGAGTTATATTATGTACATAAGTGAAACCACACTCAGCTGAGTGAGTGAGGCTCACTGGTGAGCTGCTTATTTCAACCCAGTGTCACTTTTCTATCAATTGTATTTCAGATATATTCTGTTTTCACACAGAAAATAGGACTCCTTGCAATATATTCCCTTCTCAATTCCCTTTCTGGATTGAGCATAGACTTTTCAAAGGAATAACAGATTTGACAAATTTATAACCAATATCCCAGGAGAACACTGGGGTTTGGAACCGAAATACTCATACTTGAAATTAGACAGCAGTTTAGTTTCCTGCTAATAATTTTCTTCTTGGATACAAAGGAACTTGTTTTGTTTTGTTTTGCTGTTTGGAGCAGAGGGATGAGACACTGTTTTGACATTTATTCATAAACAGTACAGAAGCCCAGCTCAGAGCTGTGGCCATTGCCAGTCCTCACAATCACGTACGGGTGCTATCTCCAGAGCTGCAAACCCTGGCTGGGGGAGAAGAAGGAACACTGCAGTGAAAATGGGTCAGCAGGCAGCAGCTCAGCTCTGCTGACTCTTGTGGGGAGCTGCACCAGCCCTCCCAACCACAAGTTGCTGCTTCAGCACCAGACGTGATAAGCACTTCACACCGATCCTGTAAGAAAAGGTTTCAAAGCAGCCATGCAGGCAGATTCCCTGCACACTAGATGAAACTCCACATCTGAAGCCTGGAAGTTTGTTCCTTTAACTCATCCAAGGGCTTGGCCCAGCGATCAAGCCTTGTTGCAGAAAGCAAATTCCTGGACTAAGTAAATGCGATCAGCACATCGTGTAATCATGAAAAGCAAACTCCCAGATGAGACATAGATCATCATTGCACAGCATGAGCCTGTAAGTAACACAAATCCTGCTCCAATTGCTCTGCTACCCCACTGTCCCCATTGCAGCAAGCTGCTGCTGCCTGGCAGGGAAGCCCAAGGAGCTAAACGCCCAGGCAAGCACACTGAGACAAGCCAAGCTCCAGGAATGGGACTTACAAGTTGCTGGCCATGCCTGGTGCTATGAACCCCTCCAAGATGCCACCAGTTGCTTCTGCAGAAGCCTCCAAGGTTAACACACTGACACAGAGACCATGGGGGCACTTGCAAGGAAAAGCTCGTATGTTACACCCCATTGAGCTCTACTCAGGAGCAGGTCTCCAAATGGCCTTTACAAATGATGGATTTACAAGCCCCACTACTGCACTTCAGCAAAGCAGCCTGAGCACCCCATGAAGGGTCATTGTGAAGAATCAGCATGGGAACAAGTCCTGTGGGCAGCACACACAAGCACACCCTGGACCTGAGACCCTGGCTCCCACGCTCAGGCCAGTGTCCTGCATGGGAAGTTTAACCCAGCATGACAGCAAATGCACTTTTTCTGAGAACCGGGTCGTCTCATAGTAGTTTTTTCCCTCCAGTGAATACTTATCTCTCAAATGTGTCCTTTCTGTGGCAGGAGAGAGTCCTGCCTGCCCCACAAACCCTCTTGCTATCAGTTTTGGTGGTCACTGCTGTACTTGTACGGTGCCTCACCTTTGCACTGGCATTTGCACTCCCACTGCAGAGCCACAGCCTTCTGGGGAGCCTACCTCTGGCCACAGCATGCAAACTGGGGCAGGTGGAAATAAGAGGAGGAAAAAGATGTTTATGGATTTTCCCTCAAATAAGAAAACCCCTCCCTCCATATAGTGCTTGTTACACTCAGTGCTACAGCTCAGAGCTTCCTCTGCTCTTCTGAAATGCTGCATTTGTGGGACCAGGAGGAAAAACAGGTAACAGCATCTCTCTCAGCCTCAGCTGGGACAGGATCTTGGATGTTCATCCCCTTTCAACTGATATCTGCTCCTGGGGCTCCACCTGCATGTAGGACACAGCGGCGTGTCTGTGGACACCCTTACAAAGCAGAGTGGGGGCTGGGGCATCACGTGTTTACCTTTGGACTAAGCTGCCTCTCCCTTGTTTGGACGAACCAGTTTAGATTCAGGCCAGTGGGCATGAGGAGACAGTGACTGGGGTGAAAGGAAAAGGGCTTTCAGATAGTCCCATACACCTGTCACACGTGGGTTTTGCCTCCTTGTTGTCCCTAGCAAGGACACCCCCGGAGCAGCCTGTCCTCCCAGCTGCCTCTGGAGACTCAGCAGTGCAGTGCAGGGCTCTGTTTCCAGCAATGTGGCAGGCCAGGCATGCAGGCAGTGGTATTTTTATCCTGTGCCTCAGCTGCAGAGGTAAAGGTTATTACATCCACTCCTGTAATTGTTTGAGAGGCTCGAGAAAGGAGGGCAGAGCCTCCTTCACCTGTTTAAATTCAGCAGGACAGAGGAGGTGGCTGTAGCACACCTGCCCCTTTGACACCCAGAGAGCACATCAGCTCTGTTCCCAGCATCTGTGATCACTGCACTGAGTGCTGGAAAATAGAAGGAATGGTGAATACCTACTGTTGCCAGGTAACAGCATCCACCGCGCCGCCGGCCACTTTCATGAACCTATGGGAAACAGAGCAAGAAACCAGATAAGCCCAGTGTTGTCACAGGGGAAATCCTAAAACAACCAGTGCTCATCCTACATCACGAGATACCAAAGGTGGCTACTATACCCACAAATATGTCCTAATGAAGCCTTTTTGTCCTTAAATAGAAGGAATAAATTCTACTTAATCTGAATGCTTGTAGCAAGCACAGCAGAGAACAACGAAGTGAAACCCAACCAGCAGCAGAGCTCTGGGCATCATTTAGGGGCAGGTAGGGAGAGCTTTCAGAGCACAACAGCATTTCAGGAACAATATCTTGAGGTAGGTACTAAGTTCTGTGACTTTAACAACTCTAAATAGCAATTAAAAACATGTTTTAAATGTCCATCTTAAAAGGAAATACTTCTTAGCCCACAATATGTATTTAATCTGAGGAACTCTTTGCCTGGATTCAAACAAGGACTGGGAAATGGAAGAAAATGGAAAAAAAACCCAGCAAAGCTATTAGACGCAAAAATGCCACCTTCTGCTCAGGAAGTTCCTGAGCCTTGGAGGAAGAGAGGAAAAGCTGGACCACTACTGCTAAGTGCTTTTTTCTTTTTTTGACTCTTTCTTTGGCATTGGCTATTAGCAAACTGATGGCATTCTGACCTGGGTGCACTTTTAGTTTATTCCATCCCTATGCCTAACCACAGCACTTTCATGGACAAGGTTAGTCAGTTATATACGGGTATTATCCTTCTGATGGCTTCTGACCTGACCAAGAAAATACCTCTTCCAGACAGCTCCTGTTTGAGTCAGACTTGAGGCTACAAAGGTCTACCTGCTCACACTGCCGGTCCCAAAACCAAAGCAATTCCTAATGTTGGGCACCACATGCAACCACCACGGGAGGAGCTGGTAGCTGCAGGGGTCTCGCCCTGGTTCCCCAGCCCAGCAATCCAAACTGCACCTTGGAAAACTGCAGCTCCCACGAGGAAGCCCAAGCAGCTCTCATATTCTTATGTTTAGGGGCACAGATGTGGAAACACATAAAGGCACACTCCAACTGGACAGGCACGTTGTCTGTGCAGGAGTGCAACGTGCACTGAGCAGCTGATGCGTTTTGGAAGTGATAATGCACACACATGACAGGAGACATTTGCTTGAGATCATGAATATGCTGAGAAAGGAAACGATGCTGTCTTTTCTTGGGCTGCTTTTGGTGCACAAGGACCCTGGGAACACAGCAGCAATGTCACAGCTGTCCTAACTCCACACAGGGGTGAGTGGTGCTGGGTCCAGCGACCCCAAGGAGAGCCCCATGACCAAGGGTAGGGAAGAGGAAGGTTTGTGAGGAGAGACCATCAGACTATTTGTCATGGCAGGGATGAGCAGCAGCTTTCCGGCACATGAGCCTCTAATCAGGTCTGAAACAAGAGCAGCAAGCTTCAGGCTAAATATAGCTCGGAAATGATCATTCTGACTTTAAATTAATGATGATGGTCAATTATAGACTGGGACAAAAGGGCAGCTGGACCCCGTGGAGCATAAGAGGATGCTGGCAAAGGCAGCAATAATAAATCCCTGCAGACAGAGAGGGAAGAGATACAATTAGAAATGGAAAAACAATAACATGCTGTGAACTTCTGTAGCACTGATGCATCCCCGATTCTGCTGCCCAGCAGCGCTGTGAGCTCAGCTCCCAGGCTCTGCAAAAGATGTAAAAGGCCTTCTGAAATGCTTTTACATCTCTCTTGAGGGTCAGGCCTGGAAAACCAGTGGTAATGCGATGGCTGGGGGCAATTCCTCCCCAGTTGAGCAGGGGGAGGATATCAGCTGGGCCAGCCCTAGTGCAGCCATAGGGAGAAGTGTGAGCTCCCCACAACTCACACTGGTCACCTGGCAAAAAGGAGATTTTGCAAATATTGCTGAGGAGACATTGCTGTTTTATAAAACTGAGTGTGCAGAAATGCCAAAAGAGTCAAAAACCCCAGCTCCCAGGTTTGAAATTCTCTGTGCAGTGGCTGCTGCCTAAGATGTAATGCACAAAGTGTATAAGAGAGAACTAATGAATTCTAAACTGAAATTATGAACACAATCTGTACTGGATTTGAAGATCAATATGTTGCAATTGGATTTGAAGATTAGCCCAACTTGTTTTCTGACCTCAAATGCTTTACATTTGGGCTGAAAATAAACCATCCTGGACTTTATTAAATCACCTCTTCAGGCTCAGCTTGGCACTCTCCTCTCACAGACCAAAACCATGAGCAGACCAAGCTTAGAGGAAGAAGGTCTCTGGTTTTCCTTGCCATTTCCATAGGGCCTACAACACCATTGAGGATACATCTTCTACAGTGGTCTTTGAGCAGGGACTGAAAAGCAAAGCAAACCCTCAATATAACCTCCTGGAGCAGCAGAAGCAGGACATCTGTATGTCCCATCTCTCACATCTCTAGGAATCTACCTGGCCTCTTGTTAAAAAGTTCCTGAGAAACTGTTCTAGGGCACAGGCATCACTCAGGCAGCATAGTGCAGAGCAAAAACAGGACAGAAAAGCCCTGGCTTACTTAGTGTTCCTCTTCTGCCTCTGTAATAGCAAAGTAAATCAGTTAGTTCTGGTAATATTAAAATTTTATGATATAACATATATATCTAGCTCAAATTTTCTTTTCCATGTCTGTTTTTCTTTCTTTCTGTTTTCTTCCTTTTTCCTTTTGTTGAGATTTTTGCAAGATGAAGTTCCTGGTAGTTCTTCAAGTCCTGCCTTTAGAGGTGGAGTTGTTCCTGGAGCACCCCAGATGTCTTAGGCAACGGTCTCTACTCTCCAGAGGGAACCTGGAGCAGCTCAGCAGCCAGCAAGTGGTACTGCAGGAACAAGAGATGAAAGCCTAGGGGAGGTGGAGATGCAGTAATGCACAGGTATCCAAATATCCTCATTTTAGGAATAGGGATTTAACTAGTCCCTTCATTCTTATAGCACCTGTGCAGCTCCATCCACAGATTTTGAGGCCAGTGAAGATCCATACGGTCAAAATGCCAGCGGTGACACATTTTCATTTGGGATTTCCTGGGCTGCGCAGTTTCCATGTGCGTGGCACAGTGCAGGCGCAGTGAACCACACACTTCCGTGAGAGCTCAGATCCCTGCACATGTGCTGCACAGATGGGCTGGGCTGGCACAGTAAATCTGCCATTTTCCTGCACACCGGGGTTCCTCTGTGAGCACCAACTGCCCCTGCAGCGCACGTGCAGTAAATCCCTCCCAGGAGCAGTGGGACAAGCTCAGCCTGTGCTGTGCAGGCAACAGGGGCAAATGCTGTAGCATTGCCCCATAATTCAGAAGGGTGGCAGCCCCAGCGCTTGCCCATGTAATACCCCTGGCTGGATTTCCACATATCAGAAACCTGGGCCCATGTTAAAATCCTCAAGAAAAGTCCTCGAAATCTTCTGGGACAGCATTTCTAGGTGGGAAAGCAGAACACATCAGAGACATGTGGTGGAATAGGAACCTTGGGTAGAGTGTTTGTGGTACTGAGGATGAGACAAAGTCACTGAGCTTGATAAGGACATCTGAGTGACAGAGAGTAGGTTTAGGTTAGATATTAGCAAGAAATTCTTCATTGTGAGTGTGATAAGGCACAGTAGCAGGTTGACCAAAGAAGCTGTGGATGCCCCATCCCTGGAACTGTTCAAGGACAGGTTGGATGGGGCCCTGGGTAACCTGGTCTACTGAAAGGTGAGGGCAGAGAGGCTGGAACTGGATGATCTCTAAGTTCCCTTTCAACCCAACCCATCCCATTACTCTGTGATATGTCCCTTTTCTTACCCTTGCAGATGGCCCTGTGCCAGCATCCCATGCCACCGTTGCTACCTGTGGGGCCCAGCACTGAGCTAGAACTGAGAAAAATGTAATTCAGCATTGCTCAGTGGCTCAAACAGTTCACAGCTCTGTCCCAGAAATGGTAATACTAGCGCAAGGTGGGGCTCACCTCACAGGTCATGAATGAGCTGTGGGGGATGGAGCGGGAGGGCTGCAACACCGCAAGATGGTACTGATACCCAAATTCTATACTGTGACACCACGGGTCAAATCTGACCTCTTCCAGAGCATCTCCCATAACCACATCTCCCAGGACTACAACTTTCACTTTAGTGTTGGCAGATCTCTGAAATACATCTCCTGTCCTGATTCAATAGTTGTCAGTCATGGAGCGTCTACTGCAACCTTAAGTAAATTGCTCCCATGGTTAATTAGCCTCCAAGTACGTTATTTCTCATCTGAATGTGTCTGGATCCAGCTTCCAGCCACTGGAACTTTTTTGGCTTATTCCTGATACATTAAAGAGACGTTCACATCTGGCAATCTCTCTCCCATGCAGGTAATTGCAGATTGTCATCCTCTAAATTAAAAAAAAAAAAAAAGAAGGCGATGCTGTAACAAAGAATGCAGCTGCACAAGGAGACAAGTTGTTATTGCAGAGATGCCCAGGTGGTTTAGCATCTGATTGACTCCTGAGTGCTGGACTTCACAAACATGGGTTATTGCATCTGCTACACCCTGAAAAACTACAAAACAGTGTCCCTACCCTGCACAAGACCCAGATGTAGGAACAAGACTGGCCTGCCTGTGGTTGTGGTGGTGCCCTGATGGATCCCTAGAGCAGGGTGGCAGATCTCTGCCCTTTGAGCCAACAGTGATGGGTAGAAACAACTTCATCTTGTGTCTCAGTTGGCCGGTGAGGGTTGCTAAGGCACAGGCTTCACTTACTGACTTCTTCAGGTTCCAGCAGCACAACTGAATACCTGCAGCAGCAGAAACAGGTACTAGACCCCACCAATGCCACATGCTGCAAAGCCTTTATCCTGAAGTGCCGTATTTCAGACAGGAATTTCATTCTGGGGAGCAGAGTCTGGTGTGAACTAGGTATAAATCTGCTGATATAGTCTCCATCTGCTCAGCATCACCTTTCTTCAACCAACCTGATCTGTGGTAGGGCTGCCCAAGTCTTCCAGCAAAGAGGGCTTTATTTCCTTGGGGGGGGAAGTCAAGGAATTAGGAGACAGGGACTCACCTACCTCTAGCCTCCGCAACACCCTGTGATGATTACTTACACAATGCCATTGCATACCATGTGAATAACCTTCCTCCTTCTTTCCAAAGCTTCCTTCCAAACTTCTTTCTGCACCGTGGACAAACCACCCCATTCATGGGCTCTTGGGCCTCAGTAACATTCCCTCTGAGCTGTCTCTCTTCTGAGCTGAAGAGGCATGGCCTATTTAATCTCTTCTCATGTGAAGAAATTACATACTATGCACAACCTCAGCTCCTCTCCCTGTAACTTCCTGGTTCTATTACATCTTTTCTGAGATGAAATGACTAAGATTGTAGATAGCAATCAGAATGAAGGTACAAGGTGTACTTATACAGTGCCATAATCTCATCTATGTCTTTTCTTACCGATTTTGTTCTTCCTATACAGGTGACTGTGATTCTGGCATTCCAGAAATCAAATTAAGTTTCAGAAGCAACAACTATATTAACTCTTTCCTCTTACAAGAGTGGTAGCTAAATCTTTTGCTTATATCTCAGCTCCTTGACCTTGCTATATAACCAACTGCAAAATGAATCATCACATCCTTCACACCTCATTTCAACGTATTTATGAACTGAGTCACTCATAAGTTCAACGCTACCAGAGCTTGAGTTCATGCTGCAGTGACCTCTTCCTCCCTTTGTAACATTAATTTAAAGTTCCTTGTCTTGTGGCTCGAATTTTTGCACAAAATTCTTGCTCTGGATCTGTTGAGTGTCCTGGTACCGTCTGTGCCACCAGCCTTGTGGTAGCTTGTGTAATACAATACACCAAGGATATACTTTTTTAAAGAAAGTCAAATAGCCAAAACAGCTTCTAAAAATGCAGTGTTTACAAGTCCCCTGTGTTAAACATGGCAGAAGTCCTTGTCAGCAAGAGGACGGGAAAAATGCCTACATTCATTCCTAAAATTCAGAGTCCTTCCCCTTGCCAGATACCACCTACTCCAGTTTCTTATTTCTCCTTCTTACTTGAACATAAACAAACAAGCTTTGTCCATACACTGTCTTTGGCTGCTATTTGGATAAAAACCAATGCTTGAACTGACGGAGGCGTGCTGACCTGCACAGACAGACACAGCCCTCTTCATCCTCATGATGGCAGAGACATAAGGCAAAGGCAGTTATCATCGAAACACTACTAAAGTGTCTCCCATTTTTAGCACCTTCATTTTGCTTTGGTAGAACCCTAGTGTTCAACTTGTGCCATTTCATGAGCTGTAAGCTAACAATTCTCTCTGCCAGATAAGTGTTAAAAACCTTGGCTTGGGGTTGATAGGTAGGTGAAAGGAGCAGGGCTGAGAAGTGACTCAGGTATTAACCTGACCCCTACTTGGCTGCCCACGAATAACTAAGACACGCCCCCTCCCAGTCCTGGCATATCCACAGTTGGCAGGGAGGAAGGGCTTCACCACCCCTGGCAAAAGTGCTTCTTCAGCTTTATGGGCTCCTTTCAGACCGCTGTGGAATGACATCACCAAAAGGAGACACAGAGAACCAGGCGGGTGGTTAAGTCTCCACAGGCACAACAAACCAGGAGCAGCAGGCTGTAAAATCACGAAGGATGGGAAAGTCTTGTGCCTCGCAAGGGAAAGACTGACAACTGGAAGCCTCCTCACCTACTTCTGCCACCTGGCTGGAGGTGCTGTGGCTCTGTGACCAGAGGGTGGATGCACAGTGGTGACTGCAGCAGCAAAAAGGGGCTAAAGAGGCTCGAAAGAGGGCAGAGAAAAAGCCAAAGAGGCAAGCCAAAGAGGCACAAGATCTGGTGACTTTGAGATCTGTGGGATGAGGAACAGGGAAAGAGTATAGCTCCAGACAAGAAAGATTTTCACTTCTCTGGTGACTCAGCAGTCTCAGGACCTGAAGTGGCCACAGAGCATCAACAACAGGCAGTCTAGCATGGGCAAAAGTGCCTGCCAGCCCTCACCCTGCTGCCATTGCTGCAGCTGCTGCCATGGTGGAGGTAACACACTGAAGCTTGTGAGTGTCCAGTGGCAAAAACTGGGCTACACCAGCTGAGGAACAATGGGTCATGAGATCCCAGAGCCAAATCCACCCAGACATGCCAGCCTAAGTTTTGTACCACATGTTCTGAGCTTTAACACGTTTTAGCATCTCTCCTGCCTGATAGCTTTCCCTCGTGTTTCTTTTCTTCCAGCTCCAAATGGGCTATCCAGCCATGCATTAACCTTTGTGTCTGATTCCTGATCCGCTGTTAAAATCTATGTTAATTCCTTAGAATCCCATAATTTTTTCCCCAAGCAAATTCTGAGCAGTTCTGGGATTCCCGTACCCGCAGACGCAGTAGGTAGCTAACATGGTCTGCTCTGCAACAGCTCAGGCTGCGTGAATGGTCTAATTAACACCTCATCAAGCTCAACTGTTGGTTGTGTCTGGAGAAATTCCCTCTTGCACCTGTGCATCCACAAGGCACCATTTGTTGCCTCCTGCATAGCAGGCCCAGCCATTGGAGCAGTGCTCCACTGCAGAGCCTGTCCTTACACAGCGTTCCGGCTCCAGGACCTGCCAGCCCAGAGTGACACCGATGCCTGTGGCTGCTCTGAGCCATTGCTCCTTGCAGGGCGGTGGAGGAGCTCAGGGGCAATAACTCAGCACTGAAGGGTGTGCAGAGTCCAAGCTGCTGTGCTCCAGGCTCTCCTCCCCTCACTATATCCCACCTCCACCACTGGGAAGTGCGCAGCTGTCACCAGCACAGCTCGGCGTCACCTGCCCAAGGACAGCCTCTGCAGCGGACAGCGTGCTCACCCTCCTATATGCTGCAAACCTTTGGGTGCCCAAAATGCCCATCGTTGTAGCAGATCCCGGAGAAAGGTGGCATCTCAGCAGGAGTTCAGTCCCACCCTGTCCTGAAGGACAGGCATAAGGATTTAGTCAGAAGAGCCCTGGAGGTGTCCATCTCCACCACTGAGACAGAGAGAGCCTGGTGTTCAGCAGATACAAATGCCCAGCTCATGCTGAAACTGCCATTATTTCAGGACAAAATTTAAACACAAAGAATGAGTTTAGCTTGGTTGCTTGAGATAACAGCTAAAAATTGACTACAATGTTTGGAACACAGAGCATGGAACAGGAAAATGTTATTCTAGTTAATACTTCACAGTGAGGCTTAGAGAAAAGAGTGTTTTGGGACCTCAGGTATCTCCAGAGGCTTTCCCTGGAGAACATTTAATGCCAGCTTCTACTATTGGAGAACACCCCCTGGGCTTCTCTGAGGTCTCCTCTCCCATTTCAGCTCATTTCCATTAGTTCCCCTACCAAAACTCACTTCCTCCCTTTGTGTAAGAAGGCGATGCTTGCCTGGCAGACTAATCCACCCATCTTCTCACTGGGGGTGTCATCTCACCCCTCCAGCCTTAGTTAATTCTTGATGCATAATCTTCCACTTGACGCATCTCCTCCTACCTGGTTGACTTCTGCTGTTCATCATGGTTTTTTTTTTAAGAACAGAAAAACTGCAGATTTCACATCATCAGGACTATGAGCTGCACGCACTTCACTCGGGAGTCTTCATCCTACTGGGAACATTATGTAGACCACTCATGGTCTAGCAAGGCAGACGGCAGATTTGCCTTTGAGAGAACCTTCTTAAATTCCCTCTCCTCTCTCCTTCTTGCTGACTGTGTGTGGCTCATTCAGGATCCTGAGAGGCATGTCCTGGCTGTGACAGCACCAGGCACATGCTGAGCCACATCCCACTGACCAGTTCTGGATGCTGCTGCAGAAGACAGAGCTCTCGGTAGCCCTAACCCACATATTGAAGAGACCTTGGGGAGCTACTGGGAATAAAGCTCATGCTGTCAAAGAGCTTAGGCACTGGGGTTTATTTGTTTATCCTTTTGCAACTCCATGTCCAAATACTGCAAATGAGCGTTTAGCCCTTTGTCTCTGTGTAATCAGACTTGTCCCTCCTCTTTATGCCCTGCCTGGTAATAATGGGATCTTTATGTGGAAAGACAAGCAGCTCTTTTCCCACAGGACCTCACGGGCTGTAAGGCCATGCAGGCATGTGCTGCTTGCTGTGAGCTGCAGACACCAGGATTTGGAGTGCAGGACACAACGTTTCTCCACACTTTGAGCACCTGTGGAACAGAGTTATCCTGGAAGGCAGGGATGGCAGCAGACAAAAGAACATATAGCTTGAAGAGCAGGCATGCTCATCACAGCTTTTCCATGCCAGCTGGGGGGTTTATAGAGAGCCCCCACTATCCCATCACCAGGGCTGCAGCTCTTACATACCTTCCCTTTCATTTGAGATGGGGTATGTGCCATTATCTCCACCAGACTGTACACTACAGCCTTGCTCCCAGGGTTGCCGTCAGTCAAAATACAGCCCAGCAACATTTAGCTGCTGGACCACCCTGGCCGTGCGACTTGGCTCTTCCAACCCCTCTTCCCTGGGACCCGGCTGCGGCGCACGAAGGGCAAACACAGCAGTAGGACTTCCCTTTCTCTAATAGCTTCTTGGCTCTCATCCCCGTTGTTTTCCTTACTCAGCCTGCTCCTCCTGGCGCTAATAGATTTCCTGCTGATCAAGGCTACTACAACTTTTTGTAACTCCCCCTGTGCCGCTCTCATGCGCGGTACCGAACGCGGGGCTCCGTCAGGCGATGCTCTCACGTGGCATCGGTGGCAGCCATGGTGTGGGCACAGGGGCTGTTCCCCCACTTTTGTCAGTGGGAGGGATGCTGGTGTCGCAGCTGGTTCAACCAGCTTTACGGTCTCTTTGTGCTGCTGCAGCAGAGCTGAGAATCTGGCCCTGGCTCCCTCCCCGCCTCGCTGGGGACTGCATCAGTGTGCTGTTTATTGTTTCTGCCAGATCATTCCTGCAGATGTTAATGAATGCTAGACCCAGCTTTGCTCCCAGCAGAGTCCCTTCCACACCTCCCCCTGCCCAGCCTTCTGCACTGGAGTTTCTGTTTACAGTCCTGCAGGGAATTTCCCTTCTGCTGCATGGTCTTCGAGCCGCACAGTCCCAACTCCTGCTGCCAGCAGGCTTCCACACCTCCCTGATTCCTGTAGCTGTCCAATGTCACCTCCAGGTGTCTGTGTCCCTCTCTGTCACCATTCCTTCTCCACCTCTGGCCTTCCCAAACTAGAGACATGCCAATTCCCCTAGGAGGGAGAAGAGAACTTGGGCAGTGAAGAAAGCTGCTACACGTTCTTCCTCTGCACAGATGGAGAAAGCACAGGGAGAAGTCACCAAATGGGAAGAGCAAAGCAATTTGTCCAGGAGGACTCAGAGGTAATAACGTCTGCACTGGTAAGTGGTGCCAGGACCCACATCCTGACCCTGCAACCCACAGGCATGCAGCAGCCTGCGTCCACACCACCGCATTGTGTTAACATCCCAACAAGGTGGACACCTCAGTCTGCCTATAATTGGGAAACACTGGAAATTCTTGGGAGAGTGTTAATCAGTCCATCCCAAAATCCCACCAGGGACCTCTGCAGAATTTAAGCAGTACAGATGACCGTGTCCCAAAGCCTCTGGTACTGTGGTGGCCCAGCCACACAGAGCCTCACCATCCTGGAGGCTGTTGGACATTGGGAGGCCAAAGAACAAGCCTTCCTGCTGCAAAGGCCATTGGTGTCAGGAGGGGTTTCTGATCTCTTTTTCATCAAAGCAACACAACCTACCCTTCCAGGAAAGCAATGACATTTTTTCTGGGCCTTCCAATGTTTGGCCCATACAGGTGTGCTCTGGAATAAGTGCGGATAAGCTGTAGGAGGCTTCTCAGTTGAGTGTAGTCCTTCCCCAGCTGGCTGCCATTCACCGAGCGGCCGATCAGCGTCCGATAGTTATTGGGCTCTGAAAAAATAAAAATAGACAAGCAAAACTTGTCAGCTCTCCTTCCTCCTCTGCGCTTCCAGAGAGACACACAGCTCACCCTGTCACAGCTCAAGCTCTGCAGAAGACGTAGGCAGCTCTGAAGAGCAACAGAAGGAGCCTTTGAGGAGTGGATGACAGCCACTGCCTGCTCTCCTGTGCCCCTTTTGCTGTGTGCTGGGTGAAGGACCTGTACCTCGGCGTCTTCCTCCTGTCCCTGTGGGATCGCCCACTTCCACTGGCACTGTAGCCACCATACAAGTCCCTACAGCAGCTGGTTTGGCCCCCCAGGACCAGCTGAGCCCAGCAGCCAGGGCAGAAACATTCCATGTGCTTAATACCAACAGAGAGAAATGTCCAGCTGAGAGACTAACTCACACCAAGTCTTAGAGACGGTGCTGCCATACAGCAGGGGCCTTTAAATCCCTCTGAAAATACACTGGCAAAGCATCCTGGGAGCTAAAAGTAACCTCTTCCAAAACTGAGTGTCTTTCTGCTACAGCAAGCTCCATTCCCGTGGCTCTCCTGTTCCCACACTCACCGTTGCCCAGCTCCCAGGAGATGTTGTACTTCTTGCTGGCACTGTACTTCAGCAGGCTGAGGGCATTGGAGCTGTTCCAGGAGTTGTTGGGATTTCGGCGCAAAGCATTCAGTGCAAAGATCAGATGAAGGCCAGAGCAGTCAGCAAAGTTATAGAGTTTGTCTAGAGACCTGGCTGGGAAGAAACAAAAAACAGTTTGTAATTCAAAGGAAAGCTAGTTCCGGGTGGGTTCAAATGATCCTGCTGTCCATCATACCTTCCCTCCTATGTAGGATGAGCCAGGGTCAAATGCCATCCCCACGACATCTGTAACCGCAGAAAGGCACCTGACCTTTGAAACCCGGATAGGATTCCAGGTGTGGGTTCATCTCCTTCCAGCATGAAACTTGGATGCCCTCCACCTCTGTGTCAGAGCTGGGGCCATGTTACCAGAGACAAGTGACTTTTTAACATCGCTTTTCATCTGCTCTTGGCAAGGAAAGCTCGTCCTTTCCTGTGCTTATTCTGTCTTGCATCTCTTTCAGAGCAGATCCCTGCAGTGCTTGGGGAGCAGATGAGGAAGTCACCACCCTAGAGCTGCCACCTCTCCCACACCCCACAACAGCCTGGTCTCTGCTCTGCAGCCCCAGTGCAATAACCCAGCCCCAGCAATGATCAAGTAGAGCCTCCATGCATCATACACCTGGCTGACATCTGTCCTGCACACAAAGAGTGGAGCTTTGTGTCACCCCCTGAGCCTGGGGAGAGAGGGGCTCCCTGCCTAGTGACAGCCTGGCCAAATCCTGCTGCCCAGAAGGCCCTCCCAGGGTGCTGGGGGCTTTGTGGGATCCGTGTCCTGTCTGCTGGCCCCAAAACTCCCTGGATGGCATCTCCCCGTACTGTGGCCTCGATGAGCAGTGGAGGCACCAGCCAGCAGCAACAGGAGAGACAAAAGAAAGAGCTGACCCACTATTTAGGGAGGTGTGACATTAGCACAGGGCAGAGAGACAAAACACTTAATGCCTTTTTTTTCTGAAAACTTCCCTAAAAATTCAACAGCAATCAAATTGCTGATGAAGCTAATGCCAGTGTTAGCAGGATACAAACTCACATGACAGCAAGAGGAGATTTGGTTGAAGAGCAATTAGATAACTGTGGTATTTTCAGTCATCCCTGCCTGTTGAACTGCATCCCAGGACACTCAGCAAGCTTCCTGAAGCAGCCTTGGAGATGCAACCACTTAACTGTGAAGAGCCGCCAGGGATAGGGAGGTTCCAGGGGGCCAGGGAGGACAGACTGTAAGCTCCACTTTCAGAAGAGGGGAAGGAGGCGCTCGGGAATTACAGAGTAGGCAGACTGGCTTCAGGTCCCAGAAAAACACTTGGACAAATAACCAAGTTGCTTGTCAGCACTTAGAAAATATAAGGAGATGATCAACAGCCACAGGAAGGTGCCAAGAACAAATCACACTGAAGCAATCTACTGACAGGAGAGCAGGGCTTGCGGGCAGCAAAGCAGCCATTTAGGTCTCGTACCTTGATGGGGTCTGAGGCTTTGTACACAAAGGATTGCATACGATGTTCTCTCCAGCAGCTGAGGTAACCCTGATCTAGACTGAACCGCAGTGAGAAATACGCACACCTAGGTCAGCTTTCAGTAATTTGTTGTTACAGCGAAGGGTCTAGGCAGCCTGTTCTGAGGCTATTTGCACATTTCCCAAAAAAGCTGGGCATAAAGGAGCAGAAGATACCTCAGACTTGCCACAGCACCAGGGTGATAGCGTGCACTACCTTTGCCACGGAAAATGAAGGGGATGGAGGGAAGGCCACGACACACTCAGGGAATTGCTCTAACCCCAGGAGTGATGCTCCAAGATTTCCTGCAGCCATGTCGCCCACCTGAGGTGCAAGTGAAACAGTGACAAGTGGGAGCTGCTCACTCCATGTGGGATAAGCTATTCACCATATGTCTGCGTTTATTTTGTTGCCTTTCCTGGTCACTGAAAGTCTCAGTGAATACAGAGCCAGCTCTGAGGTCTGAGAAGAATAAACTTATTTTTAAAGTAAAATTTTAAGGAGGGTCCAGGAAATAAGCTAACTGAATAACTAACATTTAATGCAACACAGAAAAGTTATGGAAAGAAGAATGCAAAAATGTGGAAGAGAGATTCTTAATCCCTTTCACAACCTTTTTCGAAATGCTACTGGTTGTTTGAGTGAAAAGTAGCTGAATTAGATTAATCTAATATATTCATCCCACTGGTTCAGGCACATTAGCTGTTTTTCTGGATGTTTAGTGAATTAGAGACAGATACAGTTACTTATTACTAATTTACTCAGACCCCCAGGCAAAAAGCTGCACTTGAAATGAGACTCCTATAAAGAGAAGATAGACACCCAAATGACAAATCAGGATAGCAAAAAACGTGTTACCTGCAGTTCCCCTGCTAGAAATGAAACCTTTTCACTGGCACAAAACAATTGTACTACAAAAGGGGATTTGGTTCATGTTTAGGAGCCACTGCAGAAGACTGGGAATTGATTTTCCATACATCCATGAGAGGAAACAAGACGTCTGTTTATCCCAATGCAGGGCCTGCCACTGTGAAATTATATTTTCCCCATGACACTTATTTTGTTTCCATGCGCCTGGACTCAGAGATGCCACGTGTATTTCATGTTCTGCCATGACTTTCCAAGCTGGAAACCTCAGCAATCAGGGGAGTGAGCTAGGAGAAACACACAGATGTCTGGGGTTTGGTCCTGCACGTTTCCAGTGGTCTCCCAGGACAGACCGACCTACAGCCTGCAACAAAGCTACAAAGAGCAGAAAAGTACTAATAAACCTATCTCTGCATCAAACCAGATTGTTAAAACAGCCACTCTTGATATCAAGAGTATCAGGTACCAAATCCACTTTCCTCCTTCTTTCTTGGCAACTGTCTTGGGATAGTGCAACTTGGAAGCACCAGTCCAGTGACCCTGGCAGAGTCTTGATGATCAGTTTGCACAAGCTACCCAACCATTAGTGGTTAAAGGGCATGTCTCTCACCTCTGAGATGATTGTCTTAAAAACTGGACATCTTCATTGAAGACAGCTGCAGTTTGATGACAAGAATACCGTCATGCAGCGTATGACAGCAGCATGGTCGAGTGGCCAAGGAGGCCAATGGCATCCTGGCTTGTATCAGCAACAGTGTGGCCAGCAGGACCAGGGCAGTGATCACTCCCATGCACCTGGCACTGGTGAGGCTGCACCTTGAGTGCTGTGTTCAGTTTTGGGCCCCACACTTTAAGGAAGGTGTTGAGGTGCTGGAGCGTGTCCAGAGAGAGACAAAAAAGCTGTTGAAGGGTCTGGAGCACAAGTCTTGTGAGGAGCAGATGAAGGAGCTGGGGGTATCCAGCCTGGAGAAAAGGAGGCTCAGGGGAGATCTTATCACTCTCCACAACTACCTGAGAGGAGGTTGTAGCGAGGTGGGGGTTGGCTTCTTCTTCCAAGCAACAAGGGGTAGGAAAAGAGGAAAGAACCTTAAGTTGTGCCAGGAGACGTTTAGGTTGGATACAAGGAAAAATTTCTTCGCTGGAAGCATTATCAAGCATCGGAACAGGCTGTCCAGGGAAGTGGTGGAGTCACTAGCCCTGGAGATATTTAAAAGATGTGTAGGTATGGCACTTAGGGACATAGTTTAGTGATGGAGTTGGCCGTACTAGGATAATGGTTGGACTGAATGATCTTAGAGGTCTTTTTCAACCTAAATGATTCTATGGATGGCTAAAGCACAAAAAGAAGCCTATTTAGAAGACTTTGAGTGATGTCCAGTCCTCCATATGTACAAATAAGGCCATAAGAAAATGCTATAAATATTTTACTGCCATGACTAGGGATGGCAACATTACTTTTGAATAATGAGAACATGAAGAATCGCAGTATTATTAACAGCTGGCTAAAACTCACTTTGAATTCTGGATAATTGCACTGTTTTTTCTTCATCAAACAAAGAAAATCGTATAGGAATTTAACCTTTCCCCAGCTAACAGATCATTAGGCAAGGCTTTCACAAAGCACTTCAATAGAAAAAGCCATTGTCGTACCAGAATGAATCTTAATAGAGCAGAACTAGATTTATAAGATGTTCTCCCTGCTCCTTCTCCCCCTCTGCCCAGTGCAGAGATGCACATGCTCAGCACGCATGTGCCACTTGAGCTCAGCAAGAAGGAATAACGAAAAAAAAGAAAAAGAAGTGCAAGGATGCTGAGAGTCAGCTTCTTCCATTTATAATGCTCGTGTAGTTGGACTGAGGCTGCCCAAGGCAGCAAAGGCCCGTGCTCTATCCCCTCACACCCGGCAGCAGTGTTGGTGGGGGGGGTCACTGGGGTGGGTGCCTTGGTGGGTTTGGGACAAACAGCAGCGAGTAGTCAGAGAGAGAGGCCACATAGCCCTGGCACAAAATAAATCAGAAGATATTTGGGATTTCTCAGCCTTTTACATCCTTGGCTGCAGAGGCTTGAACTCATTTAGGGAGTGAATACAGCCCGATGATGCACGGCTGCGTGGCCACCAGTGAAGATCTGCTCCCAGTCCTGCCCTCGGCTGAAGCTCTGCACAGAAATTAAAGCTTTTAGCTGCTTGTATTGATCTCATACCCTGCACAGAGAGAGACAAACAATTTCAAAATGCAGAAGGTGTCTGTGAAACCACAAATGATGGCGGGGTTCAAGGGACAAGTACGTCCTTTGGGATTCTTTCCCATTATTCTTCTTTTTATACAAGGCTAAATTTTAATGTTCTCTGAAAGATGGATGGTACTTAGCTCTGTAGCATGACAACACAAAATCTGAGGCACATTAAAATATCTCTGGCAGTTTAAAATAATTGGAAAGACATTCCAGTTGTAGTTACTGAATTAAACATTAAACTAGAGACTTTATAAAGAGCACAGTATTGACCGCTGTTTGGTAAGAGGGACAGTTCAAGAATCTCTGGGTTTGAAAGTCTTCTACATTTTTTATTCTGCTTCACGAATTTTGCTTTGGCAGAGTTTAGCACAAAGAGTGGAAATTCATGTGTACGCTGAGATGGAGGCTGGGATCAGTCAGTGGGCTGAGGAGTGGTGGGGCATGGCAGGGTGTGCCAGGAGCTTACCTAACTCTAGGAAGGCAACCAGAAGGATGAGAAAGAAGAGCCTGTTCCCTCTCTATCCCCACCATCCACCACATCTATCTCTTGCACATACAGAGTATGTGAGCACCAAGGAGGGTGAGATGAGAGCTGAGCACGGGGTGGGCAGCACACAGCACAATTCCCAAATCCAAAGGTTAGCTGAGAGACTGGTCCAATGAACAACAGATGAACCCTTCTGTGGATAGAGCAAAGAAATGTAGCTCTAGAAATAACAATTTAAACTAATCACAGACATTGCCCAACTCTGCGCTCTCCACAAATTCTGAGCAAGCCTGGAGCTTCCCTGCACACAGCTCCTGGTGCCAGCACTGAAGCCAGCAGCATCCCCTGCCCCTTGAGCCCCCCAGAGGAGATAGAGCGAGAGGATTGGGAAAGACCTGGCAAAAAGCAAAGAGAAGCTCAAAGAGAACTTTACAGCGAGGGGGCAGAAAGGGCAGTACAGGCTGTTCAGACTAGAGATGAGTAAGATGGCTGGTCAGAGCAATGAATGGAAAAAGAGAGATATTCCCACTTACAGAAGAACAAGTGGGTACATGGAAAATTTATTTACAAACAAATTGGCACCACAGTCTGCTGAATCCCATTTGCTCTGGCTCTCTTGCATTGAAAATCCTCATAAAACCACTTGTGTGTGGCAAGGACTTGATGTTTTCTTAGCAAATAAATATGAATCAGAAGAAATGCAATGGACAATTAGAGTAATTCCAGACCTGTGGGACGGGTCTGCAACACTGGCTTGAAACCTTCCAATGGATTGCATCCCCAGTCATGACAGCGTTTCAGACAAGGCCACCAGAAACCCCCCATCCCCAATCTGCACAGTTAGAGCACCAAAGATCAGCCTACCCCATCACTGCAAGTTCAGAGGCAAAGCAACGTGCCACGCTGTCCGTATGCACTGTAACATCCAGCTTGACCCACTGGATCAAGGGAAGATTTTTCTATTGTAGCTGCATGCTAAGCCATTCCTTCAAAGTTGCTGCTTAATGAGAATTTTAGAGATTTCAAGGCTACCAGGAAACCCACACAGTTGCTGGAAATTGCATTCTAATGACGACCATCTCAGCTGGGAAGCTGTTTGGTTTTAATTCAGTCTTCTGAAGCATTTTGCCATCCAGTAAAACCACACTGTATAAAGATGCTGAAGAATTCCTGGGTGAAATTGCTGGCTGGAGGGAAAAATTTGCTTGCCTCAGACACACATTTCACCTGAAATGATCTCTCTACCTGGTCAGACTCCTAATGCCCTCCAAAGAGGATTGAGGTTTTCAGAACTGTCCCTTGCTCTCCTTTACCTGCCAGGTTCTCCTATTGCTCTAAGGCAAGGTGCAATGTTGGAGGTCTGTTCTGAGTGACAAGAAGTGCTTTGGCAGAGCCTAATGGTGCTATAGAAAAGGAATCTAGTTTAATCCCATCTGAAGAATACCTGAAAGTCGGAGGAACTGGCTTTAATACTGCCAGCCAGCAAAGAAATGCTGTGCACTGTTTGTTAATGAGAACCTGGATTTTATATCCAGCTGGAGGACAGATGGGTGATCGGGGGTTATTCCCTTTGGAGTATCAAGGAGGCCTTTTTCCAAGGGAATTGTCATCATCCTTGGTCTTTAAGCAGCTGAACATCGACCCTCAATATTCATTCAAGTCTTTAACTAGATTTTTCATTTCACTGCCAGTGCAGAGGTGATTATGCTGACCACGTGAGCAAGGTTTAGACCTTAACACCGCCGTACAGAAATAGCAGTCTGGGGGCTTGGTGTCAATCTCTCGCCAATAAGGAGCTTGGCCGGCAGCCATGGACTGTGGGCTGAGTTCCCAGCTGGCATATAACTTGGAAGACAACCACGAGGTCTGGGTTCAATATCCAATTGCTAAGGAGTCTGGCTGACAGCCTCATTTTGTGGAATGAATCCCAAATTAATATAATTCTTTTGATACCAGACAAGGGGCATGGCCTGTTTCCAAACGCTCTAAGGGCTCAGATAAAAGCCATAGGCATTGGGTTCACTGTGTAAATGGTATTGAGGTCGGATAACAGTCAGGATTGGGCTTAATCCTCAGATGGTGAGAAAAAGGAATGAGCCCTGAGCTCTGCCTTCATGCGAAAAAACAGAGCTCAAATAAGCAGAATAGCTCTGTTTTCAATCCTTGCGTGGTAAAGAGCTCACAGGACGGTAATGGTTTCTAGGAACAAGTGTAAATTGACGTGGAGCTTCAGAAGAGATGTGGGATCTGGGTTCCATCTCCAAGTGCTGTAAAGCTCAGATAATAGCCAGAGGGGCGATTTCCAAACCCTCTGTTCCAGTCTGGTGTCTGGGAAGAAACCGGGATCATATTACAGCTTAGAAAGCTGTTTTCTCCTGCTGCATAACTTAAGGTATTTTCCCTTTTGGATCAGGATGAGTCCAGCATCTTCTAAAGTTTCAGAGGGAAATGGAGGTGAGCAGGGAGAGTGCTACATGTTTGAGCGGACCAGAAGAACAAAGCAAGCAAAAATAAGACTGTGAGCACCACCTGCTCTTCCACATCTTCTTGGCCACCCCAGATCACTGGATCTGAGCCATGGAAATTGCTCCAGGGAAAAACTGGGTACAGTTCCTCAGCATCCTCAGTGCTCAGCAGTGCCTGCACTTCTGGGTGTCCTTGGGGCCTCTATGGGAGGCAGGTTGTCCCATCAAGAGACAATGACGGCCTGCGTGGCAGTTCCATCTCACTGACACCACTTGCACAAGGGATTGGTGGGAAACAGCATGCCCAGCAATGAGTCAAGTCAGCAGCTTGCTTGAGTCATTCCATTTTGGATAAAGGAATGCAAATAAAATGAGCAGAAACTATTCAAATATTATTTTGTCCAGGCGTTTAAAGCTGGTCTGTTACATAGGAAACCCTTCCTGGATGAGGTTTTATCAAAAGCTATACATTGATCCTGTGAAAAGCTTCAAATTTGATAGCACTATCTTTCTGCTCTTGCAGAAATTTTAAAAATCTGATTCCAGTCTCTGTGACTCTCTGCTTTAGCTCCGAAGTCCAAACAGGATGGACCACAGCAGACAGGGCCTGATCTGCGAATGTTGCTGTAACAGGCTGTGGACTGTGAACCTAACCTGCACTTTACCAGACTCTTGAGCAGCAGCAGCAGACTTGGGGTAAAACCCTTCAAAACCTCTTCTCAGTGCGGGAACTACCCGTTCCTAATGACCGGGGGTGCTGGAGACAAGCCCTGTCGGCACCATCCCCTGCACAGGTGGTGGGCACAGCACAGAGTTTTGCTCTCTACCCTGTGCAAAGATGTGACTCTGGGGACGAGTTACCCCACCAGCCACAAAGCCGCCTTCCTCCGGGCTTTACCTATGCACGTGGAGGGAGCAAACCTGCCAGGCTTGGGAACATGGCTGCAGACATAACCCAGCTCCACTGCCAGACCGTTTGCTGACAGAATGACTGTTTTATATGGCTATAAGAACAGCTATAAGCGCAGCTGTCTGAAAAGCAACAAAATCTATGATGTGTGTTTCTAAATCCTATGACAGCTGGCAGTGCTGCACTGCAGCTCATTCCTTCTTTTACATGGTTTAGTTAAAACACTTCTCTGCAATCACCCTGATTTATCAACAAACAGCAGTTTCTGGAACAATTTAAAAGCATTCCCAAATAGGTAAGAAGTGGTCAGCTCCTCAAGCACTCACCGAGCTCCCACATGGCAGGCAGCTACAGATGGACAGGGATGGCTCACGGGAGAATGAAACGCCCTCCCTGGCCACCTCACAGGGAGGACAGGGCTGTGAATCCCATCGGGATGACGGTGTTGAGGCAGAGGTACCTGGGCAGCTGCAGAGCAATACCCATGGAGGGGGAACGGTGATTTATATAGTCTAATGTTGGCTTGAGGTGCAAACACGAGCCATTTCTGTGCTGCCAGGAGGGGTGACTTGGTCCTTGCACAGTGCTGCTCCCTAGCCACATGGAGGGGGACCTCCTGCAACTTAGTGAGACTTCTCAGGCACAGGAAACCCTGTGCAGCCCAAACCCAGAGGTACATACAAGATAACGCCATAGCTTGCTGCTCAGCTGGATGTTGTAACACAAGGCAGAGCAAGAAGGCAAATACTGTACTGTGCCTGTCCCCACACTCACCTCCTCCTGCCAGCTGTAGGGCACATGACAACAGCCATGACGGGGACCCACATACCCCGTGCATCACTTGCTGCTCAGGCAAGGTGCATCCATGTCGTTCTTTCAAGCTGCCACAGATGCAAGGCAGAGGTTTTCTTTAGAAATACTTTTTCTAGCAGCACCTGAAGCACTAACACTGCAGCAAGAGTATGGATGTTTTCAGCGCTTCCCTGCAAAAAGTGAGCTGGGCAGCACGGGCTGAGCAACACCCTGGGCAGATGCTGCATGGCTAAACTGGAATGAAAGAAGCACAGGTACAAAGCATGCTTTTAACACGTTCACTTAATCTCAGTAAAATGCTTAGCCCAGGTAAGCTGTGCATCTAGCTCACCAATCACCTTCAGCCCTGCCAGCAGCTCCCATACTCCATTTTTTGCTGCCTAAATTGCTGTCATGTGGCAGACACACGGTTTGATTCAGAAGAGCCTCACGCAGGGATGCAAGCCAGATCCACCCCACAGCACCCCTGGAGCCACAGAAGGAGCAGAGCCTTGTACCAGGCCCTTTGCCTCCCACCCCCCAGATCTCTGGCTGCTCCAGAGCAGAGTGACACTGATCAGTCATGCAAGGAGGCTGAACTACCACATTGGGAACAAATTCAAACTGAGGACTTCAGTGCTGCCAAACCCCAACATTCAAAAATCATGAGTCAAGCTCACAAAAAGCATGGGACTGGCTCAAGAAGCCTCGTTTTAACATAATTTTCACTGCCTGCTGTTTTCAAAAATTTGGGGTGCCTTTATAGATGTTTTTGAGCTCTTCTACTACCAGGAGAGTTGAAATTTGGCTTAGTTTCATTATTCCTTTTATGGAAGTTGATGTGCAGCAAAACAACCGGTTTACTTTACAAGTTGTTTGCCTCCCTTCCCCAAGGGCTGGGACTGCAGCCGGTGGCCAGGGACGGCAGGGGCACGCCTGAAGTCCCTCAACGCTGGGTGCTGCAGCAGAACTGCTCTGCTGCTAAGAAGGGATCAGGCCATCTCCTCTCACAATCCCTAGCATTTGGGAAGCAAACCCAGAATCCACAAAAATCAGGTGCTTTATTATGTGGGTCTGAGTCAATGTTTCCTATCGTGCAAGGAACCGCAGTCATGGTGCGCTGCTGAAACCGCCTGTCCCTGTCCCTGTCCCGGCACATCCTCTTCTGCCTGCTGACCCCATTCTCGCCATCAGCCATCCCTGGCTGTTCCTACTCAGCAGAGCAGCTGACTTCCCTGAGAGGAAGAGGGAGTGACTACGCTCTTCGCACACTTTGTGAGCTGGGCATCTGGTATTTTTCAAAACTCTGAAACATTTTAACTGAAAACTGTCTTAAAAAAAAACCCACCCAAAACCTCAACCAAAAAACAACACATAAAACCGGAAATGTTTCAATCTGAAATCCTTAATTAAAACCACACTCTATAGTTCATAAAGAAGGAAGTTAAAACAGAAATGTACTTTTGCACATTACAGACAGCATTATAATAAACACAGACCTCTGCCAAGAAAGAGGCATTTTCAAGGCTAAAGTAGATGCCTCCAGCTGCACTCGGATAATGTCAGAGGGCTCGTCTGCAGTGCCGAGTGTGGCTGCGTTTGAACACAACAGCGACTGACCACGCTTGGCGGGTGAGGAACATGGCAATTACTGGTGCAGACTGCAAGCAGTGCAGCAAGGACCACAACCCGCTGGGGTCAGACCTCCACTGATTCCCACAGATCCCAGACCTGGGTCTTAATCTGTAAAATATTTGAAGGAACTGGCCCTGGCTCTCTCTGGTCCTCTGGGCTCACAGATAGGGCTCAGCTGGAGGGACCTGGTTTGGCAGGAACTCTCCCTGGCTAATCTTTGGGGGAATCTTGTACCAAAGCACACAGGGTGGAGTCTGAACCTGATTTGGGATGCACAGATGAATGGCTGGAAAAGGCCAGCACTGTTAGCCTGATGTCCTTCATCAGGCAGCCTGGGACACACATGTGGAGTGCATGAGTCAAACTCAGTCCCTCAGCAGGACAGATCAGATCTTTTATTAAGGTACCCACTGTCAGCTTAAAAGCTGCTGCAAGTATGGAAATCAGCCTACCCCTGTGTGAAATTTTGCAGTTATTTGACATCCATGGTCAAAATAGGCATCTGGCTTCAAGTCCAAACTTACCTGTTTTGGCCTTCTAGTGACTGGATCTTGCTATATCCCTCCCCTGCTAGGTTTTTGTTTCTTGTGGATAGCTCAAGATTAAGGTCAAGCCTCCTCTAAACACACTTCATTAAGCAGTATTTGTTGCAGGTCTTCAGCATGTTCACAGTAATGCAAGATGTTCCAAGCTTCCAATCAATTCTTCAGCTCTTTGCTGTCTTACAAGCCTTACCAAGCTCTGTCAACAAACCACTGACTGTGTGGGGCATTTAGGACCTCATGAACCAACTGATTTGCTGTGGGAGGACAGGTCTGCTCAGACTCCTTCTCCTCTTCACCAGCTGCAGAGCCAAAGCAGCCTTGTCTGTATGTAAGTGCCAGGAGAACAAAAAAGACACATTTAAAGCCCTTATAAACAACTACAGCAATTAGCCTCACACATGCTTCATGGAAAGATTGTTGGAGGGGAACACTGATATGAAATGATGTCACCTGCTTAAGAAAAAGAAGAAGGAAATAGCAAGGTTGATTGGGGTTTTTTGTATGAAGAATATTTTGGAGTGCAAAAAGAGGTGAGAAACAGACTCTTTGCATGTCTCCAGGGACCAAGAAAAAGAAAAGGAGCACAGAAGATGTCCCACAGAACTTCATTAATGACAGACAGAACACGGAGGACATCTTTTTGAGTGTCTGTCTAAAGCAGCTAAAATAACTGGAGTTGGTAGGAACTGGTAATTTTAATTACCCTGTTATCTGCTAAAGACAGAGCAGGGCAGGTCCCGGACACTCCAAGCTGCTGGAATGCGTGGGGAAAAGTTGCTCTGGAGAAGGGAAAGTAACAGGGGAGGGGATGTTTATTACTTGGGTATTATTGATACAGAAAGCTGATTAATAATCAAAAAATGGAAGTAAATCTGAGTGCAAGTGGTTACAAAAAAATTTTGTAAGCAATTTAAGGCAGTGAAGGAATAAGTAAAACGGATTAAAGATAATGTATTTCAAAGAAAGCAAATTTGAACAAATTCAGGGCACAGGTCAAGAGGATCTCTGGGGAAGGGAGTTTAAGACAGCATTTCCCAACCAGTGAGACATGGAGAGGCAACAGCTGTGCTGTGGGTCAGGGGAGAGAGCAGCAGAAAGAACAGCAGGAAAATACCCTGCAAATACATACAAATAAGAGAAAGAAAGAGGAAAATATCAACTGGTAACTCAGTGCAAAAGAGTAAGCAACATATTGACTAGAAACAGCTCTTTTCTTTAGTTTTTATCGAGACAATTAACTGTGACATGACTGTTAGTTACATTAATCTGATGTGTGAAAGAGCAGCAGACATGAAGAGGGACAGAACAAATGAAAGACCACTTAGGAAACCTAAACCACAGAAGTGCTCAATAATCACTATGAAATCTGTGTCAAATTGTTTTGCCAAATACAGAAGATTCATATGTATTCAATAAATACCTTTTCTGCATTTTTCACCCAGAATTTTGCCACTATCAGCATGCCTTCTTACAATAATTCTGCATTTTGCTGAAGTGGTTTTACTCCTGGTACACTGGAAGTATATTTATTGCTTTACTCGCCTGGGCACAGATGCATCCCCAACACCCTCAACTTCCCCTCACCGTTTGCCAGCATTTTAGGGGGATTTATCTCCACCAGCTTTAGTGCAATGGAGGTATCACCTGAACTACTTTGTTCTTTAAAGGTGAGCAAGGAAAAACAGGGATGACTCCTAGTGATGTAAGCATCCAAAGTGCCTTGGGCGAACTCCCTTGAAGTTCCATACCTCTTTATATTCCTGGACAATAACCCAAAGCCAGCCCGGCCCTGTGGATCAACACTACAGGTATACAGACTTGGATGGGATGGATGTTAAATTTCACAGCAATCACCCTGCAGGTGCTGCTGCCACACAACTCCTCCGCACTGGCTGGCACATCCTTGGTCGCTGTAGTGATGGGGAGACTGCTCACACATCCTGCCAGGACAGTAGCCCTAAAGTATCATCCATTAATGGTATCATGCCTAGAGGTGAATGTCAAAAACAGAGGGAGCCACGTAGGCAGAAGAGGCAGAGGAGAGCACAACTCACTCGTGGTATGTGGGACTCAGCTAAACACACAGCGAAAGGCTGCGTCGTGAGTTACTCCACACACTGAATGGATTTAGATGTCAGACGTCAGCTCTTTTCATGAGCAGATCCTCCGCATGGCTTTTAATACATGTGTGTACCCAACTGCTGAGTGACCTACAGCACTGCCCTCCCTCCTGCTCCCCTCTTACTACTGAAACACAAATCCTTCAACTGAAAATACATCAAACTCTGAAGCTAAAGAGTCATATTAAAATCGAGTATATGAGGTGCTGGATTAAGCTAATGGTGTCATTGGCTTGCCTTCTGGGAGAGAGATCTGAGGTTTTTGCAAGATACTTGTCAGATTTTTCAACTTACTCAGCTAAACAAATAACCACCGTTAAACCTCTGAAAGGGATTCTGCCCCCAGTCAGGGAGACAGCCTTCTGAGACAGTTCTTGGGGATAAAGGTTGGTCTAAAAAAGCATAATTTCTCGGGGTTTCATTGAATATCTCACTGGTTAAGTAAATGGTTTTATTTCTGGGTATGGCATAATCTCTGCTGAAAAATAAATGCATGGAAAATATTAAAATCAACTTATTAAAATAAATTCCCCCCCAAACTGCTTGGCAGTCTCTAATGAAATAATTCTACCTGAAAATCCCATCTCCTCACATTACTTATGGGATGTGCCCACTGGCTCCCACCTTTGGTAAATGGGAACCATGTGGGCAGCATTAGGAGAGGGAAGTGCAAGAAAAGGTGAGCCCAGTGAAAGGCAGACGGACACACCATGGCATGCTGGGGGAGATTAAAGGGAGACACAAAAGGAGGGATGAAAGCTTCTCACAGTGGAGAACAGGAAATTTTCTGTGTCTGAGGAAGGTTATGGGCTTGCTCTGAGCAGGAAGGAAGGTGTTAGCAGCTGGAAGAAAGACTAAGTCTTGTCCTGAGAGGAAATGCTTCAAAAGCATTTACTTTCCAGATTAGGAATGACCTTGCTCCACTTACTGCTGAGGCTGTGGATGTTGGAAGCCTCATCCTGCAAAATGTGGCTTGTTGTGCATTATTGTACAGCTGAAAAATGCTACACGTTCGGAACTGAGAAACATACTTATGCTCACAGCACTCAGAAATGACTCAACAGATTCTTACTCAGATTTCAGATCATCGCTTCAAACCCTCAGTCTGAAACTTTAGCATAAGGAATTCCCATTTAGAGGTGATAGGATAAAATTATAAAAACTCAAACCACTTTTGCAACCACAGACCAAGGGTTCCACATGATCTCGTGCTATGTCAGCACTAGGAGGACAAACAGGGCAAGCATCTGGACACCAGGAGGACAAGTCAGCCACTAGGATCACCTCCTGGAGAGAAAACAGAGAGACAGAGGGTGCCCAGGATGAAAGAAGCAAACTCAGGCAGCCTCAGTCTCTTCCCACTGACCAGACCTAGTGGTGATGTGCTGCTGTGCAACACAATGGCTTTGATCACAAAGACTGATGGCAATGAAGAAGCAGATATCTCTAGTGATTAAGGGAGGAATGTTAAATATTTTATGCACATGTGTGTAGAAACAGACTCTATCTTACTAGAGCACTTTTGGCCATCCAGTCAAGAAAGTCACACATGCAGCACTTTGTGTTACAAGAGGTGGAAGCAGTAGGGAGTTTATCAAGCTGGTCCATCAGGCCCTAGTTGATCATGACTTATTTCTGGTGAATTTTACTGGTACTCCAGTGCTGACAAGTCCTGGGATGGCAAAGATAACATAAGCCCTCAACTATCAGAGGATCTGGAAACCCCCATTAGCTTTCTGATGGCTCTTCACTCAAATTCAATCTAATCACCACAAAGACAGAGCAGAAGGGCAATGCAGCCTCCAGAGTGCCCTGGAAGAGTTTTGGAAATGCTATTGATAGCCATGCTTCAGGAAGGCATTGGTTGGGACGCTGCATGAGTGCTGAGTTTTAACCACTATGTTTCCTGTGTATTCCATTTCCTGACAGAAGAGGTGCTGCAAGTCCTATCAGTGATGATTTCCCACTTCTCAAAGGATGGAGATCTGCAAAGTTTCCTTAGCCTCTAATGGCTCCTTCCCAAGGACAGACTCACTAGGAGGTGCAAGCTATTGGCAGCTCAAGGGCCCAGAGGAGCTGTTGACCGTGTTTAGGCCACGATCCAGAAGACTTGATTTCATCCAGCGTAAGTGGAGCTGTTTTATTTATTCTAATGGTCTGATGGTGAGGGAGGAGTGCTCCCTGGCTGCCCACGCCAGCCCTGTTCCAGGCAAGAGGTCCAACACACAGCCCTTCTCCAGAAAACACTGCTCACAGGGACAAGGCACCCATCCTCACATGCCACCCAGAAGCAAAGTTTCAGCAGACTCATGCTGCCTCCCAAGACAGCATGACCTCTTGTCTGACACTCTATGTCTTTGCCAGCCAGGTGAGCCCATGTGATTGTTCCACATTGTGCTGGAGGACTGTTTGAACCTCCTTTCTCCAGCAATGGCCAAGAGGAGACACCTGGAGAAGAGCACAGGAGGGACAACCACAGTGTGGTGGGCCTGCAGGAATCGGTGGCACAGGGCAGCAAGGATACAAGGCTTCAGGAGTCGTACTCCCCAAGTAAAAGTAATAGTAAAAGCCAGGATACAACCATAGCCCTGGGACATCACATGCACCATGAGTATGGTGAAACTCAACTCAGAGTTACCTGCTGTGCCACCTAAAGGTCTGAAAGCAAGATGTCCTAGCTCACATGAAACAGAGTCTGCTGAACCCTCAGAACAGACTCATGCCAAATTATAAATAAAGATCCAAGAAGACTTGACACAATACTGAGGCAATGACTAGAGAAATGACTTATGAAGTGCACAGTGAATGCCTGAAGGGCTGACCAAATGGAGGAGAAGCTTTCAAGAGCTGCAGAGGCTTTCCAAAGGAACAGGATCTGAGGAGTGCCAATTTGTGTCAAAGATTTTCCATCTGCACACAAATAAATAAATAAGAAAGATGGAAGCAGACAGAGAGAAATCTGTGTTGTCCATCACAGAGCCCTATGTGGGTGTAGCTCCTCCAATGCAGTCTGTGCTGAACTCCAGAGAGACTGAAGTGTTGCAGATGGCCGGCAGTAGTCATCTGCATGGGGCTGAGTTATACTTCATAGGTCCAGTTCTGCCTCTGAAATGAATACTGTGTCCTCTACACACCCAAGGTACACTCCAGACCTACACAGCACTGATCTGCCTGAGAGGGAGCAACAATGTCCCTCAGGCAGAGTGTGGTCTGGGAGCCCAGCAAGAACAAAGGAGCAAGGAAGGAAGATGTGAGACAATAAGGAGAAGGGGAAAAGAAATAAATTTCCGTGGCCAAGCCATGACATCCCAGCTCCCATTAACTGCCACTCCTGCTCTCCGCAGCACCTCAGCATAAGGACACCAGCCTTGCCACCCACCAACACATCCACGGAGAGAACAGAGAGGGAGGCATGGCAGGCAAAGAGGGGACAAAGGCAAGCCAAAGAGTGAGGGAGGGAAAAAATATTTTGGGGTTTATTTTTCACACAGGATTCACAACATTCCTCAGAAAATTTAATTTTGCTGTCCTGTTCTTGTTTGCTAACCAGAACCAATTTAATTTTAAAACAACACGCAGAGCCAACGGGGGAGAAAACATTTTGCAATGGCTCTTCGCTCCCACTTGGAACGGCAAGAACAGCTTAACTCATTCGGGTCTCACAGTTGCAGCACCAGCTTGTGGGGAGCTGAACCGAGAAGCCTCTGCCCAGGAGGAAGACGGGACTCACTGATGCCCGTAAACAATAGAATAAAAATGGGATTTTTGAGCAACTTGACAGATCCCACTCCACGCATCTGTGGGGGCTGGAGGTGGTGGGAGCAGGGAGCAATTTGTAGCACGGAACATCTTCCTGTAGCCCTGTCTCTCCACTCAACAGCTCACTTCAAGGTTTGTAGAAAAAAAATGGCTTGTTGCTGTGTTTAACGAAGAGCAGAAAGCTCCTATTCCTAGTCCACTACCTAGAACATGCACATTTCTCATATCAGCATGTGAGTCTTCTGTGGTTTTATGCCCTGTTGTGACAGTTTGGTAAACAAGCTGATAAAAATCAAGAGCTTTTCAAAGGCAAGGTTAACACACTCATGTGCGACCTGGCTTGTCAGAGAACACCAGAAACTCCAAACACGTTGCTTCTGCTTACCATCTGCATGAGCTTATTCAGACTAAAATAACAAAGTGTGTTTCCTGATCTCCATCAACGTAAATAGAGCCATTAAACTGCAAGGCTGTTTACATTCTGGGAAATAGTCATTGCATTCATCCTGATTGCTCCTCATCCTGCAGCCCCAGCATCCCCACACTGTGCTAGCAGTGGCTCTGCTGCAGCCCACAACCCCACTGACCACCGACTAACACCAGGCACCGGGACCCGCCACGTCTGTGCCACAAAACCAACGGAAACCCCTTCGCAAATATTGTATGCTGGTGTCCAAATTTGGTTTTATAACTAGAAACAAGGACACACTCGAAGGATCCAGCTCTTCCAGTTGTAATATCTGGCAGGCGTAGAAGTGGGAACATTCACATTTTATAAAAGGAGACCTTTTGGTAGGTAAAATCATAAATATTAGAGCAGAAAAAAAACCCTGGAGCTTGCCAGCGGTGTGCTTACAACAGCTCTGTCTTCTGCGTCATGCAAGAACCAACACCCCAACACGAGCACATAGAGATGGCATGGGCTCCGTCCCAGAGGATTTATGTCCTGGAAGAGGAGGGGATGGTGCCATCTGTAAGCTGCTGCATCCCAGAACATCCGAGCCAAACACTGCACTCTTTTGGCCAAGGCAACCCATCTGCTCATAGAGGAGGGCTGAGAGCAAACATTGCCCAGCCCAGTGGGGGTCCAACCACGCCAGTCAACACCTCCGCACCCATGTGGGCATGGGGCTCCTTGGTGCTGACGGGGACATTTGCACAGCTCCTGGGAACACGTGCCATCCTGGATGCTGGCCTGCACTGCTAGACTCCTTACAGCCCTAATAGGTGTTCCCTGTAACTGTGGGAGACCGCTGTTTTTAGCTGGCCTAGCTTCACCTGCAGAATTGTCAGGAATGAGAATTCCACATTTGGAAATAATAACAAAAGGATAATACTGGGCAAATAATGATGCAGGCCAGGTCACACATTCCCATTTTATTAGACTCAAACCCTCCTGAAAGAATTTCCTCGTATCTGCGTGTAATAGCTAAGTGCAAATATTTTCTAGAGGACATTCTGTTTCACAAAATGGAGGGGCTCTGTTTCTGTGCGGGTTACATCATAAATTATCCATTATAAGTGTGGCAGGTTTTGCCTTTATACTCTCTGCCTAACAGCTCTGGACCTGCCCTTGTGGCTCTGCTCAGTGAGCCAGCTCCGCAGTTCCACGGATCCATCACAAACGTTCCCCTCTGCAGGGCCAGAGAGTTGAGTCTCTGTATTACCACTCTTCACAGCTCCTGTCCTTGTCTCAGTCCCAGCTGAAAATATTCCTCTCCTCTTCTGCATATGGCTCTTCCCTACCTTCTCCCTCTGCTAGCAATTAACTCACTGGAGCATTTGTGAACCAGAACGAAAGACAACATGGAAGATAAAAGGTTAGTCCCATCCCCCATTGTCCTGATGGGGACAATGCTACTCTGCCCAGCCTTGTGCCGATTGGCAGCGTGCAGCAGGAAGCCCACAGAGTATGGGCAAGGCTAAGGAAGAAAGAGGGCATTTGCTTTAGCTGCTGATGTTCTGCCAATCGCATCACACGTACCCATTTAACAACGTGGCTCTTGAAACCCAGCACATCAGCATTTGCTTTTACCTTGACTTTCAAGGCGTGTGTGCCACGCGGGCACTGTTTTTAGAAGAGTAAAGCAAATATGGATTTGCACTTGCATGTGAACAACATGATGTGAGGTGATACACTGCAGGAATGCCATTGCCCTCGGCAGAGCCAGTATGTCCAAGGGAACAACCCTGCCTTGATTCAGAGCTGTTAATCACATTCCAGGAACCACTGCAGGTTCTAGAGTTACACACCCGCTGGGAGACAGGCTTTCATCACAGACCTGTAATTAAAGGGAGATGTTAATGTTGCATGTTAATAACTTGGAACATCAGTTATCCTTGGAACATCAGTTATCCTGGGAGTTCAGTGAATTTAAAAATGTAAGTATTTTGGTATAGCTCATCAGTTAACATACCAACTTTAACTCCAAATAAATCAGGAAGGTTTGATGTTTTTATGCCAAGGTATTTCTGCAGAAATAGAAAGTACCTCAGTGTAAGCCTAGAAAGTCTCAGTCACAAAACAGGCAGGCACAGCATGTCAGCATGTCAGCACGGAGCACCTTATATCTATCTCTCTGCATCTAAAACAGTTGAAGAACTACTGAATACTTTGCACAATTAACTCTAAATATCATTACAACCCCTCAGGTTTGCTTCATGGGGAAGATTGAGTGAAAAAAAGACGCCTGTGGCTAGACAGTGTGTTTTAATCATGTCCAGCCCTTTCCATTTGAGGTGTATGTATCAAGTATCTGTCCAAACAGGAAGGACGCACACACGGGATAGTCAGAACAGCTGAAACTCACGCACTCAAGAAGGAAAACATATCCCAGTTGTGCGTGGGTTGGCTCTGAGGATCAGGAAATACACAGAAGACAATGCCCAGGGACAGGGCGATCTCGGCCATGGGACGTGCTTGGGCATGTTGCAGGGGTGTCACTGAGGAACAGGCCACTTCAGGTCAGGGATGGAGAGAACACCGTCCCCTGCATAGGCTCAGACCTGCCCAGAAGACACCTAATCCAGATGGGAGAGGTGAAAGCAGCAGCCATGAGCTGTTCTCAAGTGCGTGGCAATGTTTCATTGTCAAAAAGGCTGTGCTGGCCAGAAATGTTACTACATTTTTCAGCATTAAAAAACATTTTCCACTTAAGAACAGACACAAGCTTGAAGCCAGTGCAAAAGCACCCTCTCAATCAGTAGTAACAATGGCATCATTCAGTTCTGCTGATGCTTCAGGAGAGATCAGTACTTCTGCCTGTATGGTTTTAATAAAAGCAGCCAAATAATCCCAGTATGGGCTCTCTAGAAAGCCCTGTGGAGGGTTTGTGCACTTGAGAAAGGAGCATAGGATTCATGGCAGTTGAGGTGGTACTTGTGTGAACGCAGCTGCCCTGGGATAGAGATGTTCCCGGCATAAGCTGAAGCAGTACAGAGCTGCAGACAGACAAGCCCCTGGAGAGACAGAAGAGAATTATGGAGTGTTGAGCTAATTAGGTTCACAGCCTTAATTATTGGAGCACTACAGCTGATAATGCAAAACCAGCCTTGTAAACAAGCTTCTATTTTCAGCCACTCATGCCAACAACTTTCTTCTGAAAGCATCTGCTGCACAACTCAGACTTGTCACATCCCAAGGGCACATTCTGGAGAGTGTAAAGAGGTGCTCTGAAGCCCTATAATATCAGGTAATTAGAGCAAAAGAGATCTTGACAATTCCCATTTTTAAACAAATAATGAAAACATGATGGAACATTTCAAACTCATATGTGGGCTGGAACACGCATGGCTTAAACGCTGGCTTAAAAAAAAAATAACATGGGAATTCAGTTTTATAGATGGCTTGCAAACCTTCAGCTTCTCTTCAGAGCATCCTCCTCAAGATCAGAGGAACAAGAAGCAGGGTCACACACAGACCCTCTGCTAATCCCAGGAGAATATACATGGAGTCACAGCCTCACACCTTAACTGGCCCCATCCTTCTGCCCACACTAAAACTTTGTAGAGGCTCTAAAGGAGGAGGAACCATCAGATCACCTTGTCTGACCTCCTGTGCATCACACACTATAGTATTTCACCCACTTATACATGTGCTGAGCCAAATAACTCAAATTTGGCTGAACTGTAGCTTCTATAAAGGCAGCCAGACTGAATATAAAGCATTACAAGACTAAGAGAAAACACCTCTTTTTTTTCCTTAGGTAGTTTATGTAGCTGGCTAAATATTTGTGTCCCAGTTCTAATTGGAATTCTTTGGTTTTGGCTTCCAGACTCTGACTCTTGTTCTGCCTCTAGTCATTAGATCAAGAGATCTTGCAGTAGATTATGTGTTTTTTTCATGAGACCACACAAATCAAGTCACATTTTAGTTGGTTTTTTGATACACTGAGCTGACCAAGTTTGTGAAGGCTTCTTCACAAAAAGGACCCAATACCTCTTGGTACCCTGTGGAGTCCCCTCCACTCCACCACCTTCACTCATCAGGCGAAACAGCAAATTGAATGTGTTCAATATCAGTCTCAAATGGTACATGGAGAGCCCAGGGAAGAAGTAAAGAGTAAAGACAACTATCAGTGACAAGAGAAAATCAGGGGAGCTTGGAGATTGCGCCAAACTCTGTCCTGCAGAGGGCCTAAACTTCCAGTTACAGCAACACCCAAAGAGCCATTCCTGTTCACATGTGAGTCACACATCAGTGCATAGAAAACGATCCTTGAAAAAAACCTCAGTCCATATAAAGCTCAGAAAAGGTCATCACGTCACCGAGGCTGTTGTTCCATGCAGCCAAAGGTACCTCCCAGAGCCACCTTCACTGAACTTAGTAATTTGAATTTTGCTCAATAGCAAAAAGCATCAGATTTTAAATTTTTTTTCTTAAATGGAAAACAAATGATCCACTTTTATATTGCTGCCCACTCAGTGAAGCATTAAATGTTTCCTGGGATAGGGTGCAAGAAATGATGTAAGGTTTTGGGAGCCTCAGACATGGGGCAGCTGCAATAACTGGACTATCATGAGCTGTCAACATGTGAACAAAGATATCAACTATGAGATGAGATCTTGGGCATTAAAATACACACTTCACAATTCCCAGAGCAGACGGTGATTTATGACTCACCCAATTATCCCTGTCTCATGATGGTGTATAGCAGAAACATTAATGAGGGAACTAGAGCTAAGGGGAGACAAAAATGGATGGATCTCCACATGGATATGCATGATATGATATGGCACTCATGATATTCCAGTGCCCACCCAGGGGAACCTGGGCTGGGTAAAAGGGGGAAAGAAGTTAGAAGAGGATCAGGTCATGTATTTCTGCTGTGAGTAGCAGTTTGAAGAACAGGAGAAGCCAAGATGCTGCACTTCAATCCTGGGAGAGTGTCAGTGACTGACAAGCCAGGCTCAGATTCCCAAGATGCTGCAAACTTCAGGGCAAACCTGCTCTTTAAAGGATGATGCATTTTGTTATTTCATACCTTCACCCTACCATTATAAACAAAGAGGGTTAGGCAGGTTAATGAAATAACTTGTCACTTAAGCCATGCTTAGTGCTAAACCTGAGCTCAAGGCTCTTCACCACTAACCCCACCCACCCTACATCCCAGAGAAGTCATGTCAGATGAGCTGCGAGCACACTGCTCTGTCCATCCTGCACAGAAACTGGGGGGCCTGTCCCTGCCGAGGCCACACCCCAGTGATAACTGTGTCATTTTCATTTCTGTGCATCTTTTATTTGACAGCAATTTCCAACTTAACTCTGGCCAACCCCCCACTTAATTGCAAGGACTTAGTCATTAAGAAAGTAACATGAATTGGCAGATTATGAGAAACATCTTTCCTGGAAAAGATTAGCCTGAGTTGCTTAATAAATAACATGATAGCAGAGAGGGTGTTTAGGATTCAGGGGTCACCAGGCACTTGTTACCATCACAAAAGTTTTACAGGTTCTCTTGGACCTCCTAAAGAAGACACTTAAGAAACAGGTATGAAATCAGTTAGTCACAGAGTACCAGAGCTGTGTGCCTTCCTCATTTTAAAGCAGAGGGCAAGCACCATGCAATAAAAAGAGATTCGGGGCTGGTTTTATGTGCATCTCTTATGCAGAGTGGGTGTGAGGGCCATGGATGGAACAGACCCTGGGGTCCTTGGCACAGTTCTTCCCCAGCAGCACAGGGAGGCACTTGGGACATGAAGAAGTGATTTCAAAATCATCAGTGTCAGCAGCGACCAAACAATAATTTTAATTGCAATCATGACTTTTAATTAAAGGAAGCACTAATGTTACAATGAGAACCTCATATAGCCAAAGCATAGAAGGTGTCCGCCTCCACACCACTTGAACAGAAACTTCCTTCAGACACCAGGAGGCACCAGCATCCTGACAGGGACGAACTTCTTGTGGGTGATGCTTGCAGTGCACAAATGGATACCTAGGAGTTAGCTTTCTCCAGCTGAGCAAGCACAGCTTTGCCCTAAGCATGTAGCCTCCCATATCCCTTCATTTTCTCCCAGGCTTTCTGGTGTATGAATATCTCCACTAGCTGTCATCTTTTTGCCCTCTATAATGCTGCCAAAGACTTGTACCTGCCTATCACTCATTAAACTACTTGAAGTAAAACCTTGCTTTTTCTCCTCAGAATATGATACCCCCCACCACCATGTGTGTATCATAATCCAAGGGAACTGGAGCAGCTCCCACGTGCCCAAGCAGCCCCATTACTGCAACCACCAGCCCCAAGACTTCTCTTCCTATCATTATTATCCCAAATACTGTCACACCTAAACTGCCCCAGGATGAACACTCTTTTGCATATGATGCCCAGCTTATTTTTGAGCATATAAAGTTTCACGTCTGTCTCTAGTTAGCTTCACTCTGAGACACTCAGATGCAGAGCAAGCCGAAGCCTGCACGTGTGCTGGGATGAGAGATGCACTGTGGCAGCTAAATCCCCAGGGCGCACACAGTCCATTTGTCTTTTCTTGCACCGAGCTGAAGTGAGGACATGCCATAACACCTAGTGCTATTCTCCTCCTCATCTCTTCTACCACCCTGTTCATTAAGTGAGAGAAACCCCTCCCAAGGACAGAAACCCATGGGAGCTCAAGTCCCAGCCCTAACACAGGCTGCATTTAACTATCTGTTCATAGATTCTGTCAGTGGAAGTAGGACTCCTTCAGTGTCCGAGGAGGGGCTACCTGAGAACTGTACTCCCATGTCGAGAGTTGACAATCCAAACAGCATGAAACCAAATGGTACTGAAGCTGCTGGCACTGAATTATGGTGTTGGAGGCTCTCTTCCCTCAAAAGTCACTTGAGGAAACACGTGCCATGGAGGGGTCCCCATCCCCAGGCGCCCCCAAGTTTCACAGCCATGCAGACAGGCAGGAGGCAGCACTAAGGCCACCTCATGCCAAAGCACGTGGTGCTGCTCCAAGGCTGCAAGAGCCACCAGCATGGATCTGCTCTCCAAGGTCTCAGTAAGCATTTCTGCAAAGCATAAACTCCTTAAACCTCATGTTTCTGGAACTTAAATCTGCCATTTTAAAGCAGCTTAAATGTGATGGGAACACTAATAAAAAGACCATCCACCAGCCCTGCTGCTGCAAAACAGCTGGCTTTGAAGCTGGCTAATTCACTTAGCAGGAGCTCAGCCTTGCAGTGCTCTTGAACAAGGACAGAGGGACTGCAGGAGCACCACTAACAGCAACACATATCTAGGTTGTGTCTATATACTGCTCAGGGCACTAACAAGTTCAATAAGGAGAAAAGCACATGTACTTTCCTGCTACAAAGGCAATGCGAGCAGCCCAAGTGCATGAGGTAACTCACACATGAGCTTTTTAAAGCAGTGGCTGCCACCATTTCTAGGGTTTGGGACATGATTGCCCCAAGGGAACACATGGCTGCGTGACACACAGCATTTCTCTGGGATTCACACTCTCTAGAATTCACTGAAGCTAAAGCTTTTATTACATTTTCACTGTGTTTCAGGGCTGGTAATTTTATGGACATTAATAACGCTTAGAGTTAAGTAAGATACGCCTACGAAAAGGTAATCAAATGTCATGTACGAATCAAGAAACCACTAGTGGTTCATTCAAAGAAGGCTGAGGAAATGGCAAAATAATTATCTTTGGAAGGAAAGAGGAGATGCACCTAAATATTAGCAATTAGCAATATGTATTTACATATCGAGAAACCTTACATCAATAAATTAAACAAGGGCTGGTGCTTGGGGTGATGGGCACAGCTTGCTCAGAGGTGGGCTTCTGGTGGGGCTAAGACACCCTGTGTCCAGATTACAGGCTGGAAATACAAGAGGGGACGGATATGACCTAAATTAGGCATCACCACTTTGGTGATGGAGGCATTCCTTAGCTGATACAGCAGAGGATTAAGTTCTGCAGCTACACAGTCCTGGGCTGAGAAGAGAAAACCACAGCAAGGAGGAGGCTGGAGGCCAGGAGTGGGGAGGAGACACAGCTGGTACTGCTGAAGGCTGGCTGCGCTGTGCTCACAAGAAGGTCCTGCTGATCTTCTGCCACAGCCACCCCATGACAGTGATGGGTGTGGGTGGTGACAGCAGCACTGCTTGCTCTCAGCCAGGAGCCTGTCTGCTCCTGCCCTGCAGTGGGGGCAGCAGGACGCTGTGGGACAAGGCATCTGTAGACACAGCCACCAAACACTTTCGGGTTGCAGGGGATTGGTGTACGTGGTGCCCATTGCACGGTTTTTACAGAAGAGTTTTCCTGAAAGGTTAGTGAGCCTCCAGCACCACCCGAGGAACACAACAGTGATCTGTGTGGCTATGGCAGGGTGTGTTACTGCAATCAGGATGCATTTCTGCACCCCGTGTGGTGACACTGGGGTCCTTTGGTAATTGCACATTTTCCTGCACTGCACTGGAGTCCTGAGCTGGGAGTGGAAAGGAAAGAGATGCCACAGCACTTGTCAGAAAGGATTTCTGGACACAGACTTTGATCACAGGGAAGGAAGGGCAGGTTGAGACATTTATGTGGGAAACAAATCCCCAAGAACCACCTCACTGCAGTGTAAGGAACAGTCTTTTTTTCCTCTGATCTCCACACAGATTGCCAGGGAAAAAGACCCAAAAAGTAACCCTCAGAAAAAGCATAAACTCCAGCAAATTAAATGTAAGAGCATAATAAAGCAAATCAAAAAGATTTTAAGAAACAACTTACTAAAGCCTTTAAAACGAATGAAAGCTTTTTTCAAACACATCAAAAGGAGGAAGGCTGCCAGAGAGTCTGTAGAGCCAGAAGATGGCTGAGGCGAAAAGATAAGACTACAGCAGAAAAGTTAAATTAATTCTTGGCATGTGTACAAAACAGCTTAAGAAGGTTCCCACAGCAGAGCCTTGCTTTATGTGGGATGAGCCAGAGGAATGTCTCCAGCCGCAGCACCAGCCACAGAGTTGCAGAGACAGGGGCTTGTGGAGCTGAGCAGGACAGGGGAGCTTTGGTCGCTGCTCCTCGCTGCAAAGGGAACACCAGTGCCACGAAATCACAAGGTGGAAATATCAACTCATGCAGCCAGTGCAGCTTCCCTCCCACCATATGTAATCAGGTAGAGGAGCTCATTACCAGAGGGGCTCTGAGGGTGGTACAAGGCTGGATGGATTCCCTGGACTCTGAGATGAATGAGTAGGAAGAAATGCACCATCAGCTTTAGGTGATGCACTGGCGATTCCACAACTCTCCTGCCCAGGCTCTCTGTTAAAGGCAAGAGATGCAGGAGATCCCTCTGAGGGACTGAGAAGCAGTCCCAGAAGGCGGGAAGGCTGAAGGTGGACACGCAAATGAGACTTGCCATCACCCTCATTATTGCTTTAAGCCTGTTATTTGGGAAAATGTCCCAGTAATTAGAGCTTATAGTGCAACTTATAATTAAAGGATGACAGCGGAGAGAGAGAGAGTGGTGCTGCCAGTCTTTTGGGGGGTTCAGAAAAATTTTGCTTGTGGGTGCCAGAGACATCAAGGTCTGTGCCTACAGCCATACTGGAAATGCTTGGTCATAATGCAACCTGAACCACCAGTAGCTGGGCAATGCATCGATTCAGGTTCCAGGCTGCTCCCAGCACAAATTTCATGTGATTTGGTACCAAGCGTATTCTGTCATCATCACTCACGTGGCTGTGAAGACAAACCACAGCACCCCAGATGATGAAACTAGGACCAGGGTGCTTATCCTGAGCAACACTTTCTCGACCTCACAGGGTGCCTCCCAGGCGAGCCTGCTGCAATGCTGTCTGTGACAGGGCTGTATTACTGAGGTCAATATGGTTTTCGTGGAGAGAAGAAGAACACAAATACAGGAGTGGTGGGAAAATTGGGAGGTTGGACGTGGAAATGTATAGGTTAAGGAGAGGTGTAATTTTATAACTGGACTTTTTTTTTTTTTTTTTAATCTAGACTGCTCTGAGCACTGCACAAGCCCCTTCCTCTCAACAGCTGCTTGCCCCTCTGCATTTTCCAGCCTCAGTTTTTTCACCATTGAACCTTCCCGATGGATCAGAGGCATGTCCCAATCCATTTCTCAAACTTACAAAAACGGATTTAGCCTACCAGGGCACGTGGAGCCTCCTGGATAAGAGGGTTCTGCACAGCCACCATGGTCCTCTGACACCTGCAAGACACCTGGCACCTAAGGGAGCTCTGTAGACAAAAACCCAGGAAGCCCAGCACCTGGAGGTTGATATTTTCTATATTTGAGCCTAATTGCCACACACAGCATACTGGAAAATTTCAAAATTTCACCAAAATAAAGAGCCTACAGATTATATGTTCACATATTTAGTCTGAAAAAAAGAATTAAGTCTCACTTCCGTATTCACTTTGATTTCCTTGGGACAGGAAATGCAGGCTTTCAATCTGGCTATAGCAGGGGGAAATTTGCAGATGAATGAAAGATGGCTTTGCTCCTAGAAATGCTGGCATAATGACTCTGCAGCGAGATACCAAAGAACTTCAAGCTATTCAATTTATTCTGGTGACAGATAGCACGCCAATCAACTCTTAAGCACCAGAATACGTTAAAAAGCCTTTTTTTTTTAATTATACATTGCATTTTAATTTGTCAAAGCCAGAGCAGTTTTTAGAGACAGAATGAAGCAAGACAAATGTATGCACTAGAAATAAGCCTCCTTTTTATACATACATACAGTGAAGGCAGTTAATCATTGGAACAATTTATCTGCATTGTGGATGATTCTCCATCACATGTTATCTTTTTAAGGCAAGAATAGAAAATTTTATTAAAATCTGCTCTGGTTCAATCAGAAGCTGTGAGTTTTAAGCAGAAATTTCTAAATAAGATTTTTTGTTCAATGTTATTATGCAAAACAGACAAGATTATTGTATTAGTGCCTACTGACCTTAACAGTCAAGATTGATTGTAATGAGAGAAGTTTCCCATTAAAAGAAATTATATTAAGGGCATTAAATTGTATTTCTTTGAACCACTCTGAAAATTTTTGCTTTGATACAGATATTCTTATTCAGGCAGTGTTTATTTAGATATCAAAAGGTACTAAAACTAATCATGGGACTTTTCGTTAACATGTATTTAATATAGTACAATAGACTTACTGAAGCACGTAAAATATCTGAAGTATATTAGGAGTTTAAAACCTTGTAAAACTATGGATTACTAACCCGGTGTTATGAATGCATTTGGGGATCTGATGGGATGTTGCAGGATATTAATTTCCACCCCCTCTCCATCACAGCAGCAGGGTGAAGGGAAAGCTCCTCCAGTCCCTCTAGCAACAGAGACAACATATTAGAGCCCAGTAATGAACTTCTGCTGGACTTGCTGAGGTCTGGATGCATGAAGGTCCTTCTTCTCTGGTTCACACATGTTCTCCACTAATACAAACAACCTCTGACAAGAGAGAACACTGAACTTTGAGTCAAAACTAAAATAGGTAGAATAGTCAAGTATTAAATTAAACAGAACTCTGGATCAAACTTTTCCACATTAGATTGAGCTCCAGCCCGTGCACACCACTCAACCTCTTTTAGACAACACAGACACAATCAGATCTGATTCATATTCCAGCTAAGGATCAGCTCTTAATTCCCTTAAACGAAATCCAGACGCAAGGTGCCACATGTTCCCAGGCTTTGTGGATTCTTAAATATTTTCCTTCTTCATGTACACGCTTGGGACACCCGAGTATGCACCACCACGGAGCAGGCAGATACACAAAGGTGGCTTTTGGCCAGGCGTGCTCCTCCGCAGAGAGACATAGCAAGACTCTGCCTAGTTCTTGCTCAGCTAAAAGCTACTGCAATTTGAAATGGCCATGAACAGCCCAAAATGGCAATGAAAAATCAGGCATTGCCCACAGAAGCCAAACTTGTAGTGGACTCTCATGCTCCCAGGTATGCTTCTGCCCCAGCTGTGTTGTAACACCTTGCACCGACAGACAGCCCCTGCATTGGTAACAAAAAGCTGCCCAGCACCCAAGAGAAATACATCTTTTTTCAACCACTCAATCTACAACTAAATTTTCCAGTGCTTCAGTGCAGCTGTGTCATATTCAAAGCTTTTATCTATCTGTAAAGCAATAGAGCTGGCTGGTGACGAGCTATCAATTTATGCTGTTTTCTTAATTTGCAAGCCCTTTCAGTAGTTTATATCTGTGCTGGGCAAGGTAGGAGGAGTTAAACCTGGACTAGTCTAGATCAGTAACTTCAGCTTTTCACATCACCCTCACCCTAGTGGTGGGGACGGCTGCACACCCTCATCCACTGATCTCCCTTCTTCTCAGCTGTCTTCATTAACAAACACTTACATGCCACAGGGAATCAGCAATGGATATGTGCGTTTGCATCCCTTCTAAATTAAATCGGAATGGAAGGAATAAAATAAGTTAATGAAATGACTGAACAACACTGGACTTGGCCCTTAAGGCTTTCTTCATGATTTCTCTTCCCAGTTTGACAGAGAACTAGCTGTATTTATTTCTTTGAATATAATTTTTCACCTATTTTGTAATTATTTCATCCAAACCAAGTGTCCTTGGTTTGCTTTAGAGACAAGTACTACCTCACAGTCAAAATATATCAGAGCTACTATTACCTTCCCAAATCAATGGCTGTCAAAAAGAAAAACAAATTTGTTCTTGACTGGCCTAGGTTAAACCAATGTTTCTTGTCATCTTATCATCCTGGAAGTGGTTTTAAATTGGCTCATAATTTGTTCTAGTATCTTCCCTATTATCAAAGCGAAAATGACTGGTTTATAGCCACCCATGTCTCCCATCTTAGAGAAGAAGGATTATGCTTGTTGTGCTCCTTTTGCCAGGGCACAACCCGTCCTCTACGGGCTGCTAAAGGTGGCTTAATTATCTACATACTCTTCAAAACTGACCCTTTGATATCAAGGGCACAGGAGACCTGTGGAAGCAGTTTCTGGATAAGCAATTTCACTGCCACCATCGGGTGCCACCATGAGCAGAGCCAGATCAGTGCCAGCAATGACAGTGTGGCTTCGGACTGAGGGTCTGCAAGTGTGGGCTCACCAGCAGTTGTTTACATGTGTTTGTCTGAAGTTAGGAAAAAAAAAAAAAAAGAAGGCAAAAGGAAAGAACAAGAGAAAATGAGCATTTTAATTTCCCAATAAAATCTATGCCACAGTATGAGTCATTGTTTGCTTTTTTACACTAGTTGGGAAAGTCCTTCTGGTTTTAATAACTAATACTGCTGAGTTCAATAAAAAGTGCTTAATTTAATTTAATCCAAATCCTGATTAATGCCAGCTTCCCCTGGAATTTTATCTTTGTTTTAATTTGAGTCACTATGTTAAGGGGAAAAAAAGACAGAAGGGGTAGAAGTCAATCAGTTCCTGTGCCTGTTTCTGGGCAAAACACTGGAAAACGGAAGATTGACAGGTACGGTCTGAAAGTCTATTTTTCCCCATTCCTTGGGCTGACTTTTCCCTAAGAATGTAATGTTTGCTTAGTCTTAAAAAAGGAAGCTTAACGGCTCACAGCTCAGTTTGGAAAATAAAATATTCCAGGGCCAATTAGGATCAGATTTCTTCGCTGGAAGTATATTGCTTTTAATGTGTTAATATTCAAGAGATATGCTACTGTATAATTGGACACAGAGAGCCCTTAAAGCTTGAGAGCTCAAACATGAAAACAGCCAGCCTCAGTCGTGGGCTCTGGAGTGGCTACAGAAGGAAATAATCTGGGATAAAACCTCTGATAAGAGGTTTTTGTCCTTTCCCTACAATTGTCTGCACGTATGTTTATTCAGATTCATATCTTATACAAATAACCAGTGCTAACAGATTTTTTTAGGCTGGAAAGTTGAACATTGAAAAATCTAGAGTAGACGAGCTGCTGATACTGGAGTTCAACACCCTCTGTGGCTGCGGGGAGATTGGCTCTGCCCAGCATCACACAGGAATCCTGTGACAGCGCCAGGGTTAGGATCCAGTTCTCCCACATCCCTCACCAGTGCCTTAACTACAAGTAAACATTCCCTCTCTTTTGCAGTCCTCTATCTTATTCTGTGCAAGGAGTAAGCCAAGGTCCTGCCAAGCCAATAGTTTTTAATTACATGATCGCATACTCTTGTAATGCATATATGCAAGGGAAGTGAATTAAGGGTGCAAGGGCCTGGGTATTTTCCATCTTATGTATGACTGATTTCGGCAGCTTTACAGGGAAGGTTTTGGATATGTTGTCTATGATTACCTTTCATTACAGTAACAAGAGAAATAGAAATGAAATTATGCAAACATAGAGGACTACTTGCAAAAGTCTGCAGCACAACCTTAACTCAGAATCTTAAAGGAGCAACATCGACCTCCGTCTCTTTAGCAAACAGCAGCTTCTGGGAGCAGACGGCTGGAGCAGTAATTACATAACAGGCGCTTCACTACATATGGGCTTTAGGTGTTTTTTTCCCTTCCAGTAGCCAGGGATGCTGGGAATTAGCAAGTCTGAGCTCTTTGTTGTGCTGGAAGCATTCGGCAGCACTCTGGCATAGGCAGGCGCTGCATGCTCATTCTCATATGCTGCTTGAACAAGAACTAATATTTTTTGTGTGTTAGAGACTGGCAAAAGTACGAGCAAATGTTGCAAAGAGAGAGGGCGAAACACTTTTCTGGATTTACTTGCTCCCATCTCATCCCATCTTTCCGAGTTGCCAAGACAAAGGAAGGGGCACAGATATGATCCCCTTCTCCTTCTGGAGCCACAGTTCCAGCCCTCATCCTTCCCCTTCTAAGGTGAACACAAAGAAGAAACAGACAACATACACAAGCGAAGAAAAGGGTCACCAAAATCGATGAAGGAATTAAAATAACTATCTTTCCAAGAAAAAAATTTCAAAGGAGAAATGAAAACCATGTCAGTAGAGAAGTGCACAGATTAGTTAACCAAGCTCTTTACTCAGAGGGGGAACTCACGGGAAGGGGGGCTACCACCAGCATCAGCCTGGCTACACAAAACCCAGAGTGAACCATCTGCCCTCTGCAGATCCCTAGAGTGGCTTGAGCTTTCCTGCTCTCATCAGCAGTAATGGCAAAGGGATTCCAGGCACTGCCCCTGTACCTTCTAGGAAATTCATTCCCTGTGGTTGTTGGGTAACTCTTCTCCAATAAAAATTAAACAAACAAATGTAATAAAGAGTTTTATTCAGAATAGAGGCAAATTTACTAGTAATGGCAGCATTAAGGTCCTAAAAGAGTATTGAATTACAGAGCAGTAAAGCCACAGAAAACAGCCTCTAGTTCTAAAATCACTACAGGTGCTAAAATTAAGGAGGACCAAATTATCAGCCTGTTCCCGGTGTTGGCCTGCAAATACTCAACACGACATGAAAAATGAATAGCAAATGATTGGCTTTATATTAAGAAAAAGTTGTTTGAATATATTAAATGTGTTTCATTGTGCAATTTCTATATTTGCTCTGTTCCCCAAACCAGAATTATTCACCTAATGGATAGATTAATGAGATGACACTAAGCAGAGGGGGAAGGTCGTCTATAATCAGAGCACTTGCAGACAGTGTTTATAAAAGCTATTTAACAACACCAAGGATGAGTACACCGCACTTACAGCTAAATGCTTCTAGGAGGGGCTGAACACCTGCACTGCTCAGCATGCACAAGGGCTTTAAGCCAAGCCAAATCTGCCTTCGTGTGAAGGATGGCAATTCTGGATGACAGAGAATGAGATTTCCTGTCAACTGACCTCCCACCTCCCAGGCGAAAGGAAGTCGAGCCAGCCATTGGTAGCATCACTGTTCAATTTGAAAGAGCACATGTTCCTTGCCTGGAAATGTAAAATTTGGATTCAATGTGCTAGCTGCCTGTGCAGCCATGTGAGGCAGTATAATGGCACATGAAAGAAAAGGTCAAATTTACTAAGTGTTGAGGAGGTGTCATCAAGAGTCACATATTACTTCAAGATGTGTTTTCAGCAGCAGAGCCTGCACAAGCCCCTCTCACACAGAAATCTCTTCTGCCCACTGGGAGTTGGAGAATTCCTCCCAGCTTGGGTGGAAGTTGCTGATCTGCACAGGCTTGCAGAAGATCCGTCTCTTTTTCCTGCTCCATTCTTCCCTAAAGTGCCACAAAATGCAACCAATGTGATGGGAACGAGCCTCTGGTAAACCCCCGTGCTTCTTTCTTTCCCACTTGCAGAACTCTGCATGTTACCTGTAGCAATTAGGCTTTTGCAGAGCAGTGATTGTATCCCACATCATCCGAGGACCTGCTTTCACCTCTCTCAGCTTTCATTTTCTTCAACATGAGTTATCGGTTTCCTTTCACCAGTGGTAGCAGCCAGGGATGGGGGAGGCAGATTTTTACTTCTCTCCAGCCCCTGCAGAAGTGCTCCAAACATTTTCAACCTGTTTGGTTCTTGACCCATTAACACACTTCCCTGTCTCTGCATTTTCCATCGAGGAGTAGAGCGCCGGCGGGAATTGCCTGCCCAGGCTCAGGAAGCAGCACTGGCTCCACACAGCATGACACCTCTTCCTCAGGGCTGTCTTCCTCACTGCCATCCCCCCCTCTTCTTTCCAGATAAAACCTCCACCAGCACAACTGTCAGCAGCAAGAACAATGTGCTAAGGCAAGCACCGAGGCAAACAGAGAAGCCATCAGGCTCTCTGCGGAGTAAACATGAGCTAAAACCCAGAGTCACATAAATCACGTGGATACATGCAGTTCTGAGGGGAGAGGGAGGAAAGGAGGGACTCATTTTTCTTGCACCAGTCCTGGAGGCCCCTTGCTGAGATCAGAGCAACTCATCCAGAGGCACCGGTGACGCACTGCCTGGTTTGACCAAGGGCAAGGAGCTGGTTAGGAAGACGACCCTGGGATATTTGTGCAGATATCTGCTCCTCAGCTCCTTCAGGACCATTTTCAGCCCCATGACCAGTTAACACTACTCTTCTGCAGTGGGAGAGCTGCAGCCAAAATGCAAAGCCCCTCTGTTTGATCCACCTCTTACAGAAGGTGGCTTTTGCTTTTCATTCAGACTGTACATCGCAGGCCACTTCTCAGAGCAGATCTGCAGCTCCAGACCACAGTGCTGAGATTCAGGAGAGATGAGGGGTTGACCTGAAGAGGTCTGGTTGACTCTTCACAGGGCATGAGTCCCCTGAAGATTTCATGGCAGGGCAGTTGGAGCTAGATGATCTTTAAGGTCCCTTCCAACCCAAACCGTTCTGATTCTATAATATATGGGCTAAATACCCCAACATATAAAGTAACTTATATGGTAGCAGCTCTTGTCATAAATTGCAGGACATGGAAACAGGAGATAGACACAGGCTAGTACATCAGTACAGTTCTGACAGTGACACAGGGCCAACCTGTGGGAGTCCCACATGAGCACGGCACAGGATGTGAAAAACCTGTGGTAACGTATTAGTATCAAGATTTAAAAGCACAAGCATTTTCATGCCTTGAAGTGAAGCCAGCATTTTCAGAAGACTAAATTCATTAGTCATATCAGACGAAGCATCCAACTCAGAATATTCTGTGATTCTGTGAAACGGTCACTGAGAGCGGTGGAAACTGGAGTTGGCTGGGCATATCGAAGAACAACTCCAGTGCCCAAGTTTCCAGTAAGTTAATGTGCTTTGCATTATGTATTCTCAAGTTCAGCTTGAGAATTTTGCATTATTTGGGTGTTGAAGGATCTTTGAGCTTTGCACAAACAGTAATGCAGATATTTCAGTATTAAACTCCCTTTCAATTTTCTGATAATCTCTGCCTGGCAAAAAATAGCAGCCAAAATAAAAATATAATTGCAGCAAGATGCTGAAACAGTGAACGGCACTTATTTCTTAATTCAGCAACCTCACATTTTATGTGCATATCTGAACTTAACATCCATGAGCACTGTGTGTTAGTTTAACCTATTTTGCAAAGCTCAGGAGAAAAGATTAATTTAGCTCTCTTACAAGTCTCTCAAGTGGTTGAATATGCTTTGCTTCAACAAAGACATAGCAGGTAATCCAGGAAATTGCAAGAAAAAAAGACATTAAGGCAGTGCCATGTGTGATGTTTCTGATACCTACAGAGATAAGGTGACTTACAAACTTTCCCATCATGAAACAGATACAGAAAGAAAGGCATTTTTTTGGTTATATAGGAAGCAAACAACTGAAAGTAATGTTCCCAAATGCTCTGAAATAGTAGAGGTGAAATATTCATTTTAAATTAGCAGTATACTTGCACTTACTTTTTTTATCTCTTCATTTACATTGTAAACACAAGACCAGGGGAGCTTTGAAAATCTTCTTAAATAGCAGTTGAGAGTGGTTTTGTTCAAACCCAGTAAAGTATTTGAATCCCAATATAAAAATCTGTTACCTCCCTGCAAGGACTTAAAGGATCACCAGTCAAACCAGCCCCGGTATTCATGCATCTGAGCTGTGCTGAAAGTATAGGACATTTGCTTCCAGAGACTTTTCAGAGCTCTCCTGCCTCTTCCAGGTTTTCACATCTCTACCTGTAAGCTTGGAAAATTTTTTTTTCCTCTATTTATTTGAAGCCAAACTGTGCATATTTACATCCACGATCACTTTGCTCAGACAGAGTGCAACTGGAAGTGCCACCCATCTTGTTCCAGGCACTTGGGACTTAAGGACTGGCTTATCTGGATGCCTGATGACAGACACAAGGCTCCCAGTCCAGCCTCCCGCTATTTCTTCCCACTGCAGCCTCCCCAAATTGTACCAGAGCAACACAGGCTGGGCAACAACACAACTGCCAGTGGCAAGTGCTGAAAGAACAAGAGTCACCCTCTCACCAAGACTGGGAATGTTGATGTACCCAGTGCATTTTGAGTAGTACTGTCTATCTGTACAGAGAGGATGGCATAAATTCCCCAAACTGCTCCAGATGGGTGACCAGGTGTACAAGAAACCATAGCTGTCATCCTATATAGCCAGACATAGTTGAAAAGGGAGTATCCCACATCCCTCACTTCTTCCCAAGAAGTCAAGAGACTCCAAATCAGAGGACAGGGATAGAAGATGCTCAAAGTGCGTATGGATAGCACATTTTGAAGAATTTGGTGCTGGTACATAACATGTTTTTTTTTCCTTCCTTTATGTAGATGCACATTGATAGAGTAGTCAGCCTTCAAATCCCCCTTCCAGGGACAGCCACATCCCAGGGAATAACTCTGGAGACTTTACAAGGGCAAAGCCTGGAGGGCTGCTGTGCCAAGTGCTGTATCACGCCTGGAAAAACAGTACAACAGACCAGCTCTTGGCAAAGACATGAAAGGCCCTCCAGGCTACCCAGCAAAACACACTGACAAACGTTTCTCAGAGACACCACTGGATACCTTAGCATTGGACATCACACGGAATAACAACCAGTTATTCAGCCTTGGAGTGCTCACAAGTCCTGACACAGCTCATCCTTCTGTGTAGCATCCCTACTGCTCATGTTAAGGGACCTGGGAAGCCTTGCCACAGAGGCAGAGAAGGGAGGGTATTTCCCAAAAGTTATTTTATGTAAATATGATAAAAGTCTCCCCAGAGAGTACAGGAGGGGTAGAAAGTGGCTCATTGCATACACAATACGGTGATGCTGCAAACACACAGCAACTCTGATGCACCAGATGTGCTCCTTGCATATCCAGATGTGCTCCTGTTTGAAGTCTCCAGTACTCCCCAGCTGCACTTGTGACTCATCAGCACATATGCCAGAGTAGCTCCCCAGCTGTGAGATCCCCATGGCACACTTGGGTGACACATGCTGAGGGATTTCTCAGGCACCTACGGAGTGACTCTATCCTCCCAGGAAGCAGAGCACCCTTCCTGCTGGGGCACAAAGGCACCATATTTCTCATGCTGCAGTATTTAAGGGCAAGAGTAGTTCTGCTTTATCCTATCAAGGTCAAAGCCAAAAGCAGTGTATTACAGTATGGAGAGTTATATAGAAGTAGCATAATGGATGCACAGTTAATGACTGCCTGAAACTGAGATCCGTGATTTGCTGTTAGCTGATTTCTTCCCCATGGTATCACCCAGTCATTCAGGTTGAGAATGGGTTGTAGCCAAAAATCCTTTGCCAGAACATGCTCTGAAGAAATAACCTCAGTTTGGAATACAGCCTGTGAATATCTGCTTACTCAGTTCCAGCAAACACTGAAGGGAAGCGAATCTTCAAATAATTTCTGATCTCTCCTATTCTTTTTCCGATTGCTCAGTTTGGAGATGGTAACATACGACTTCCACTATTTCCCTCCTCTTCTGTCATCTGCTCGGGAGCCTACTCTGCTCACTCACAGTAACACTGATGTTCACACTTCTGTCCAGAAAGCCTGGTGTTCACATCTCCATGTGGAAGAGGAAGGATTGCTTGTTTCAGCCCAAAAATTTTTGCTGTGTGTTTCTGTTCTTCCTGATTTACCTTTCCAGTTCAGACAACTCCACTAATGCATTAAACTTGCCATCAGTTTCCATAGGATTCCAGAAACAGTTACCCTCTATCAACCAATACATCTTCAACTGTGTGCTGAGGTCAGGCACCAGGCCAGCAGAGTAAACACATTAGGGAGGGGGAGCTGAACCCTGCCCACACCCAGCAGGTACCCCAGCAGGGTTTTGGGATGGGTTTTGGGCTTCCATTCTATGCTTGGGCCAGCCATGGAAGGCCAGCAGGGAGGCGATGCCCCCCAGTAAGCCAGGGAGTGAAGAACAAAAGCCAGGTGCCCACTGTCTTCCAGCAAGCTGGGTTACATGAGGCACCCATGCCTTTCATTCATGGTGCCAGTACTCAGCTCCTGGCAGGAGCTTGGAGGGGTTTTACCATTTGGCCAAGCACAAAGCCAGAAGGACAGGGGCAAGCAGGAGGATGTGTGAGTGAGCAACATCCATGCTTGTCCCACAGTCTGCAGTGAGCCATCAGTCATGAATTGCACCATATTTCCTAGTGACAATTCTGCTGGTGAAATGCTCCTGACTCTGGAAGCCTTAGCACAGGTCTCACAGTACGTTAATCCCACCACATAGATCTGAGTAGCATATAAACACCATCATCTTCACCACCGCTTGGCACGTCATAAATACAACTGCTTGAAGCTGGCTGTTGGACACTCGTCCAAGCAATGGTGCTGTAAATTCAGAGGGCAGGAGAGTCTGCACAGGAACAGCCCAGGAGAGAGCAGGAGACAGCTGTTTCATTTCTACTTCTTGCAGGAAAATATTTCCATGAAGTGTAATGTTTGGAAAATGTCTAACAACCCAGTTCATGCTTTCTACAGATTATGTGGACTTAGCATTTCTGTTGTCTATACTGGGATAGATGAATAGAGAGATAAAAGGAGGCATGAAAATATAAGACAGTTGGAATGCAGGAGAATCTACAGAATGTGCGAAAAATGTAGGAAAAACTAAATAAAAGAGGAAAAGACAAATGAGATAGTGTCAAGGCAGCCAGTGAAGCAGCAGGGTCCCGGTTCAGAGGTGGAATCATTAAACGACAAGTGAGGCAGCTCTTATGAAAAGCCTACATGATTTTTTAACCCTGGAATTCACTAGGGGGAGTATGTGGTCAAGGGTGAATGCCAGAATAAATCTGTTTTCCAGAAGAAAAAAGGAACGGATTGGGAGTTCAGTCACCCCAGAACAGGGGCTCAGGGAATGAGGCGGCTTCTGCACTGGCCACACCCAGGACATGTCACCCAACAGCTGGGAAGAGAAGGTGGGAAGCATCCACCCCGCATCGTACCCAGCAGTGGCTTTGGGAGAGCAGGTTCACTTGCTTCCAGAGTGAGGACTAAATACCACAGCCCTGTAAGGGATAAGCAAAAAAAAAAGCCACAGAGAAAAATCTGGTGAATTTGCTTGTGTTTTACCTGGGGAAAACTATTAAACCTTCCTCCCTTTCCTTCTCCAGCTTGTCATAAAAATCTGGGATCCTGATCCAGAAAAGCCACAGTGCCAACGCAGCAGCTTACGCGCCAGTTAAGAGCCCTTCCACATCCCAAGTGCAAGCGAGCAGCACGTCAGACAAACGTTAGAGTAACCCTGTCCCACCCTCTGCTCTTCTCTGCTGCAAAGAGGAATGGGAAGATACAGATCCCCATGGAGACCTGTGCTGAAAGGGGATTGAGGAGCCCAGCAAGGAAGCACAAAGGTCAGGCAGGAAAAGGAATTGCCTCCAAGCAAGACCACAACACAAAGGGCCTTCCTGCTGATCCTGATGGAAAATAATCCCATGTAGGAAGGGAATGTAAAGGACTTGGACAGTCTGACAGGGATTTCCAAAGTATGCATGTTTGTACAGAGCCGCCTGTGCAACAAACCTAATCCTAAACCTCTGCGGACATACCAGGACACACACACCAACTCCTCTCCTTGAGATCCTGCATTTCCTTCAAGTGCACTAAAAACAATTGCATCACACATGTACAGCTGCCCATCCAAAACTCCCTGAGTGTCCAATCCCTTGCACATAAACCTATCAGTGATTTCCAGGCAAGGAAAAACTCAAGGCTCCTATGCATGAGGGCATATCCTACATTTCAGACATCTGGCAGCCCCTCAGGATTCCTGCATCTGTGGACACATCTGGGCTTCCCAGACACGGGGCAGTGGAGAGTTTCTGTGCACGCACAGCAGCATGCAAGGCCAGGAGACACATGAATTCTCCCAAGTCTGGCTAGACAGTGACAGACAAGAGAACACATCTGGGGAACCCTGGACAGTTGGTCATGTGAAGAGCAGACTAGCCCAGGAGATGCAGCCAGCAAAGGAAGCTGGTGGCACCAGAGGTGAAAGACAGGCACGGCAGCTTGGGTTCTTTTCCTCACACCTTCTACCTGATGGCAAACTGGCACATGCATCTCTTGGGGACAGGAGTGCAAAACTTGTGCTGCTTCTGGACTGCCCTGTCCTCAGAAAGAGAAACACGAGGCATGGAGCTACTCCCAGTCCCTGTGGGGCTGCCAGAAATAACACAAACCTAACGTCTCACACCAGCTGGCGAAGAGGACTAATCTGGCTTCAGGAACTGCTTGAGAGAGAGCCAAGCCTCCCATCCAGTTCTCATGGCCCCCTCCACCTCCCTCCAGACCCAGTTCCTTTTCTGGCATGATGGTATCCTCAGTGCTCAGCTGACAGCAAGCTGCTCCTCGCTAACCGCTCTGCCGACCCACCCTGCTGCGTATTCCTTGGTGGGGCTCCTCTGTGCTTTTTCCATCCTGGACACAGAACAACAGGCCCTGGCTCTGTGGTGGCCAGACCAGAGGGTGGTGGGGTAGTGGACATGGCAGGAAACTCCATCTGTCCCTCCATCCTGGTCCCTGTCATTGCTGCAGCACCTCTTCCCTTGAATTAGGCATCTCAAGAGGTTCCCTGCCTGTGAACCTGCAATTTTCTCCCTTCTATCAACAGCCTGTGTCTCTTTTGAACCTCCAGCTCCAAGGTCTGCACTCCTCTGTAGAAGAGGAGCTTGGTCATATTTTGAAATAATTTTTTAAAAAATCCTTTAGAATTGTAGTATAATGACCAGAGCAGATGTATCAGCAACATAATAACTAGATCTGTCTGCATTTACAGGGAGGGTGCTGAGACACCGGCACGGTTTGCCCAGAGAAGCTGTGGATGTCCCATCCCCAAAAGTGTTCAGGGCCAGTTTGGATAGGGCTCTGAGCAACCTGGTTTAGTGGAAGGTGTCCCTGCCCATGACAGGTGGATCGGACAAGATGACCTTTAAAAGGTCCCTTCCAACCTAAACCATTCCATGATTCTATGATTCTTGATGCATTTCCACCAGCAGCTTGCAAAATAATGAAAGGGAGTGATTTTGACAGTCACATTAACTAATTGCAACTAATCCAACCCTGCGTAGCCCAAACCGACAGCTGTGAAGCACAGTTTAAATTGATGCTGGTGGAAACATAAGGGTTTATTTGCATGACTGCCATCACATACACCTTGACTCTGTTCCTGCCACTACTTCCCTCCCTGTAGCACTGCCTCACTGTGGTTCCCGCATTAGAAAAGCTGTGTTAAAAATACGTAAGAAAGCATTTTTTTCTTGAGTCAATGCAAAAGAAGGAGGCTGGCACACTCAGGAAGCTGCATGTAAATGAGTCCAAAGGCTATGTGTTTCAGAAAGACAAGATAAGTCCAAGAATTAATTTTAGAAGGGTGAGACCCTGATGGAAAGATACCCTGCATTACAAGTGGACAGAGCTGGGCAGAGCTAAACTCAACACATTCCAAGCCTGATTTGGTCTGCAAGGTTCCTATCTCCTTCTGTCACACATTATTAAACATAGATCAGAAACAGGATCTAGGATTACAGAACACACTGAACTCGGGACATCAGAAGACACCTGTCCTATAAATAGGAATCATTTACCAATTCAGAGCAACACACACATGTTTTGGCAACCTCTCAGCCAATAAAAGCAGAAGCCACAACTTCAGAATTATCCAAGTGCTATTATTTTAAATGTGAAACAATGGTTTACATCATCGTGACTTAACTCCTTATTTCCCAAATTCTCATCACACATGTCTGCACTGAATCACACCAAAAATTAACCCTTCCCAAAATTAGTCCATTACCAATTTGGAAAATTGCCTTTTTTTTTTTTTTTTTTTTAAAATAGACCAGAAACAACAACAAAAAGCAAAACTTTAGGTTTGGAGCTGTTGATTTGGTACTTTTGATTTCTTCAGTAGATTTTTGCCTGTGTCCCAATACCCCAAGATTTCAACTTCAAAACTTCAAAGTCGATTCAGTCATTTAGATCACAGACTTTGCATGGCAAAGTGCTCAGAAACACCATTTTGGGATTTTGAATGGAGTTGCAACGCTGGGCTCCAATTTGTTGACACTTGGGTTCTAGGAAAAATTAACAGGAACACGTGCAAGGGTCTGTGTAAGGGAACAACGCGAAGCGCCGCTTCCAAACAGGTGCAGCCGATTATCTGAGGCAACTCTGAGCAGGAAAAGAAATGCTGTTTTCTTCGCAAATTTTAAGAGCACTAAAAACTTCCAGATAATGGGAAGTCCCTGAAGCTTTTAGAAAGTGTTTTCTCATACTCTGTACCTGGTATGACAGCTGCTTCTTTGCAGCTATGGGGAGTTGTGGTTTTTCATTTGTGAAAATTCAAGTGAAATCTATCATTTTTTGGAAAGAGCCAAAGTCCTGGTGTTCTCAAATATCTTTACAGGTTGAACATTTGGAAAGGATCCAAGACTCCAATCAGAGCCTGAATATGTGGAAATATTTAACTCTCTAAGAAACAGTATATAAAATAAGCTGTTTCTCTGCTTGATGACTATTTCAGGATTGACTAATTGCTTGTCCTGATGCCAAACACCACAGAGATGGCTCAAGAGGATAATTTCTGAAACTTGAATTTGTAACATTCTATCAAAGGAAGACTATTTCTGTGTCAAAACCCTATATCTGGAAATTTATATACAGCAAGATCATAAATGAACTTTTGGACACCCAAGTTCAGAAGTCAAGTTATTCAATGAAATATCTGCTAAACCTTTTTCAGGAGGTGGAATGAACAAGCTTTAAAATAAAGCAGAAAAATAAAGACTACTGTATCAAACACAGGTTCGTCCTGGGAAAGCACTCACATTTCAGATAGTTGGTCTCTGGATCTTGTTTCAGGGAAGGATTTGGTGGTGGGGAGCAAAGACTCCCAGCTGTCCTGGTCAGCACATCAGCTCCTCCCTGGCGGTGGTCACAGCAAGGAGATGTAGCTGAGGTTTTCTAAATTCAGTCACCTCTGTCCAAAAAACCCTGACCTAAACTCAATCTTTCTTCTCATACCAATGCACATCACATCAAGGCCAGGCAGGTTCTGGCCTAGGCGGGGCTAAAGTCACCTCCTCTTTTAATGGGAAGAGAACCAGAGCCCATAGTCGAAGCTCAGCTTTGCTTCCAGCTGAGTGAAAGGTCCCGTTTGCCAAGTTTTCAGCAAAGGCTGACAAATCCAGTTTGGTTTCAGGAGTATTTCATTCCTGCCATCACCTATTCTCTAGGAGGTACAACACTCATGTTGCACATTTATACAGGTTATAAGGATAGAAAGGACCATTCTCAGCATTATAAATCTGCATATTATTACTCCAAGGCTGTCCTGCATTAGGTTCTTAATCATAGCTTCCTCTTTTGCCTTTCTTCTCTAATATTTCAAGACATTTCCCTTGAACTTTTTCTTCCTCTTGTTGGTACTCGCACATTATGATTATGTTACTTTTTAATTTCCCTTACTGAAATCTTATCTACTGGGCCCTGTTTCCAGGATTTGGTCACATTTACTGCTCTTTTCTGAATCTTTCCCAACCATATAGCATTTTGGATGAAATGGGCATGAGAATTGGACATGGTGCCCAACACTGCTTCCCAATACCATTTCCAATGTCAGAGCATCCCACTGACCCTTAGGGGGCTCTGGGTGCACCTGTCCTCCCAGCTGCTGCTCTGCCCATGTGGCTCATGTCCACCCAGCTATTTGCAACATCCCCAAATCCTTTCTATTTATCTGCTTCCACCTTAAATTTAACCTTTTCTCTTTACTCCTGTGAAGTCCAAATGTATACTGAGTATCAAAACACATGAACTTTAGTTCACCTGTAAAATTATCAGATGCCACTCCCAAGCCCAGAGCTGTACAGAGCACACTGTCACAGGAGCTTGCCAAAGCCAAGCAGCAGATTTTAGACCAGCGCCCTGACACACCTTGTGAGATAACCCAAGGTTTTGGCACAGAGAGGACAAAGATACAGCAGCTGTTAGAGAGCAGCTTTGTCTATTTAATATCTTACCATTTAAAATAACCTTTTACTTGTCACTAGTGTTCCAAGGGAGCAGCACGAGGTGGAGGTGGGTGTTGTGTGGGGTTTGGGGAGCTTTCACCAGTGCACGCAGTGGCTGGAGCACAGCTCAACAACTTGCCAGTGAACTGAGCAGAGGGAAGAAAAGGGGGCTCAAGGCCTGATGAGCACCATGGGAGGGAGAATGAGAAGGATTTTGGAAGAGGAAAAGCTGCAAGAGCCAAGCAGAAGGGCACAGGGCTGAGGTGAGGGCAGATAACCATCAGAACAGGCTGAGCTCCAGTGTGGTGGGAAGGGACAGCAGCACAGCAGGCAGCGTGTGGGAGAGGGGGAGAAGGAGCACCATGAGCATGTTATGAGGCCGCGGGGAAGACACAGCTGTCAACCACAGCCCTGCAGAAAGGCATCAGAGGGATCAGCAGGGGAGACACACATGGAGTTTGGTTTTGGCCAGCCTGAGAAAAGCAGGCAGCCATCCACCGTGGAGCTGATGTAGGATGCGCAAGGCTGGCTGGCAGAGGGAGGGAAGAGGTTCCCCCTGGGGCATTCCTCATCTCAGATGGGTGAGCTGGGTCCTGACCAACACTGGACTCCATAACCCTGAAGAAAGGGGACTGGAGAGGAGAGTCTCACATTAGTGCAGCAAAGGGGTAGGCTGAAGGCACCGAATCCAGCCAGGAAACAAGGAGACCTGTGTGACGGGGTTTTGAGTAACCTGGTCTAGTGGAAGGTGTCCCTGCCCATGGCAAGTGGGTTGGAACTAGGTGATCTTTAAGGCCCCTTCCAACCCAAACCATCCTATGATTGTACGCGGAACACCATCAATCATTAGCAGCTCTAGAACTTCATTCCTCTATGCCAGCCTTGCAAGGCACAGAAAGCAGCTGTGGCAAATCCTGCCACCACCTGCAAACAACAAAGTCTCCTCTTCCTTCTTCCGTACTCACATGCTGAGGGGCTCAGAGACTGAGTGTGCCTGCCCGGCAGGCAGGGTACACAGCACCACAGGCAGCCTTCTGGAGGTGCAACCTCCCTGCCCACCCAGCTCACCCAAAGCAGCATCCTCCCTTGTGTGCTCCCAGTCGCCTTCCTTACAGACTTGTTCCTGTCACTTCAGCATAGCTGGCAGAGCATCTTACTCCACAGCTCATCCTAGCAGCATGAACTAAGTATCCCAAGCCTATCTGGCTGCTTGTACAGCCTTTTCACACCAGTCTGAGGACCCATGTCCACCCAAACTCTCATGCCCCATGGCAGGCACAATGGAGCCCCAGCATCCTGCTCTTGCACCCCTGTCACCTTGGGGTGACAGAGCCAGTTCTCCCCACACATGCACTCACAGCAATGCCCTTGTCCAGCAAGGAGATAGAGACATAGGTTAAGTGCTGTACGTGTGAGGAAAAGCAGACAGCTCAGCATCAGCGCTGAGCAGGTTAGAAGAGAGGCTGCTCATGCTGGTAGGCTCAGACAGCAAGCCCTGGTGGTATAACCACCTAAATTAAGAGCATAAACTTAGAGGCATAGCCACCTAAATGCAAGGCCTCCAGAGCTACACCTTTTCTGCTCTGTGTGTACACCCCTGTGGTTACACTCTGATACTAATCCAAAGACCCTCACTGTTCCCAGGTTTCTTTTCTGTGTAGTAGATAATACATAATGGTTTAGACCCATGATTTTCCTGCGCAAGTATGTGTTGGGAAGCACCTAGAAACAGTTATAAAACATCAAAATATTTCCAGGACCTTCTGCTGTTGGTATTACTGCTACTTTGTCAGACATCTAAGCAATTTCTTGGCCTGTGCCCCCCCACCTCCCAAAAAAACCTCCAAACAAATCCCAGAGCTGAATCAGTTTCCTCCATTTAGAGGCTCCACTCAGTTTTTCCCTAGGATTCCCATTTTCTCCCCTTCTTTTTCTTTAAAAATATATAAATAGTCACATTGTCATAAGAGACAAGTAGAGACTGACTCTTACGGGTAAAAAACAGATGTTTCCCAATCTTCCCTAACAAAGTAATATTTTATATATGGCTCTTCAATGGATTTATAGCCAATGAAGGGATGTTACTACATTAGCTCATGGAGGGGGTGGGTGATAAAAACTGGAAAGGAAGAGCCAGACAAGGAAAAAGAAGCTATCCAGAGCGTTGCAATTGGAGAAGCATGACAAATGGGCAGCACAGTTTTAGAGGGCTTCGACAGCAAGGCAGATTGCCTGGCTGGGAGTGATTGTCCACAGCTGGAGCATCGCAGAGACCATCTGGTATTTCTTAAACATGCTTTCCCCAGGTGATCCAATTCTTGGAGTGCCCCAGCAAAGAGAAGAAAAAAAGGCATGTGAGTCTCAGTCCCATTTCCAGAGTTCCCCTAATTAGTTAATAGAATTATATTTGAACTGGTGTCAGTTTCTCCTACAAAACCTTTGTTTTTGCCACCTTTTCACTAGAGGAAAAAAAGAAAATTTAAACTCATAGAGGTTTTCATTTCTTTAAGAAAGTCAATGATTGTGTCTCTTGGCACAGCAATCCAATATAAAACTTAATGAAGTAAAGAGAGATCCAAAATTTCTTTTGAACACCTTGTAACCTCACTTTTCCCCCACCACTTTTAGCTGCACAAAACATGCATATCCAGAGGTTCTCACGTTACTCTCCCACCCCCGTGTATCCATCCCCACTACGAGCCTCTGAAAAAGCAGAGCATGGACTGCATGGGGGACTCCAGGACTCAAGGGACTCTCATTTACGGGATTTTAACCCTTTTCTTAACTTGGAAAAAGTGTTAAAGAGTTTAATTAACTGTGCGTGCCACACAGTCCCATCCCCGCAACAAGGACGGCTGGCAGAGGAGCAGTGCAACACTATTTGCTGCTGTCCTTGTGTTCCCCATAAGACAGCCCCTTCCAGAGCCAGGAGCACCGGGAACCAGCTAATGAAGAAAAGAGCAAGAGAAAGCGGTAAATAATGAATGAAGGGACAGATGGAAAAAGGGTTAGAGCGAGCAACCGGAGAAGAAGCCTTGGGAACCAGACCGCGTTCCCATCAGCAGGCAGTGCCCCCACCGAGCAGTGTGGGGCAGGAGCCAGGGTCCAGCCACTGAGATTATCCCCGCCACTCCCCGCCAAGCCAGGCTCACCAGCCACGCCTTTCCCCTCGCCTCCCTGTTTTCTCCAGGAGTTAGCCCAGCCACAAAGCTTGGGTCTGTCAGATGCGTCCCGCACGCCACAGTCCCAAATCCCTGATCCCCAGCACGCAAATACCACTCCTGGTATTTTTCACAGAGAGCAAACACACAGGAATGGTGGCTGGAGGGCTGAAACTGGCGATACTCCTCCAACTGCAGCAAAATGAGTTGCTATGTCACAGTTTGCTAGATAGGTTCTTAAAAATGCTGAGAACTCACCAGGCACAGAGTTTCAGGCTCTGTCCACATAGGCATCTACCTTCTCCAAGTCTGTATTTGAGCAAAGCTAGTGGGATCGTAATCTCAGTCAAAAACACATACACAAGATGCTTCAGCATCTCCATGCTGAAAAAAAAATCTAATTACATTTTTGGGAAGAAAATACTGGACAAAAGAAACCAAAGGAATATTTAAAGGGGATTTTGGTTGGGTTTTTTGTTTTGTTTTTAGGTGATGGCTAAAATCAGCATATTCCACCACCATTCTGGAAGGGGATTTTGGCAGGAAACCCATCCTTATGCAGTGGTATAGATAGCAATAATAGAAGATAATATAACCCATGATTGTAATGCTAAAGAAATAGCAACCAGCTGCAAATTACAAAGTATAGAAAATTAATACAGCATTTAAAAAGCATGATGGAAAAATTCATGCCTTGCTGGGTTATGAGTGGGAATTTAAATATAGAGGAAAGAAGGGAAACGAAGAGACACAGTTGTGTTATTTTTTGCACATGGTAAAATTATCAACGTAACTGCAAAAATATAAATACAGGCACTCTGTATTTATGAAAAAAATATGATGATGAACTCATCATAAGATGATTATATACATCACCACTTACTAATGACCAAGATACGTATTAGATAACATCTGCTTTAGATAAACACTGTTAAATCACCCACCCTGGATACTTTGCACCTCCAAGTGCACTAAGGAGATCTCTGACCTGTTGATGCTAATTTTTAATAAATCTTGGAATGCCAAGTAATTCTAGAAGGGTAGGTAAGCGCTAACCCCATGCTGCCTCTCCGGCAGGACTTGCTGACCTAGAGACCAACAGCCAGTCAGGCTGACAGGAGAACCTGATAGAGTAATTAAAGACAACATGAGAATCTACCAATAATTCATTATATTCACGTCTCAGCTAATTACCAGCCAGCATATGTTGTACAGAATCAAGTCCTGTCTAACTGGTGTTACAGCTTGATTTAAGAACTTGCATTAATAGAAGTAATTTGGCATAAGTAGATGGGCAGAAGTGGCTAATGAGACAAAAACCTATCCATTGCTTGTTTCCCATCCCACAGGATGCAGTGTTTTTACCAATCATTCAGATAAATAAAAGATCCTTAGAGGCAGCTTGCAGATAGCACAAATGAAGGTTAGTAAATAATGAACAAAACAGCCTTCATTTATCCTGTGATCCAATTTGTATGGCTAAATGGCCACCATCCAACCAAGCGTGCTTTAATTCAGCCAAGCATAAGATAATACACGTACGGGAAAACAATATAGGGCTTGTATCTCCGGGATGGAAAAGCCTGTCCTGCATGGCCACAGGACGGAGGACGAGGTATGACAGGACTTTGGCTAAGTGAAGATTGAGGAGCCAAATCTATTCAGCTTTTGAAAGAAAAATCCACAAGGTTTGACTGCTGCACGTAAGCATTACGTTAGTGTGGGAGGAGAGGGGGTTTCTAACCTGGTGGAGAGAGGCAAAGCGAGCTCAAGGGGTTGAAAGTCAGAGTTAAGCACGGTGCTGACAAAGAGGAAAAGTAACATCAGCACAGCTAAGGATGAGAAACATCACACACAAAGCTCTGGATGATCTTGAGGCCCAGCATAAAAGCAGAGGTTGAAACTCAGTAGTAAAAAAGGCAGGTATAAAGACTGCTGTGTAACGTAAGACTGGAAGGAGCCCAGACACTGGCACACTGGGGGTCCGCTTTAGGCTACAAAATCAGGGAGATCGGAAGCATAGGCTTACTGGGAGCATCTGAAACACAGAACCTGCTGGTAATTAGGGACCTTTAAGTGCCCACACATTTGCTGGGAAAGGAAGACATCAGATACCGGCTTGCATCAAGTTCCTGGAATGCACCAACAAAAAAAAATTGAGGCAGAAGAGACAAGAACAAAACTAGGAAGGAGTCTCCTTGAGGTTTGATTCTCATCAACAGAGAAAAACTGGGGAAAGCCATGAAGGTGGAAAGCACCACAGGCAGGGAAGCCTGAAACGAGTGTTTGTACTTGTTCGAAAAGGAACGGGAAATAGTGGCAGAATAAAAATAGTGCTTTGTAGGGACAGAGGCTTTAGTAATCTGAGAGGGTTGGCAAGTGAGATTTCGCTCCAAATGAAAAGGGAGTTTGGGAAAGACAGTGTTTTGTAAACACACAGCAAGATAAGGGAACAGATGTAAATTATCTTAACGCAGGGGTACGATTAGGGTAATTCACAGACTCCTCCATGGCTTGAAGCATGCAAAGAAGAAACGGCAACTCCATCAGGCTGATGTGGATGAGCACAAAGGAACAGCACCAGGAGAAAGGGACAGAGCGAAAGAGCTGAGTGCTCCACAGAAACTGCTCGCAGCCAGTGGTAACCAGGAGACATTTGATAACTGCATCAGTGGGAAGAGACAGACCAAAGAGTTCAGCACCTCCTGAGGAGGGAGAAAAGGTTAATAGATTGCTTTATGACACTGAACACACCACAAGCCCTTCCAAAGCTGTTAGTGCTTGTCAGCCCTCCCCCTCTTCCACCAAAATCTGTTTTCTGTTAGGTTTATGTGTTTTCTTTATTCTCTACACAGCACCCAGAACTGGCTGGTTCTGGTAATGACATTACATATTATAATGTATGTATAACTGCTAATTTTAAGATTCACAATTTATAAAATATCTTCTCTTGTGAGGCTAGTTAACTTGGACAGTAAATTGAATTTAATAAATCCTGAACACGTCACAAGAAGCCATATTTCCCACAGTTACAAAAACAATAACCAAATTAGATAATGAGAAAGCCAAAGTGTGGCTTAACAGACTAGAGGGTGTCACCTGAAAAAGAGATTCACCTTCATGACCTCTCTCACACACACACACATGCTGTCAGCACAAAACGAGTTGTAAAACTACTAATTAGGGTAAGAGAAGGCATGGGATCCCAGGGGTTTGGCTCACAGCTGTCTCAGGAAGCAAAGAAGTATAAATTGGGACAGAATTTCACGATAGTCAACAACTCGCAGAGTTAAAGCAGGAATGTTTTGTTGCTTCAGACTCATGAAAAAAAGGATAACATTAGGACCACAAAGTTAATGCAATTAAAAGAATCAGAGTAGAAGGGTGATGTATAGTAGCACCTTAGCAGAATGAAAACTACAGAAGTTTGACGTTTTAAAAGAGGTGGAGGTCCGTCAGCAACTATCTGTAGGAATGTCTGGAAGATGAATGAGGTTCTAAAAGACCAGAAAAGGGCAAATATAGTGGCTATGTTCAACAGGTTGAAAAATCAAGGAAATTGCAGGCCAGCCAACATAACTTCAATTTCTGGAAAAATTTCGAAAGAAATCATCAAGCAATCCATCTGCAAGGAAGGGCTGGAAGTAATAGCCCTGCCATGTGAAGGCAACCTGACTTCTCTTTGATAGAGCAACAAGGTCTCGTATGTGAGACAGAGGCAACAGATGTTCTGTACCTTTACTTTCTCAAGGCTTTACCTCCAGTTTTGTGTAACATTTTAATTCAAAAAATTAGGAAAATAGAGTCTAGATGAAATTCCATGTGGGAAATCCACAGCTGGTTGGGAAATGGTACACAAAATTGCAGACATGAACAAGCAATATTGCAGCAAAAATTCCATGATTATACAGACAGAAGTGTCACACACCAGGTACATGAAATAACCCTGCTGCTTTTCTCAGTCAAGAAAGGCCTCAGCTGCAATATTGGTCTCATTTCAAGGCAATGCACTTAAAAAACACCCCAGACCCAGTGGAGAGAGCTCAAGGGATCCCAACAAAACACAGAGCCACAAAAAAATTGTAGAGGGCTGAAAGAGACCTCAAGAGGCAGAATCAGCTACGCATGTGTCATTCAACTTGAAAACAAAATGGACATGAGAAAAGACCAAATGAAATGCAGTCGTTCAGTGCAAAGAACAAAAATCTTCAGGGAAACATGATAACAAGCCTCAAATATGTAAAAGATTTCTGCAAAGAGAAAAGGAGTGCTGTAAGCTTTTCTCCATGTCCACGGGGAGAGGACATGCTGTCATGGGCTTAAACTGAAGCAAGAGATTTTAAAAATACCAACTCCATAATGATACAGCTAATTACGCCCTAGAGCCGACTGCTGAGGGAGGGTACATCGCTGCCATCACAGGAGGTTTTAAAACAAATATAAAGCCACATCATTTGAATCATCAACAGTGATGTCCCCACAACCTGGGCAGTGCTGGTGCCTGGCTGCCGAGCCCTGACAGCCTGCAGGCTTTACATGGACGTGGCCAGGAACACAATATATTTCAGCTACAGCAAACACCCTCAGAAGGCTCTGTAGTAAAAACAAACAGCCACTTTGTTTCAGAATGAGCTCATATAAACAACTGATAACGGCACAAAAACACTCAGTTACCAGAGATTGTTTTCCAAGATTTATTTTTCCCAGCACTACTCCATTGGTTCTGACCCCAAGATCTCAGAAGACACCTGCAAATTATCCCCAAAAGGTTGGCACCTCTGCTGGTCATTAGCTATGGGCTCGGTACAGATACCATTTTAATAACGTTACAGTTTTCCTGGTCCCTTCCCCCCAGGAAAGCCTCCAGTGTTTCACAGCAGTTCTCTCCCCCTCTTTCCCATAGGAGCTGAAGACATTATTGTGTTCCCTTTGCTGACAGGACTTCTCCACCAGTACCCCAGTTGTGCTAATCAAGGAGACAAATTCTGGGTAACTATTTTCACTGTGTTTTCAGCTTTGAACACTACTTTTTCTTCCTTGAAGGGTTCAAGCCCCCCCAAGTTTGACTGATTTTCTAAGTGTACCAGCTGGTCAGACAAAAGATATTGCCTCTTCTCATACACCTGTCCCCAGGCAGAGATCAGGTGCAGACTTGCTATGGAAAAGGCTAGAAGATGCCCTCTTGAGGTCCTTTTCAGATCGATTTTGTGCAATGCTGTGGATAATGTGCATAACATAAGGGACTGTGATGGACAGAAAGGCAAAGAGCTTGGTTCAAAAGACACTCCCAGGCCTGTGACACGGCTCCAGGGAGCATGCTCCTTGAAGGAAAGCTGGAGAGCCAGTGCAGCCAGACCAGCCCTGTGCAGCACCCAGTAAAACAGCTATGATACATATCACTGCTGTGGAGACAACAGCACATTTAGGTTCCTGATCTCAAACAAAATGCCAAAAGGGCAAGGAAGCTGTACTTACCTTTGCAACAACCCTCTCAGGTACCATCTCACAACATGGCCCACCCTCCAGTCCCTAGGAGTTAGGTGTAGCTGGGGGATAAAACCCATCTGAGGAAAGTTCCAGCAAAAATAATCAGAGTGGCCTTACTGCCTGGCAGCACAGGCACCAAAAGCACACCCAGCCCCATCCCCTGCTTCCTACACACACCCTCTTGTGTGGGCAGCCTCTGAGCCATGGTTCTCTCCAGACCCAGCACTCCATGGGATGAGCCTCAGGCCCTAAAACACATCCTGCTCAAGAACCACTATCTCCCAGGGCCACAGCACTCAGCAGGAATCACAAAACCACCAGGGGAGGTTCACAAGTGCAGGAAATACACATGTCACAGGTGCTCAACCTGAGCTGTATGATTCCCTGCCAAAGAACAACTACAACTGGGGTTCTCGTCGTCTTTGGGGAGAAGCAAAAAACATATTTCTGTGGGACAGTATCTCACTAGCACGCTCTTCACACAGACACACTGCCCTCATCTCTGCTCTGTGCCTCCCAAACACAAATGTTCTGCAGTAGCTACGCATACGCTCTGCTCCCCTCCCCGCTTCGTTCCACTCATCCCACATTACATATCCCGCTTGTGAAAAGTGGCTGTGCACTCTGTCACCACCACCTCACACCCCCAAACCACTTATGTTGGACAAAGAGGGTCTCTGCATGGCTGCTAACATCTCCAAAAGTAGACATTTTTCAAGGAATAACCTCACAGAGAGATCACAATTGCTGTTATGGCAGAGTTTAAGCTAATTACCTTAACGGGGTAGTGGGATGCCAGTGTAAAACACCTGATGGCAGTGTTGGACACAGACAGTGAAATGCACTTTTCAGCAGCTGTCAGCTCTGTTCCTGTCAGTTCCACCTGAGTTTAATCCCTCCAAGACTCTCTCAGTGCAGTGGGGAGAAACACTGCTAATACCCTCAGCAGGGTGGGACCACAGAGGGTCAACTGGGAGCATTACATGCCATGCGAGGAGGGTCTGCCCCCTTAATCACTGCTTTTAGAGGCTGTGCTCTGATATTACAGGATGGAGGGCTCCCACCACACACCTTGCAGTCTCCTCGCTGGCTTTCAGTGCAGATGTGGTGCGGCAGGACAGGCTGGAGAGCTCTCAGCATTAGTCTCTTGATGCAGTGAAGTAATCTATGTTGCATTTTTAGGCAGAAGATAGAGCAGAAAGATGTTTCTCCATAGTTCAGAATGAGCAGTGGGGCACTATCTTGTTTCGTCTGGATGGGAAATCCTAGAGGGAAATTTATAGTCCGTACTTGTTTCTCGGGAAGCTTAGCTACACTTAACACTTCATGGGAATACAGGAGGGGACAGTTTTTCACATATATCTATTGACCTGAACAATTCCCTCTTCCACAGGCTTAACAGGCTTTACTTGAGAACAGTGCAGAAACCTGTGGATGTCCAGTCTCCTAAAGAACAAACGCAGTACACTACCCCAGCCCAAACTGGCACCGCAGGTGGAGAAATTTGGATCAAGTCTATCAAAGCTTTGCCTGATGCTGCCCCACTCTCCACAAGCTCACTCTCTAAAATCTGCACACACACTGTGTCTCCAGTGCCCGAGGCAGTTCCTCACACCTCACCTACTGCCAGCCCTATGTTGTACCTTCCGGGCCCCCCCACCACCTCCACCCGGTTCCAGGACTCCAAAATGACCTTCCTGTTGCCTGAACATTTCTTCTGAGGGCTGCAAAGGAGCGAAGCCTGCTGTGACGATTGCAACTTCTACTCCAGCTGATACAAAACACAAGAAGAATCGCTGCTTGCTCTGTGGACTGCAAAGGAGCAAAGAAGTGTTTCTAGGGAAAGATTCCTTCTTCTCCCCTATCCCAAGGTGGGCTGAGCTCAGAGAGCTGGTTCCCAGAGGCAAGCAGGCAGTGCTGTGCACTCTCCCCCTGCTCTACCACGGACTGACCCAGGAGCATGAGAGATGCTGATCTGTGAAACAAGATACCCATCTCTGAGCACCGCGGGGGAAACAGCAAAGATTAATAAGCCTCAGAATATTTTACAGCATTTAAATAGCACTGTCACAGATCAAAGGTGATTGCTCATGTCAGAGAGGCAGGCTCAGTGAGCCTGGAAAGATCACATACCGAAAGCAGAGGCAAGATGCAAGAGCAAGCCTGCAGACAGGAGCTGAGGAAGGCTCGTACTCGATGTGAGAAACCAAAGCGGTCTAAGCCAGAGTCTCACATGTGTTCCTGGAGGAATGAGAGCCAGAAAGACTGCCTGGTTTCACTCAGTCTCAGTTGTGTCTTAGCACAAAAAACACATTTCATTTTAAGACACCCTCTTACCTTGGAGGTACCTGCTGCTGTGAGCAGCTTAAATCCCAGTACAACAGAGCCCTGCCCGACGCCTGAAATAAGGAACACACTGGGAATTATGTGCAACTGGTGAATAGATTTGAAAAAGCCCCCAGCTTAACACTGATGCTACAGGGACTGCAGAATCACACGCCCTGCACTCTAAGAGCTTTCATTCCTAAACTCATGTGGGTACTGCATGAAAGTTTGTTGGCAGAATCCCTTGCCCACACTTGCAGGCAGAGTGGGAGGCCTGATCTGTAGTCTTTCAAATTGTTCATATAACTACATTACCTGTGAGAAGGAGGAAGGGAATGGGGCTTTTTACCCAGATCACTACAGTGGCAGTGGTACTGATATGGGAATAAAAATGCCACACAGTAGTAGTTCTACTCTCAAGCTCTCCGAGAGTAGCTATCCCATCATAAAGCACCTTTATTATCACATGACTTCGGGCAAGATACTCCATTGACATTTTTGGGATACAGTTAAAGAACTAGCAGTAGTAGGAGCCCTCTCACACTGAGGTGTGGGGTTCAGTATTCCTCCAGTCTGGGCTGGACACTGAAGGTCATCCACAGTACATGCACTGCATGAGGCCAGGTGACTCCTAGATACAGAACCCCAGGAGGAAACCCTGTTCTCAAGGATCTCATGGACACTCCATCCCTGCAAACTCAGTCCTTCACTAAGGACTCCTTAAACCACATCTGCATTCTTGCTCCTGCACCTTGCCTCATGACCTGGGGACTCCCTGTAGCACTGTACAAACCCACTGTGCAGAACAAAAAGAAGTCCTCAAGCAAACTCTGTCTGATTGAATTTTGAAGGTAAGAAATGCCCTTCTGCAACAGATGTACAACCCCCTCTACCCACCCCAAACACCAGATCCATCACAGAGAAGGGAAATATTTACACAAGTTAGTAGAGTTCCAGTTAAATATTATGCTTAGCTGTCTAGAGTCCATGTTCTCAGACTATGTCTATGAAATAAAAGATTAAACTTCATAACAATTATGAAGTTGCTCTGCTCACATTCAAAGGGAGCTAAAGAACATTAAAATAGTTCTTTGGGTAATATTCTGGTGAAATTGCTCTCTCCACCTTGGAGAGTTAGAGCTAAAACCTTCTGAACAATCCTGTAAACACACTTGGAAAGGCTAAGAGCTAAGCTGATAACCAGGTAGCACCTCTGCTCTGCAGGTTCTGTAAAAAATGTGAGCAATGCCAGAGAGCTTTTGAAGCAGCAAGGGAAGGAGGATAGGGGAGAGCAGCTTCACTTCTCGAGGGAAGTTTGTTTAGTGGAAAGTAAGCAAGTTGTCAGGGGAAAAGCTGACAATGTTGATTCCAGCAGTTGTACTGGGAATAAACAGCCAAGTGGATTACGTTACAGAGAATGAGAAACGGCTCTGAAGATCCCATTTAAATGCTGGGCCCTCAGGAATGATGCGATTCAGCTACACTCATGGCCCCAGTATCCAGTGACCCCCTGGGCTGAGCCTTTTGATGGTGCTGGTGTCGCCATTCTACCTCTGTGGGGTTCCCTAGAGCTCCAACACAGCTGATGTCCCCAAGAGAGCCAGAGCTCACTGGTGAGGATGCAGACCCATGCTGGCTTCCAGGCAGGAGCTGGGCACTGAATTAGGGGTGGCAGCAGAGAGGAGGAGGTTATTCAGGACCAGTTTGTCTCTCCCAGCCCAGCAGCAGGGGAGGGCCACCACGGGGTTTGCCATCTCCTCCCCAAACAGAGCACAAGGCCCTCCCTCTTAAAAAAATAAGATGCCTGCCTGCCTTTCACAGGAAAGAGACCTGTCAAGAGAAGGGGGTCTTGTTTGATTTATTATCTCTTCCTCCTTCCCGTCGTCTTGTGGCTCATCCAGCTGTAGTGATAAGGAGAAGAGATATGAAAGGACCCTGCTGGCTCCTGGGATCCCATCCTTCTGCCCACTCACTGCCTGAAGACATCAGTCCTTTACAAGCACCATTAAATGTGTATCCAAAATGCGGCAGTCTCCTCCATCGAGATTCTGTTCCCTGGATAATACAAACAGTTGCCAGAAAAAGAGTATCCTCTCATCTCTGTCTAGGCCATTATCCCTTTATATTTGCTCTTTAATATTTACTGGGTTCACACAAAGTGCATGCTCTGGAAAGAAAAAAATCAGCTGCAGCTTAAAGGACTCCAAATTTAGTAATTGCTGCAGCCCCATCGACGTGAACAGTTAGCAGGGAGATTTCTCCAGCACTTCACATGCCGTGGTATTCTGCTTAGGTCAGACTGTAGAAAATGTTCTGTTCAGGGGCACCAAATCTGGAGTGTTTGCATAGGTGCCAGCTGCAGAGGCCTTACGAGTCCACCTCCAGTTCCTGCTGGTCCTTTCCCTCCCAATACCCAGTAACCTTGGTAGGAAACAGAGGCAGCCAGAGAGATGCTGATTCATACAGAGGCGAAGAACCCGAGGGTTTTAACACACCTGTGAGTTAGCAAGAACTAGACCCAGCTCCTGGCTCCCGAGCTGGTCTTGCAGCCTTACCTGTTAATGTGAGGTTGCTGTATGTGTTTGAAAACTGCTCCTTTAACAAAACCAAGTGCATCTGAGCTGCCTTTTCCCTCTGTAGCTCCAACATTATGTCAGGATGCTGGGCGATCTTACAGCCTTTCTGCTTATCCAGGGCAATGTCGCTGCGAACAATGTCTACAGCAAAAGGGAAAGAAAAGAGGGAGATGGCCAAACCTCAGCTTTCATTTTCATTTTCGCCAGATGCTTGGATCAGCTCCAGCCAATATGACAGTCACACAATCATCACTCAGCAAGAGTAACCCCAAAAAAAGATCCAAAACCCTTGGATCCACCTATCAAATGACCCTCCCCAGCCCAAGTCTCCTTTTCTCCCACACAAAGCTCAAGTTGTATGCTCACAAAACCTACTGGCCCTTCCATTCTTTACCTGCCTAGCTGTTGCTCTCTTACAATGCTGACCCCTCCCTTGCAGGAAAGTGCAAAAGTCTCCCAGAATTTATATTACAACCCTGTTTCATGTGTGTTTGACGCTAAATGATGAGAAAAGACCAAATCCCATTTCAGTAACCCCTGGCTTCCATTTAACCTTGCCTGTCAAAGAGGTGATGAAGAAGGCTTGTTCTCACCTTGTTTATCCTCACTGCAGCTATCACAGGTCAGCATGGCTTATGACTCCTTGAACAAGTGTCTGTACCCTTCTAATGCCTGACATTCAGGAGGCAGAAGGATTATTTAACAACTGTTTTCTCTTCATATGAGCATTCTCTAAGTCATATTGTGATATAAGAATAGGATATTCCCTCTCCTAGAACTACTCACATGCTGGGGAAAGGGAATGATGAAATAGCAAGGCAGAACAAGAATCGAGTAAGATCTGTCAGTCTAAGCAGGAGGGGAGTGGTGCAAACTAGTCCTTGCAAGGTCCCTTATGAGTTTAATAAACTCATTAACATGTTCAGATCCACAGGCATCAGATGATAATTCTTACAAAATCTCAGGCAGCCAGCTCTGATAAGCAAGGATGGAAGTTGGAATTCTTCCACCACATTGCATAAGGTCACTTTGCCTCACGAAGTTGATCTTTGCTTGGTTCAATTTCCATCTAGCTAGAAGCTGCTGAAGGAGCTTGTAGTCAGAAGAGAGTCACACCTTGCTCCACACACAGTCTCCAGCTCCTTTATTGTTATGCACATCAAGAAACACCAAAGTTGCTTCCAAAAGTCCTGCTCCTGTCTCTTGAGGTGTCCAATCTCAGGTTCAGCAAACTTAGGTTCAAAGCTCTGCTATGGCTTGGGCTGGCAGGGAACTGCCTCCAAACACGCAGTGGAGGACTGGAAGCCACATTATCTTCCTGTCTCTGAGCCTCATCCTAGACCCATGTAATAGGTTGAACCTGAGTTGACTGATGGGCTTTTGGGCCAATTGCGCTTTTGCAATTTTGCGTATAAAAGGCCGTGCAACGGCGAGAGATCTCTGTTTCTGGCCTCAAGGGCCGAGGGGTGGCCGAAGGCAGAGGGCTCCGTGCCCGGGCTGGGGCCAAGGTCCGGGCCGGGCCCCCCTCGGCGCGGCGGCGGCGCGGGGCCGGCCCTCCCCTCCCAGGGAGAGCTGTTCCCGCTCTGCAGGCAGTGTATGACCGAGGCCATGTGGCCGAGATGATCTGAGGCCGCCGAGACGCAGCACGGAGCCAGCAGGGCTGGCGGGGCACGTTTTCATCCAGCACAGCTCTCACCAAAGCCGAAGAAACACTACACACCGCTGCCGACAAAGACACCTTTTCTTTCAAGTCAGCAAGGAAAGAAGAGAAAAGTAAAGTCACACGGGACAAAGCTGAACATGGCAACCCCAAGGTCAGAAACAGAAGGGAAGAGGTGAGACCACGTGGGAAGGCAGCTAGATGGTGATGGGAAAAGAGGGCTGTCGCGCTTTTGGCACGGAGCTTAAAAATGCTTCTTGCAAAGCCGTGGAAAGGACTTTAATCCATTTGGAAAAACTTGGGGGGATAGGAAATTCTTGTGCAGCCTGTGACTTTAAAGAAAGGCCCACGCCAGGCCACATAGAAGTTGTGAGAAGCTGTTATAGAGAGGCCCATGCCAGGCCACATAGTTGTGAGAAGCTGTTAGAAATTCGAAGCAGAGAACCTTTGCTTTCAGTCTGAGATAACTCATCCTTAAAAGACTAAAACCCCATTTTCTCCTGTGGCCCGTGACTTGGCAGTATGGGAAGACTGTGAAAGATTCGTGGAGAGATACCTTTTTCACTTCACCAGACCGGGCGGACTGTAAAGTTGTGAAAATTCCATGGCACCGCGAAGGAACCTCTTTCCTTAAGCATAGAAAGACTCCTAAAGTGCAACTCTGACCAAAAATCCCATGTTCTTGTTTTGTTCTCACTTTTAAAAGGTTTGTGGTAAAGAAGGAGGCATTGAGAAAGAAAGGTGTTTAAAGGTTTGCTTTGATTTCTTATCATTTTTTTCCACTTTTCATTCTGTTCATAATAAATTTTTCTGTACATTGCAACTGTTTAAATGTGAACCTTGTTTTGCCCCGAAGTTTCTTTACATTTTCCTCAATAAATCCATATTCCCCTTACACATGTAATTGGATTTCATGTGTTTGGCGTTTAAACCAGCGTCAAACCACGACAACTCACTACACTTTCCTGCCCAGACTGTGTTCTATCTCTTTTCTGCGTAGTTTGGGATTAGTACAGCTTCTCTAAAGCCTGTCTAAAACAGACTGCTCAGAACAGCAATGTCATTAAAGTACCCATGGTCTGTAGTTAGCCACATGAGTTGTCCCCTGCACCCACAGCTGGCATACTCAGGAGTGGATACTGGGCAGCATCCAGCTACCATGAAAATACGGTTCAATATTTCTACATCCAGCACAAGGACATCAGTGAGATGAAGCAAGAGGAAGGACCAATGTTCCTCTGCAGCTAATGAGCACACACCCCTTGACCATGTGCTTTAGTGCACGTTCTCTTAAGTAGGCACTAAGTAAGACTTGGGCCTGCCCAACCTTTGTCCAGCTAATGAATGGTAAAATCCTGAACCCCTGTTGTGTGAAATATTTGGAGAACTGAAGACTGAGAAATGCTACCTTACCTCTCTCCTACACCAGAAAGGCTATTGCTGCCGTGGGCTGCTGGAGTCACCTGGAGCCCATGAACAGCCATTCACCTTCCTGGGTGACGGTTTTCCCTTCCTACAGAACCGAAGGCAAGAGTTGTACACCCCCCACCCCCAAGGCAAAATGAAGCCAAACACATCAAGGAGGCCCTGAAGGAGGAGAAGACTGAGAGGCAGACAGGTTTGAAACTAGATGGTCAATAAGCTGTCTGCAATTCTCTTTAACTGCTGTAAGGGAGTCCAGGCTGAGTCAAAACAAGTTTGTTTCCTAAAAGGCATGGATGACTTCTAAAACTCAAACCAGGGCCAATGTCGACCCATGTGCAGGAACAATTGGCCCAGGACCAGGGTCAGGAGTCAGCACCTTGGAGGGTGCAGGAGGCCATGGCAGTGGGTCCTATGTGACATCCATCTCTGAGGACCACAGGGATGGCTCTGCGTCCACTGTCAGCAGTGCCTGGGGACAAAGGGCAAGCCCAGGAATGACGAGCAGAAGCAGTGTTGTGATGAAGCTGCTGTGACAGGGATTACCACAAGGATGTCGAGTCACGTTCAGGCAAACCCCTGGGAGAGTAGGGGAAGGCATGCAGGGCAGAGAAGTCGGAGCACTCTCTGACAGTTATCTTCATGGGGTTCTCTGAGAGCTGCCACTGCAGACACTCAGGAAGCAGAGGCAAGACATGCAAGGTCCTGTCTTCTCAGATTGGTGAAGGACCCAAGAAACTTGCCAAAGTCCTAAAGATAGAGGTGACCCCACAGTCATAATGACTCCAGCTTAAACTGTGGGCAGATGTCTGGGGTATGGAGCTCACCCAGGAAGTCAGTGCCTGGTCCTTCATACCCCACCAGGCTGTGCTCAGTGCAGGGAAGGAGGCACAGGCACCTCTGCATCACTCTGCTGAACCAGCAGCACTGAGGGAAGAGGGGTGGCAGACCACAGCTTCTGAAGGCTTAGGGGAAATCTCAGCAAGAGCAACCCGAGGGGCACAGACAGCAAGGAGTTCACAGCTTTCAAATCTTAAAAGGAAGAGACAAAAAAAAGACATACGCAAGGAGGCCAAGAAGGAGGAGGGTACCCCGGAGGCTCTGGGCAGGGCAGCCCCGAGTGGGCAGTAGAAGGGCACTCACTGCCTTCCTGAGCCTCGATTAAAAAA
>VZTD01005888.1:178344-202836 GCA_013397725.1 Rhagologus leucostigma
GCTGCTGTGCACCGCCGCCGTCTTCCTGGGCGGCGAGGTGCTGCCCTACTCGGTGTGCTCGCGGCACGGGCTGGCCATCGCCTCCCGCACGCTCTGCCTCACCCGGCTGCTGATGCTGGCCGCCTTCCCCGTCTGCTACCCGCTCAGCCGGTTGCTGGACTGGGCGCTGCGGCAGGAGCTCAGCGTCTTCTCTACGCGGGAGCGGCTGCTGGAGACACTGCGCGCCGCTGGCCCCCACGGCGACTTGGTACGGGAGGAGTTGGCCATGGTGCAGGGCGCCCTGGAGCTACGCACCAAGGTGGTGGAGGATGTGCTGACACCGCTGGCCGACTGCTTCATGCTCCGGGCCGATGCCGTGCTGGACTTCGCCACCGTCTCTGAGATTCTCCGGTCTGGCTACACCCGCATCCCAGTGTATGAGGGTGACCGGCGCGACAACATTGTCGACCTACTCTTTGTCAAAGACCTGGCCTTTGTCGACCCTGATGACTGCACTCCCCTGCAGACTGTCACCCGCTTCTACCGCCGCCCGCTCCACTGCGTCTTCAACGACACGCGCCTCGACACGCTGCTTGAGGAGTTCAAGAAGGGTGAGGCCGCCGGGCCGCCCCCTCCTCCCCCCGGCCTTCCCCTGCACCCCTCTGCACCCCCAATTATTTCCAGGTCAGCAGCCCCCACGGGCAGCCCCGCATGGCCTCCTGGCAGGACGTGGCAGGTACCAGGGATCCTGGGGGGAATTGGTCCCTGCATGTGCTGGTGTGTCAATGACCCTGGTGTTACCTGGTGGAACATCCTCGGGTGGATTGAGGGCCAGCAGTGCCCTTGATGTACCTGTGATGTTATGAAGACTGTAAGAGCCTTTGGCCTCACAGGTTGCTGGCTCGGCAGGTGAGCCTGTCCGCTTGGGGCTGATGTATCTGCAGTGGCCTGGCAGCATGGGCATGGTACCTGCCTTGCCGTGTTGCCCAGACAGCATTTGCTGCTCTGTTCTGTGCGAAGGAGTTTATGACGGGAAATCACATCTCATTACTTAGCTTTCACATTTTCAGCTTAGCAGTCAGAAGGAGGTCTATAAAGTGTTTCTATGCAAGTGGTTTAAAGGAAGAAGAAAAGATTAAGCCCTTAGAAAGAGCTGTAGTTTTTTTGCAGCTGTGACAGCATTCATAATGCAGCAGCTGCCAGCAGCCCCAGAGATGCTGAGAGCTGTATTTCATTAACCATACCTTGAGAATACGCACAGCATGTGTTTTTCCCTCCCACTGGGAATTGTGTTTTGCCGCGTGTTACTCACTACGTCATACTGTGGTGAGTGAGTCTAAGAAATGGCTGCAGCAGTGACATGCTGCATTATGTAATGCGAGAGGGCAGTGCTTGGCTCCTGAGCTGCCTGGCGCCGCTCTGCCGCAGGCAGAGCTGATCATGTGAGAAAGGCCAACCTGGTCCACTCCAGAAACAGAGAAAACCTCTCTGTGAGTCATCTCCGTGCTCGTTTTTAGAGGTGGGAGGAGGAGAGGATAGGACATTTCTCAGTGCACCAGGAATGTGCTCATCAGATACATGCAGGTCAGCATCTTCTCTGGAGATGTTCAACTGTGTCCCCGCTACCACTTAGGATCACAGGCAGAGGAGTTCTGTGTGGCACCACCTGCCCTCTCTGCCCCTCAGCAGTACTGGAGACTCCCAATGGTGAAAATCAGAAAATTCCCGGGTTTCATACAAGACTGTTAGCAAAAGCATTGAGATTGTTCTCTGGGTTCAGCCTTGGTGAGCTGCAGTAGTCCATGCCTGCACCCTTCCCCCCATGCCAGTTGTCTTTCGCCTTCCTAATTCCTTATGTGCTTCCCAGTTCCTTCCTGTGTTTTCCCGCAGCAGCACTGAAGTTCACCTGAGGTCTCTTCTACCTCTCTCTTGTCCAGAGATGTCAGATGATTTTGGCACTTTCTCCCTTGCTCAGGCTCCCCTGCAGTTTATCTGGTTTACTTTGATACACTTCCCCTTCCAAATTTGTTCTACAGCCTGGTACCCTATGGATCAATAGACCTATAAAAATGGACTTGTGGTTGCTCAGTTCCCTGCCCTTTGCCTGCTGTCCTCTCTTCCCTCCTTAAACAGAGCTGTTTTGTGCCTGCTGCTCCCTGAGCTCACGGGTATGGTAACAAGCCTTGCTACCTGCCGTGCACTTTCCTATGCTGGTCTTCATCTCAGATGAAGATTATCCATCCTTCTTTAACTTTGCTCCATTAAACTCTTGGCATATCACTTCAGGTTCTTCCTCCTTTATATCTGTCTGCCGTTGTGGCCTTCTGGGGTGTTTTGCTATAGTCCCTATTTAGAGCTCTCCCTAAGCCCTTTTTCTGTTCCCACCTCACTTCTCCTTGTCTTTTCTGAACTACAAGGCTAAAAAGCCTTGCTTTTGGTCTTAGTATCTAACTCAGCATGGTGTTTAGCAATTCTAGCTCTTCCCCCAAATGTTCTTCTTCCCAATGGTCGATGTTTTCTTCTGATTCATCTTTCCCCTGTTTGTAGGCATGTGGTCACCCCTGAGTTTGCAAGCAGTCACCCCCCAGCCCAGCCCTGGCTCTCTTTAGAGCCCTTTAGAACCCTCCTAAACTCTCTTTTCCCAGTTCCAAATACAGGTTCTCGTGCTGGCTCCCACACTGCAACAGATGTTAGCTCCCAGCTGCCTTCAGCCCCATCCGCTGCTGTGTCAGCCCTGTTCACTTGACTATTTAATTTCTAAAATAAAGATTTCCCATTTATAATTAAGAATCTTTATCACTGTCTCCTTTTCTGTGTCCGTTTGAGTTATGGTGAAGTATCTTGTTTGATCCAATCAAGGTTTCTTTCCATGGCCAGGTCTTCTGAGACACCTCCACTAATTAGAAAGTAGGCTGATTGCTTGTTGGCTCAGAGAGTGTTTAATCAAGGCATTCATCACTTCACACCTCCAAGGTGCCTGCAGGACAGCAAATGCTCCCACTGATAAGGCCCAGCCTCTTTCTAGGAAATTAAAGTGTCTGGTAAGGATGGGCATTCATAACCACTTCCAGGTCCTTATGTCCCTCACAAGCCTTTAGAAAAGCCAGCTTTTCTTTCCTTTTCCCATGATTAACTCGAACAGTTTTTGTACCCTTTATTTCTTTTTGTTATTATAGTATTTATACAAAATACCTGTAACATTTTGTATCCTTCTTTCCTGGATAGCAATGCGTACTTCTGATCTGTTTCACTAATGATTAATGTTCTGCCACATCCACTATACCCATAATGTCATTTTTTTGCATAATGTATAAGTAACACAATTTCACTGCCGGAGCTCCTTGCCACAGTACACAAACATTTGTTCTTTCTTACTGAAAATGTCAAGGGATTATTAAATACAGCACTTTGGGACTCTTGCTCACACCTCTGACAGCACTTTCATTTTCTTTCTCCTGCTCACTGATATCACACTATTGTCCTTGTTTACCTGAGGCATTTCTTTTCTCTTGCTGTTCTGTCCCAGCTATGAAGATAATCAGATTTTTTTCCTCTTTAGTCTTTTATAGCAGGGTTTGAGGGGAAGCTTTCCTTCATTTGTTTCTATGTATGCTCACACTAACTTTGTTCGTGTGCAGTTCCATTAAGATGCATCGGTGTTTACCTTGATTTTAATCCACAGAAGTGTCACAAACTGCCTCTCCCCCAGCAGGACCTTGTGAAGGGACTACCTTCCACAGACCTGTAGCATCAGCTTTCCATTTAATTTAACATTTAAATTGTATGAAATAGCACACACTCAGCAGCACCAAGGGAGCCACTGGCCCAGTGTGGTTATGGCGCCCAAGAGCAGCTGTGAGCTCCTGGTTAACAAAACCTGGGCCCTGCTCCATCACAGCAGAACTGATCGAACTCTTCACCTCTGCCTTTTCACAACCCTGCTGCTGCGACCATTGTTTGATTTCTCTTTCAGCACTAATTCCTGCAGAGAGGTGGTTAAATTGGGGGTCCCGATGGGAACTGGGAAAAACCCAGAGAAGACTCCAAACAGCAGCAGAGGGGCGGTCTGGCCTGCAAGAGCATAGTTTAGACTTCAACCCACAGCCTGAATGAGGAGGGCAGCTGCAAAAACCGTTTAGAAAAACAACATTACAGCAGCGCAAGACAGGTTCAGCTGAAGGAAGGAAATACTTGTGTTGCAATATGGTTTTGACTTCATCTTCTCAGCAAAACTCAGGAAAAGGAACTCAGAAATAATGAAGGCTGGACACCCAATTTGCCATCTTTTCAGGGAAACTAGATGGGGTGTCTTACAGAAGGCATACATAGTTGTGCAGCATTTACTGAGAAGTGCTAAGTGAAGGACCCTACACAAAATGTGTCCCTTCTTCACTAGAAATAAGAAAATACATACCAGTATAGTAATTTCGCCACCTACAGCCTGGTGAAAGAAGATGAAAATACTGAAGGAGTGAAAAAATTGGAAGACAATTTCTTGGCAGTTTGTATTGGTACACCTTGGAGTACCTGGCTTTATTCTGGGCTCCCAGGAGAAAATACCTAATATACCAAAAAAATAACTGCACCATATTTAGCAAGCTAAAGCAATGTAGGGAGGCAGATGAGCTTCCTGTAGGATAAACTTTACCTAGGGAATGTGGAGCTATGAGGAAAGGTTTATGCATTTATTCAGTGTGAAATGTTGTGGGTGATACAATCTGTTTCTCCTCCTTTCTTGAAGATTACCAAGCAATGCATGTTGCAGCTCCAGTCCGGTGATATAACTCCTCATGGGAACCTCTTCTGTGAGGTCCACCTCCTTGTTTTGTAGTGCCTCTGGGAAGTCGTAGTCTTGTCCCTTCCTCGAGTTTTTTATGGGTTTTGTTGACTGATTTCCTGCAGGAGTCTATATACAGCAGTGGCACCTTTCAGCAAGTAACTTTCCTCTGTCAGAGGAACAGTAGAAATTTGCTCTTAATGTTCATTTTCCTGCAGCAGGGCAGAGGCTGAGCTGCAACTCAAATTAGCACTCTGTGGCTTGGCATCTTTTAAGAGTGACTGAAAATAAATTCTCCAAACCCGAAACTTTCAGGCTTAGCAGGGAAAACAGCCTGTCCTGCGGAGGACAGCTCTGCCCTAGGGTCTGTCTTTACATTTCAAAATGCTCCACGGCCTCTATTAGACTTCTGCAAATTGGAGAAGGTGCTTACATTTGCCAGGAATTGGGGTCAATACCATTTCAGGTGCTTTTTTGTACCATCTTTCTGAGCCTGCAGGCATTCCAAGCACACAGTGTTGCTTCATTACAAACTCAGCCTTCAAGAGATTTCTGCAGGTGTTATTGTCACTCTGGTGGGCATCTTGATGAGCTGAAGCAATGACCTCCCAAGGCAGTTGTACGGGTTAAGGAACCAGTTTTACCCAGGAACTATCACCTACACATCCCCTGGAATGTGATTGTCAGGCTGAGAGCAAGTGAGTTGCTGATATACAAAAAATGGTCTCAGTTCCCATGCTGCAACTCTGCCTGAGACATTACTGTGCTTTTCCTGCTAAACTGTGCTAAATCTTACTGTGTAAACCCTGGACTACTCTATCCCACCCCAGTAATCCCAGGATCAGGCCTGCTCTGGGCAGGCATTCAGCAAAGCAAGAAGGGAACCAAGTCCTTGGGGGAGAGGGCACCCTGCCCCCCATTTCTCTCTTTGTAGCTGTCAAAGGCACCTTCATACTGAGCTGCTGCGTACTCAGGAGGTCAGAACCCTGTTGCACAACAGATGGAAGATGAGGTTCCGTGTCCCCTCTAATCTTCTCCTTACTCTCCTGATCTGCTTCGTCAGTGGTAATAGGTCAGCTATTCCAAATATTCCATTTTTTTTTACAGTTTTCCTTAGGATTAGGAAAAGTACAAAAGGAGGATATGAGAAAGGCTACAGACAGATGTAAGCAAGTGAAGTTTTTGTCTCTGAGAAAGGTCTGGGTTAGGTTAGGAGTTATGTTTTTTCCTTCACACAGCTCTTATTCCAGTAGAGCTGGGTGACCCGGCAGCCCTCTGGGTTATTTACCCTCTGCTTAGGTGTAGATGCGCATTTCCTCAAGACACAATGTGCAGTTTCATCCTTGGTGCAGAGTCGTGGTAACACAAAGCACACTCACGCACATTTTTGGTTCAAGTTGTTCCAATCAGGGTCCTCACTTTCTCCACATGCAGGTCAGCAAAAGGGCACGGAGATGATGGCAGCCCCTGTGAAGAGCTCTGAAGAAAAGCACACAGAAAATAGATTTCAGTTACATCATGGTTGTTTCACAAATCAACCTTATTTAAAAATTACTCTTTTTTTTTTTCCTTCCATTTTGTAGCTGTAAATGGTTCACGGTTTATGCCTGTACCTTTGATCTCCTAATAACAGCTTCAGATCTTACCGTAAAATTTATGAAAATGAATTTCATGCTCAGGATGCTTATCCTGTCGAACAAGAGACAAGGCTAAAGCATCTTTAACATTCCTCTGGCAGGGTACCTACACAAAAAAATTATAAAGAATTAGTCTGGGCTATATTTGAGCCCAACAGCACTTTCTTTGCCAGAAGTCAAGGCATTTCCATGTGTTCAGACCCTGTTCTCTCACTGGGGAAGGTGATTTGAGGTGGATCTATGAGCCCAAGGTCATTTAGGTGCCTATGAAAAACAAGGCTCCTAAAAACGGGCATAAAAGCTTTGGATGTCTGTTCAGATGCTTGCTCCATCTGGAAGCTCTCAGCTGTTTATATTAGCTCTGTAATTTAGCATTTTGAGGCATTAACTTTCCACTGAAGCTGTTGTTTGAAAAGAGCAGATTTCATGTAGCTCATAAAGAATTTAGTGCAGTTGTATCCCATGCTGAGCAGACACTTAATCACCTATAGACTTCCTGTGCGAGAGCAGTCCTGCGGAGGCCGGCGGAGCTGCTCGCACAAGGAAAGTTAATTGCCCATTTGTTCTAGCATTTGCCAAACCAAGGCTTTGATTCTCAAGTGTTTCGCTGTGCTTTCCTGCATCAGCGATAGCCCTGTAAAGTTCACATGTGACGGCTTGCTAGTGGGGAAGCAGCTCAGCCTTATAATTCATCTCATTTGAGCTATCAAGCCGTGGTTACAATAGCACGGTTTTTGGAATCAGTTTTACAGATCTTAAAGCTGGTTTAGATCAAGTCTGGGGGTTTGTTTAAATTATTTATCTCCCTCTGTTTTGCTCCCACTGAGTCTGACCTGCTGGATAATGGCTGCAGAGGCAAATGTGACCCCTCTGGCATCCCCAGGTCTGTGCCTATGCCACCCTCCCTTAGACATTGCTTCCATCTCATTGCCCAGATTCTCCCCTTGTACATGCTCTGAAGGCCACTGCTTTTCCTCCTGTTCAAGTGTAGCAGCTCCTAGGGCTGGGCAAAGGGATTTGGCTGAGCTTGGCAGCATTGCCCAGGAGTGAACAAGCCGTGACCCTCCAGCCGGGGCACCTGCAAACCCTCCACCAAACTTCATGGGGTCTGTTAAAAAGCTGATGGAAGGAGATACAGGACCCAGTCAGGTCAGGGGGGTGGGGCACAACTTTGCAAATGATCTCATGTCGCTCAGGTGGGAAATTGGAGCATGTCAGCCCTTTCCCAGAGGGGACCAGCTGAGACCAGCACTGACTTGAAAGGACGGGGACTGCCTGGCATTCAGGGCTTTTTGTGACATGGATACCAGCTGGCCAGGCATGGGCTGGGATCAGCTCTCTCAGATTGGGCAGGAGCAACCACACTGAACAGCAACAATTTTCCATTGTTGGGTACCTGCTCCGTTTCTAACGTGGGTGTTAGCCTGGAAACATGAACCTGAGGGTTTGGAGCGTGAATACAAGTGTTTATTTTCTGTGAAAATAAAGAACTCTTGAGTGCTCTAACAGCCCTACTGGCTCTGCCCCCAGCGCAGTGAAACCATGGGTCTCCTTCCAGGCTAATGGTGCTGGGTTATTTCTAAATAATCTCATTTGCAGCTACGCGAACATGGAGCTGGAATCACATTTCTAGTGTAAATTGCAGTGTCAGTGTAGGTGTTTGGCCAAAAAATGAATTGCCTCCATCACTCCCTGACTGCCTTTAAGTAGCACCTAAGCTTTTTGTAAGGGCTTGGTGGTTTTGGGTTGCATGTAAGTGTCATTAACAACAAGCTCTTGGCCAAAAGAAATAACTTTTCCCCTCTCCTCATTCACCCGAGGACTTGTAGGAGACCAGATGGCCCCAGTGTTTGGGAGCAGAGTTTGGCAAAGGAGACATTTTCAAAAGCTGGACTTTGCTGAGATGAAACGTAGCTGTTGCTGCTGTCTTGCAGCCAACTCCTCTGCTTTTTTCTTTTTAAGTGCTGTGTTGCTTTATTACCCACTGAAGAGACAAGATGCGCAAACCGATGTATGAAAGGAGGGAAATAGCCCAGTCCAAAGGACATGCTGAATTTTCAGTGCCCCGAGGCTATTGATTTGGTTTTTTAAAGCGCATCTCAGTGCTACTTGCTGCAATGTTATGTTCTCATTTCTAAATCTGTAGGCGTGGGAGGCAGCGAGCTGCTCTCTGAAATCTTGCAATAAAAGCTTGGTATGAGGAGGAGGGAATTTATACTGTGGAAAATGCCCAAGATTTGCTGTGAGAAATGTCGTCTGCTCATCTCAGATCCAGGGCAGGGTTATTTGAAGGTCACATGATCCCCAGCAAGACGTGTCTGTGGGACTGCCAGGCTGCTCGGGGTGTGCTTGTCCCCACACCTCTGCAGGGACGAGCCAGGAGGCACTGCGGGTAAGGAAGGAGCTGCACACCAGGCAGGAGCCCACCCTCTCACGTCTTTATGCATGAATACTGTTCACATCCCTTGTCGGGAGCAGCGGGAGAGCTTGTTGGGATGGCTTCATGGGAGAAGCGGAGGCAGAGGCAGCTGCACAGCAGAGAGGACCTGCCCCCGTTTTGGGTGACCATTGCTGCTCAACGAGCTCAGCTCCGAGCCCATGGCGAAAATAAGGTGTTTGCAGCTTTCCAGAGGTCCCTGCAGTACTTTTGGGTTTGTGCAGGCGTTGCAACAGGAGACCCCTGGGATGCAGAGCAAACGGAGGAGAAGTTTTTGGCTGTGGTGCCAGTGAGAGTGCTTTTAAGTAAAACTAGAGGTTCGGAATCTGTGTGCACTGCTGAGCAGTGTAGGAGCCACACGGGCAGTAAGAAACGCAGTGTTGTTCATTGGCAGGTCCAAGAATATGTTGGAGCTAGAAATCCAGAAGTTGTTTGTGGCTTGGGAGCTGGGTACTGGTCAAGATGCTGAGCAGGAGCATAAATCAGAGCAGCCAGTAAAGGAAGGGAGACGTTGAAAAAGTCAAAACAGCTTACAGAGAGCTGGACATGCAAAACCAAATAGAAATGTTTCAAGTATGCCAAAACCAAGAAACTTGAGAATGTGTCAGCAGAGCTGCCAGCTTACAAGGGACAAGTGAGGAAGCTGAAGCTGTGATCCAGGAACACTGGAACTTCCAGGTAGGAGTCACTGTCCTTGTAGCTGAAGGTCCTGGTCCCACTCTGCTTGTTTAAGGTAACATAAAGATGCTGTCAAGGGCAGGGCTTGGAGAAGCATTTCAGGTGCAGGCTGATGGCTTGAGAAGTGTTCCATGTCTGCATCCAGATGGTTCACCCAAGTGTTCTGCAGGAGCTGGTCTGAAAGCTGCAAACAAACATACATGTTTCTGCATAAAAACCAGCTGCTGTTTCAAGGAGATAGAGGCTGCCCGTATTTTAAGAAAAATCTTAGGATTGGTCTAGACAGTGATGGATAGAAAGATGAGGGGGAGCTGTTCATGGCAATTTAATAGGAAAGATAATTAGCAACAGAATAAGAAAACACCAGAAGGATAAGGGAAATCAGTAGAGCCAAGGACACATTCACATTTCTGTGTTGGAGAACACTGTCTCATTGCTCTGTTAAGAGCTGTCTCATGCCAGTGAAGCTAAGGGTAAGGAGGAGCTGGTATAATGTACTCTTCATTCCTGCACAGGAGGCTGTCAAAGAGCTGAACAGAGTGACTCACAGCCTGGGTAAAGAAAGAAGGTGGCCCCAAAAAAGAGCCTACATCTACAAATCAGTCGGGACAGCAGCTGCCCTGTTAGGTTGGGCTGCGTGTCCAGCCCTTCTCCTTGGGTTAGCATACTTGGGGTGGGTTTGGATGACAGTGTCTGTTGTGATCTGTGCCTCCCACCAAACCCTGCTCACCTGCCTGCCCAGCACGCTGGGGACCCCTCTCAGGATCAGCGCGGTGGGTGCCTCACTGCCACTCTGCTTTTCCCCTGCAGGAAAGTCCCACCTGGCCATCGTGCAGCGAGTGAACAATGAAGGGGAAGGAGACCCGTTCTACGAGGTGATGGGCATTGTCACCCTGGAAGATGTCATTGAGGAGATCATCAAGTCCGAGATCCTGGATGAGACGGATCTGTACAGTTAGTGTCCCAGAGCAGCTACTGCGGTTGCAGGAGCCAGGGTGGGAGCCTGCACAGACAGACAGACATGTGGGTAGGAAACAGGCCAGAGCAAACTGTGGTCCTTCCCTAGAGTAATTTGCTGTCATGATGGGAAACACAAGAATGGTGGGGAGATGCTGGTCAGGTGTCAGGGAGTCTTGAATGCTCAAGATAAAGAAGTACCAGCATCAGCAGCTGGTGGCTGGGCAGGGCCTGACCTAGTAACATCTATGCTGGGCATGAAATACCTATGGGTGGTTCCCAAGCTCATTTGCAACTCTGGGTAACGCATCCAGCCAGGACAACCCAGGACTTGTTCCTGAGGAATAAGTGTGTTTCACGATCCTGCTCCCTTCCCAGGGAGCTGCTCCCAAGGCTGGATGCACAGCATGGTTCATGTGCCCCACTGCTCCATCTGCTCCTCCACAGCAGCCCTGCCGCAGGGTGCAGCGAGACATGGCTGTCCATACGTGTGCATGTGCCACGGGGCCCTGCAGCTGCAGCAGCTTTGTGGCTGCTGCAGGCGAGTGACCGCTCTGCTCTGCCTGCAGCTGACAATCGGAAGAAGGAGCGGGTTCCCCACCGGGGACGCAAGCCCCAGGATTTCTCCATCTTCAGGCTCTCAGAGAGTGAGATGAAGGTGAAGATCTCCCCGCAGCTCCTCCTGGCTACCCATCGGTTCATGGCAACAGGTACACTTGCCCTTGTGCAAGCCCTGCTACACCAGCCCCACAGGGCATCCCTAAGCCATTCCTGTGTCGGGCTCCCCTCCACTGAGCAATTTCCACCCAGAACCTGAACATCCCACTGCCCTACCAGTGTGGGTCTGCATTTGGCTCCCCTCTGGGCAGTGGGTGCTTAGGCTGCAGGTGCGGGGCCATGTAGCTCAGAGGATGAGGGGTTCCTGGCAGCCCCGGACCTGCTGAGCATAGCATGTGTGTGTTGCCTCCCCTCTAGAAGTGGAGCCTTTCAAGTCCCCCTACCTCTCTGAGAAGATCCTGCTGCGGCTCTTGAAACATCCCAATGTCATCCAGGAGCTCAAGTACGACCGAAAGAACAAGAAGGCAGCGGAGCATTACCTCTACCAGCGCAACCGCCCCGTTGACTACTTTGTCCTCATCCTGCAGGTGCCTGGGGCAGCAGCAAGCAGAGGGTGGCAGGGGGTGGCCCTGTTTTCTCCTTGCCACCTTGTTCTGGGCTGCTTCTGCCAGCAAAGATGCCCATCCTCTTGTATGGGATGGCAGAGGTCCCTGCAGCCCTGGGTGGGTCAGGAGCACAGGGTCTGAGAGGGTTTTCCTCCTCCTTCCAGGGGAAGGTGCAGGTGGAGGTCGGCAAGGAAGGACTGCGGTTTGAGAATGGGGCGTTCACCTACTATGGTGTCCCTGCCATCATGGCCGTTGTCTCCTCAGGTGAGGCCTGTGTGGGCTCCCTCTGGCCCTGCCTTTGCTTTACAGCACCCATGGAGGCTAAACCAGCTGGTGCCAGGAGAAGGGGCTGGCCATGGGATGGGGTGGCCCTGCTTCAGGGCATGGGGCAAGCAGGAGCCCTTCCCCTGCTATTCCCACACCTCCAACTGTTGTTTCAGAAAACGATGTGCGAAAAATGGGAAGCCTGGCGGGATCTTCCTTCCTACGTAAGTATTTTGGGACAGGCTGAGGCCCTGAAACCTCTCTGCAGCACCAGCTGGCTGGAGGAGCGATGGCTTTTCTCCCCACGCAAAACAGCTCAGACTCTGTGCTGAGGTCACCCCTTAAAGAGGTAGACAGAGAAACAACGTGCTGGGGGGCTGATGCAGCAAAGCCCCCACAGAGTGACTTGGAGGTCCCTTTGAGGTCCCTTTGATGTCCTTTTGAAGCTTCCACCGTGTGCCGGGTCTCTGCCGGTGGGTTCCAGCACAGCTGGCACTGCAAGGGGCAGTGCCCACAGGTGGGTGTTACGCTCATTCTAGGTCTCAGCATAACACCTCTAGACCCATTTACCTTCCTGAGGCTCGGGGCACAAACTGAACACGGGCCCTACATTGGGCTGCTTGGGAATTGCAGAGATGGGTTGATTTACCTGTGAGCTATTTGCACGTAGCGGTGGGAAATTAGCCGAGTAGATACCCCAGTGCCAATGAATTCCCTGCCTGCAGAGCTGCTGGGTTAAGAAGCAGATCCCCTGCTTGCAGGAGTTAAGAGGGAGCTCTGATTAGGGGAGACTGGCAGGTACCCCCTTCTTTGCTATAATCCCCGCAGATGTTTAGTCCCTGGTGGCTCAGGAGCAGGTGGAGGTGCTGCCCAATCCCAGTCCGTCACATCCCTCATCCAAACCCCAGATGCTGCAGTCAGATCTGCAGTGCTGATGGTAAGCCGAGATGCTCTACCTGCCTAATCAAAACAGGGACCCACTAAATTTGATCTTTAGGGAGGTGTAAAGAGGAATGTCATCAAGAGAACAGAGGGAGTCTCTTGGGGCAGGTGATTCACTCCGGTGGATCCCAGTCTTTCTGCAGGTCCAGGGTTCACCTCTTTCCTGCTGCTTGCTCTGCCTCCGTGCAAAAGGCTGGCTCATGGACTGATGGATAACCCCTCAGTGCGCATTCCTGCTCCACCGTGTGTCCACAGTGCACTCGGTTTGGACAGAGGAAATCAGTGAAGTGGCCAATTTCTGCCAGGGTGTTGCTTGATGGCCCAATGTCCTGTATCCCAGGGGACAGTCCTCAGGGCCCCACGGGGCTCAGGCAGTGAGTGCTGGCCATGGGCCTTGAGCCAGGCGGGGCAGAAGCCACATTGGGAGCTGTGTGAGAACAGCCATGCATGTCTGCAGTGCCGCCTGCCAGGACACTGCTGCTCAGGGCTCCTTCGCTCCCAGTGTTCACACATGACACTGTCATGAGGCGTCTTCTGCCACGCAGCCATTCCTGCCTGCAGTGGGACATGTGCAATGTCACACCCCTGGCCAGCAAGGGAGCATGCTGGCAGAGGTGACAGGGCATCTCCCTTGTCAGGCTGGCATCCTCTTTCCTCCTTGAAGGAAAGCCCAGAAGAAATGAGTGTGAGTAGAGTATCACACCTGAGAATTCAGATATTAACCTAGAGCATTTAACATTTTGTTGTTAATTAACTGTTGTCGTGCAACTGTTTTATCATCAGCTGATCTTTGGCGTTGGTGCTGTGTGGTGACAAACGCTGTGGGAGGGGTCAGGGAGCACGGAGTCAATGCTAGTGGTCATCAGCTCGTCCTTTGCTCCCTTCTGGACAAGGTCATTCTGGGCACTGCTTCATGCTGGTGTCTTTTTTTATTTGCAGAAGGTTTTGATTCAGGGGAGGACACAGAACAGGAATTCCTGGGGGAGCAGCAGGGAGATTAGGAAACGGGACTGCAGGGCAAATTTCCTGGGGTTTTTACATTTGAAGCAATTTTAAAACATTAATCACATAGGCAGCAGATAGTTCCTAGAGTGTTGCAGCTGTGCTGCGGGCAGAGTGGCTGGAGGTAGGGCAGGACACCTCGGGCAGGAGGGCTGGCAGCTGGGGGAATCATGGCAATGGCTGGAGGAGGGGGCTGGCAGCCAGCAAGCTCGCATCTCCCACTACTTTCGAGGTGGGCAATGGCAGTGGTGAAAGCAGAGACTGGGAAGTATTAAGGAGTGCATCACTCACCCTGTGTGTTGGTGTCTCCGTGCTCCGCCATCCTCTGTGGCGTGGCCCAGGAATGCTGTGGAGGGCAGCAATCACCAGGAGGGGGAATGGCCTGCCCTAGAAATTGTCACTGCTGCTGTAACCCATAGCAATAAAACATGGAAAGTGAGTGTCTATGATTTACCTTCTCTGTGGCAATGGGTCAGGCAGCCCCAGATGCAGAGTCCCGGCTTCTTGCAGTTCCTGCAAGGACCAGCCCTCAGTGGGTAGCTCTTGTCGGCATCACCCTAAGGCTGTTGAGATCCAGGACCTTGCAAGGAACTGCAGGCAGCCTGACATGAATCCCTTTGCTTTCCATCATCCTGAAGAGCTTCTGCCAGCTCCCGCCTGCAGCTGTGGGGCTGGGGCGGTGGCTTTTGCAGAGCACGTTCCGTCTCTGCCATGTGCCTGCGCATACAGAAGCATCCCAGATGCCGAGTGCAGTGCTTTAGCTTCCACCCATTTCACAGGTGGCATAAGCTGACCACAAAGTCCCCTATCCTGGCAATGGCTGGTAAAGAGCTAGAGCCAACTGCCAGCACTTAACCCATGGGGGAAAAGATGCTTTCTACCCATGCCGGGGCCCTAGGAAGTTGTGTGGCTCTGCAGACAGGCCTGGCAAGAGCAGATCCCCACTGCCAGCCACACCTCCCCTTACCTCATCACAGAGCAACCTGCTGATTTACAGCTTTCAAGTCTGTGTTCCTGCTGGTGGCCCTGTCCCCAGGACCAGCGAACGCCTCCCCAGAGCAGAAGCAGGAGGGTGTAAAAGGGGTGGGAAGGGATGCTGGAGACAGCAGGGGGAGCTCAGCCCAGGACTGCTGGCACATGATTCTTTCTCTCATTCTTCCTTTTGGTCTGTATCCCACCCTCACCTCCATCCCTCACCTTTCCCCCGGGTCCCCTCCTTCCTTCTCCCTCCCTCTCTCTGCAGTGCCTGTCTCAGTGTCCCGTACTTTCGCCTTCAGCAGAGGGGACTCCCTGGCTGGCTCTCCAGGTAACGGGGCGTGGCTTTGGCCAGGGACCTCTGCATGTGGCAGGCTCTTTCCAGCACCCTGTCCCCATATCCTCAAGCCCCCTCAACCCTGCATGCTGGGCAGTACCCACGGCACCCCTGGGCAGCCCCTCACTGGTTGGAGCATTGCTGGCAGACTGGGGACAGCAGTCCTGCCACAGCCTCCCCAGTACGATGCAAATCCCAGGAAGAATGGGATGGGGACAAGGGGGAGCCATGGACAGCTTGGGTTTTCTTTGGTGTGCACTTCCTGTAATTTCCTGCGCTTAGCACCTGGGGTTTTGACTTGCTGCTTTTGGTGACAGTGACCTGCAGCACTACATGCCTACTGCCCTGCCCCCCTCGCTTTCTGGTGATCCGGGTTATAGGAGGGCATTTTAGCAGCAGAGCAAAGTCAGCACGATGTCACCCGTGCAAGGAACAAGCTGCCTTTGTTCCCTAATAAATCACTGACTAGACAAAATCCATCACGCTGTGTGTCAGAGGCCACGCTGTGTGTCAGAGGCCATCAGTCAGTGTGAGTGACAGTCCGGCTTGCCATGGCAGCCTCTCCTCCTGATCTGTCACAGTCGGGGTGAACAGGAGCGTGCCCTTGAGGCAGGTTAAGCAAATACTCACAGGCTGCCGGCTGCAAGCAGGAGAAGTTGTGCCAAATGCGGTGCAGAAGGCCAGCATTAACAGGACAGCTGTCAGTGACAGGCAGGCAGCAGCCCTAACCCCTGCTGCTGGCACCAGGTCACAGTCCTGCCTGGTCTCTTCGGTTTGTGTGGGGCTGACATGGCACAGTCTCCACACCAGCGTGCACTGAGGAGGACCGGCTGCAGGTCCCCCTCAGGGCCCCTGCCAGCCCCGTGTCCTGGGGAATAGCCGCTGCAGGTGACCGGTCCATGTTGGCCCTACACCAGCACTGGGAACACAAGCAACACCACGAGCAAGAGTGAGTGTTTGCCTCTCTGCTGTCCCCTCCTGCAGTGAACAGGTCACCGTCGCGCTGCAGTGGCCTCAACCGCTCCGAGTCCCCCAACCGAGAGGACTATGGAGGCAGCAGCACGCAGCTCCACAGCAGCAGCAACAACATCTACACGCCCGACTACTCTGTGCACATCCTCTGCGACGTGCAGTTTGTCAAGGTATGGGCGGGGCTGGTAGGGACGGTCCCACCCTGGCCACCCCTGTCCAGGCGCCCTCTTGCCCCACTGTGCCCCAGGAGCCTGGTGGGTGCCCGGTGGGTGCTGGGGAGTCCTGCACTTACTCCTGCTGTCTGGAGGTTTGTTTGGAGCCACCAAGTCTCCGAGAGGTCCTGGTGGGGCTTGGTGCCCACTGAGCTGGGTGCACATGTCTGTGTGCCCAGGTGACCCGGCAGCAGTACCACAACGCACTGGTGGCCAGCCGCATGGACAGCTCGCCCCAGTCCCCCGACATGGAGGCCTTCGACAGGGATTCAACCAAGGCCTCGACGGCACGGGGAACCCCACAGACGCCCAAGGAGGACCCCGCCACCCTCCTGAATGAGAGGAACAGCATCATGTGTGAGTCACCCAGCAGCGTTCTTTCCCTGCCGTAGGCCAACACTGCATGTCCCCTGGGGAGTCTGTGCTGGGACCCTGTGGCATGATGCACACACCAGCTCTGGGATGCAGTTGCACATGGAGTGGGGCTCGTGGGCATTTGCACACACACACCTGTGGGTTCCTGCACATGCACGCAGCTGCTGGTGTGCAGGCATGTAATTCCTCACTGCCATGCGCTCATGCCCCCCGGGGTCCCTGGCTGTGGGACCTGCTGCCGTGGCTGGCATCCTGCCACATCCTGCCCCAGGGCACAGCACCTCCGTGCCCTGCTGTCACACCTGCCCTGTGTCCCTGCAGGCAGCCGCTCCGAGGGGCTGCGCAGTCCCAGCGAGTCAGTGTTCCTGCGCATGGAGGGCATCCCCTTCATCCAGGAGGAGCTGGCTGACAACGAGGAGAACAGCAAGCGGCAGAGTGAGTCTGGCCAGGGGGCACACACACCTGATCCTGGGGGTGGCGAGGCCACGGTGCCCTGAGGCGCTGCAGCCATGCTGGGCTTTTGCAGACAGTGAGTGCTGCGGGACCGTCCTGGAAGCGGAGTCCCCGGGCAGAGAGGCCAGGACCAGCTCATCGCCGAGCAGCTCTGAGGAGGCACTGGGCAAGAGGCTGCTGAGATCCCTCAGTGAGTGACTGACCCGCGGACGGCACACCCAGGGCAGAGCTCTGCCTCGGCACCCCACTGCCTGTGTCAGCTGCTCCCCAGCTCTGTTCTGGGGACACCCTGCATGGGGCTGGTGTGGAACAGGGGACAACCTAGTTCCCTGTCAGTACCTCAGCAGCAGGCAGAACTGCACCTAAGGCTAGCTCAGGCAGAGCCAGCCACTAGGTCTTGGCCCAAGCCTATGCACCCTTGCCCTGAGCGCCCTTGCTGCTGCAGGTGGGCGCAAGCAGCGGACATCATCGGAAAGTGAGAAGTCGCCAGAAGAAAGCTCCAATCTCGCCCCATTAATCACCTGAGCAGCAGCGTGGCCAGAGCACAGTGCTGGAGGCCCATGCAGACTGGAGGTAGGAACCTGCCTCTTGGTGCAACATTCCTTCCCCAGCAAGTGGGAGGTCACTCATTTTAAATAGTGTAAAATCAAATAGCAGGCAGCAAAGCCAAATGGTGTGGTTTGGAGCCCATGTAGGTGTGTGTGTTGCTGGGGGCTGGACCAGGGTCAAGGGATATGGAGCACGGTCTGCTCTCAACAGTAGACTAAATGTCAGAGACTGGAGTGAGACCTTGACTCATATTTTCACTAGAAACCTGTGTCTGCACCAGTATACCCCTGAGCGTGGCTAGGAAAGGTGCTGCAGGCTTGAGCAGCAGCAGGTCAGGGAGGGCAAGCTCTGGCCACCTGCACCAGGCTGTGCTTGTGTCTTCCAGGTCTGCAGCATGGGGGTCTCCTGCCGTGAGGCTCATGTCCAGCAGCAGGAGGTCTGCACTCGCTCGCTGCCTGTCCGCCCGCTCGTGCCGCCCCTCCCTGCAGGACTTGTGCAGAGCCCCATCCCCAGGCGAGAAAGGATGTATCCCTGGCAGGGCTGAACCACCCAGGCAGCCTGGACCAGCTAGCTGGAGACTGAGGGCCCTTGCCCAGCTGCTCCCTGGTGGCATCTGGTATCAAGAAGAGGTGGAAAAAGGAAAGGTGAAAAAGTGTCTCTCACGGCATCCCTGCAGGCAGTGCAGGGAGGGGCAGCCCAACCCAGAACTGCCCTTTAACATCATTTACCATCCCCATCCCCATCCCAGCGAGGCCCGGAGCCCCGTGGTGCTGGGTGCTGCACAGATGTGGTCTCCACCACGAAGAGAATGTGCTATTTGGGGGGTGCCACACGCAGCTCAGGGCCCCAGCACGTTTGTGCCGTGCCTGGTGACACGCCCGCTTGCAGCGCCTCGCTCACGCTGACCATCGACACAGCCCAGCACTCCCGAAGCCCTGCTAGGCACAGGGCACGGAGCCCCGCTCACCCCCGAGTGCAGCCCCCTCCCTGGGGAGGGGCCGCTCCATGCTGCATTGGACCATCCTGCTCTCCACACACGCCTGCCGGTGTGAGGGAGGCTCGCACCAAGACTTCGGGGTGGTACAGACCAGTCAGTAGTTTTTGTAGAGGCTCAACGCAACAGGGATATCAACATTAAAAGTGATTTTTCCCTGAGCGATGCCCTCTCTGTGTCCATGGGTGTAGCAAAGGACGCCAACCCCTCCCACCAGGCCAGGCTGCCCTCCTACCCACGGCCAGAGGTGGCTGGAGTAACAGGAATTGGCCTAACTGAAGGGAGCAAAAGAACGGGTCAGCAAGTGCTGCCCAGTTTCCCACTGTGAAGAATTTCTCTCTCACTCCTGCTGTCAGGAGAGCACTTGGCAAGCAGAGAGATAAGCCACAGCAGTGCAGACAAGGACTGGGGAAAAACAGGAGTTAATATCAGGCCATTGCAAACACAATAGTGGGATACACGTGCTGGAGTTCAGCCTGACAGATAACGACAGAAATCTCATAGTCCACCCAAGCTGATAAAACTTCGGCTGGAATAACTGCAGCCCTGTCTGGGCACTGCCCTTCTAAGGAAACACACAGCAATTGAAAAGTGGACAGAGGAAAGCAAGGGCTGGAAAACAACCTACCCCAAAGGCTGAAGGAAATAGAGTCACTTAATCTTAACTGGTGAAGGATGTGAAGGAGAGAGAGGAAGTTTCCAAATACATAAAAAGCTGTTGTAGAGGAAAGGAATAATCTGTTCTCTGTTGCCATGGTAAATGGGATAATTGGTAATGAGCTTACACCACAGAAGAGGAGAAATTTAGGTCACTTGCTAGGAAAAACAAGGCTGGTAAGCCTAGCAAAACACCACATAGATCACATGGGGTGGGCCAGCCTTCACACCAGGAGGTCTCTAAGGGCAGAAGTGTAAGCAAATATCATAAATAACAAAAGCAGGGTTGGTTCCTTAACTCCTCCCGAGATCAGCCCTAGAAGCCACCTTTTAACTACTTCCCCATCATCCCTGTTCAGAATGGACACCAAGAGGAGAAAAAGCTCCCCACCTGGAGAGAGGAAAGGCTGCCTCTGGCTCACTCTCCTCTATGACATGAATACTAACTCAAAAAGAACAAACAAGAGACCCCATGCACTCTATGCAAACACAACAAGGCAATACGGCACCATTTTTGCTTTTTCTGTCTAAGCTGCAGCACAAGCAAATCCATCAGGGTAACAGTGACTACTGCTACCTGACCCAAGGAAATGAGCTGTCCCCTTTCTTCACAAGATTCTTCCAGGAGGCTGCTCTGTCAACTCACAAATAGATTGGCAGTGACTGCAGAGAGCAGAAACAGATGGTCCCAGCTCTTTTTCAGTGCCAGAAACACAGGCTGTTGCTGGCAGGCCCTGCTGAAGCCAGTGGGAGTAGATGATGGTTCACCAGGGGCCTGCTGAAAAGGATGAACAGATCTGCTTTTTGACACCACAGGGCAGCCCAGGAGCCCTGGGCCAGGGAGGGATGGCCAAATGGCTGGGAACACTTGACATCCAGAAAGCAAGCACAGACAGACAGACAGGATGAACTGGGCAGCACAGAGCAGGGGGCAGAAAGAACACAGGATGGATATAGGAGGAACTGGTTGGCTTCATGTAGTCACAGGGAGCTCTCAACAACACTCTCGCAGTAAGAATCCCCCTTTAGTAGTGGCTGTGATCATCAGAGATGCAACACACCCTGAGAGAGAAAGGGACAGCCTTGAAACAAACTGACTAAGTGGACAAACCAGGATGTTGAGGCTTTAACCTCAGCCTGGGAAGAGGTTCATACAGTCTGAAGACACAACATCACACAAGGCAGGGGTAGCATTCAGAGACAAAGGTTTAATTTCATGTCAGCAACACAAAGAAGCAATTATCACAATTACAAATATTTGCTCGTGTAAGGCTCAGAAATTGGGAAGGGGTGGGACGGGTGGAGAGAGGAAGCTAGCAACAGCTTTACCCCTCCCCAAAATACTACTGAGTGACATTAGTTCACAAGTCACGTGAGATCCCAACCACTGGGCTGTTATCCCACAGTGCATTGCACTGGCACCAGACTTTGCCATGATCAAAATGATCAGTTACATGGAGTTGATTTGGACGTGCTAAAGATGCCCTCTAAGGCCCTCAAAACCAAGTTGCTGTTGTGAAACAAGAGCCAAAGTGGCTCACGCTGCCCCCACTTCCTGGGGGCACTGGCTTACCATACTGCAAGGACCACTTAAAAAATGTCAGAAGATGATTATCCCTGATTGAGTTACAGCTCCCATCTTTATTAAACCCCAAGAGGTGTGGGAAAAGGCAAGCCATGAGCAGAGAAAGACATGGACTACACGCTATAGCTTTGGTGACTTCATGTAAGTTTGGTTGTTCATGTGCTTCACTGGATTTTTGTTACAGCTTCATGGATGGACTTGGCCACATAGTCCAGGTTCTTGGTAGTCAGACCACACATGTTGATGCGCCCACTAGCCATCAGGTAGATGTGTTTTTCCTTGATCATGTACTCCACCTGCTTAGCTGAGGAAACAATTGGACACCAGGTCAGAGCAGTGACCCACAGCTCAGAAAAGCCCAAAGAACCAGTCAGGGATGCTTGACTCTTTCACGACAAGCAGAAAAGTTCAAGCATTGGCCACTAAAATACTGTCTGATGCTTCATCCCTCCCCAGCCACAGATGCAGTGATGCCAAAACTCCAGTGAGGCTGAGAGATTCCTCCTTGGACTGCTTCAGTCCAGTTCACCTACAGCAAAACTGTCCTCACCCAATCTTCCCTTCACCAGGCCACTTGATACTTACGGTTCAGCCCTGTGAAGCTGAACATGCCGATCTGCTCCGTGATGTGGTTCCAGGTGCCAGGAGTCCCAAGGGCCTCCAGTCGAGACCGGAGCTCTGACCGCATCAGCAAGACCCGATCTGCCATTGTCTTCACGTTGCCCTTCCTGCAGCAGGCAGGAAGCAGAGCATGAGGATGGGCACCCATCTGGTTTGAAGCCATCTGGCCAAGCCTGACACTCAGGGAGACAGCTTTCCTCCCCTCCCCTCTCCTCTCCCACCGGCCCTGGCAACACGTACCACTCATCAAAGAGCTGCGGGGAAGAAAGTGTAGTTGCCACAATGCGCGCTCCCTGGGAGGGAGGGTTGGACCAAGTGGTGCGCACAATCTTCTCCATCTGGGATAGCACACGCTGCACATTGTCTGCGTCCTTCCCCACCACGGTCAGGTTCCCCACCCGTTCATCTGTGGACAAGCCAAGAGATGTGAGCCATTGGTTCCACACGTTGTGGCAAAGCAGAGCATTCCCCACCCCTCAGCATGCCAGTCCCATCTGTCTGGGTATGATGCTACTGGGCCAGCTTACTGCCAGACACTCACTGTAGAGCCCAAAGTTCTTGGAAAACGACTGTGCACAGAAGAGCTCAAAGCCCTCGGAGACAAAGTATCGCACAGCCCAGGCATCCTTTTCCAGGCTGCCAGAGGCAAACCCTTGGTACGCCGAGTCGAAGAATGGAAACAGGCTCCGGCGCTGCAAGGAGGAACAGTGTTAGAGGGAAATCCCCTCCCCACAACCTCTGCTTTACCCCCCACAGTACCCGTAGGAGGGAAAAATGACCATTGAGTTTCTGTGTGAATTCAAAGGAAATGTGGTCCAGCAACACCAGACCGAAATACTTTCTTTCTACTGGGGTAAAATGATAGAAAGACTAAAGTGGTCAATAAAAGTCAATGCAGGAGAAAACTGCATTTGAGGACACAAGAACTGCACCACTTCATATGCTACTATCCAGCACCTGCCTGCGGATATTCTTTCCAGCAGGGGAAACCTCACTGCAGCCCATTCCACAGAGTTTGAAAACAAGAACTTGGAGGCATAATGAGAACTGCAATGCATCCATCCTCTCAGCACAGACAACCAGCATCGTGTTGTCAACCTCTCCCTTCAACACCTGCCTCGTGGGACTCTTTCAGCTTCTGCCACATCTCATGCCATTCCCCAAAGCCCATTTCAGATGCAAATGCTCTGGCTGGCTCAAGAGCTATCTGTCCCCTCAGCATTGCTTTAGCCCCAGCAGCAGCCCATACCTTCATGACAGCAGCAATCTGCTTCCACTGCTCGGGAGTAGGGTCCGTGCCTGTTGGGTTGTGTGCACAGGCATGGAGGATGAAAATGGAGAACTCCGGGGCGTGCTGAGGAGAGAACATGTCTTGGTCACATACACACATGGACGAGACTGGGCTCCCACAGCTCAGGGAGAGGCCTGGAGCTGCTCTGGCACCAACAGCCTCTTGCAGTGATCCAGTTCCCAGCACAGCACACAAGAGCCCAGCCAGCTGCAGATACTAACAGTACAGCACCAAGCTCAGCCCATCCCATGCCACTTTTACTCACCTCCATGTCATTCAGCAGCCCCTGGAGATCCAGACCCCTCTTGGCAGCATCCCAGTAGTGGTATGTTCTAATATCTTTGAAGCCAGCATCCATAAACACAGAATTGTGGTTCTCTGAGGAAAGAAATAACTTTTCAGAAAAGCAGGCCCTATCTCCAGCAAGCTGCCTTCTCCAGCCCCAGCATCTCCCACTACACACACGGGAAGGCTCCTCTCTCACTGCCCAGGCCCCTGCAAGGAGCAGGGCTGTGCCTCCCTCACCGGCTGACCCACAGGGCTCCCTGAGAGCAGCACTCACCCCAGGATGGAGCAGAGACGTAGACTGGGGTGGCCGTGTTGTTGTTTCCATTATACCAGCGCCTCAGGAACTCTGCGCCGATCCGCAGAGCGCCCGTCCCGCCCAGGGACTGAACGCTTCCGACCTGCAACAGAGACAGTTGCCAGCTTTGTCCACCCAGGCCAACATCACTATCGGCACATAGAAAGCAGAGGCACTTGCAAGAGAGAGACAGGATCCCAAACGTGTCCCCTGGGGTCACCCCAGTCAGAATGCCATCCCCTTCCAGTGGTCTTCAGCCTCCTTCAGTGCTCAGGCCCATCCTGACAACTTCTACCGTTATAAATAGACTCCAGCCATTCCTGTTACATTTTGGCACAGAACAGATTCTCAGCTAGTAGTTTATTTCAGGAAAGGTGGTATATTATCTGACTTGGGTTTCCTGTGGGGAAACTATTAAAAGATGAAGGAAAACACAGATTCCAATCACAGCCCACGTTCGGTTTTTCCCCAAAGCCACAACTACTTGCACAAACAGTTTCCAGTAGATGGGTTCGTCAAATAAGCTACAATCAAGAAAGACCACGCGTGAGAAATCCCCAAATCCTGCCAAAACGCAGCAGCTCTACATATTTGTGCTCTTCTACTCAGCCTGCTGTAGAGACACCCCAGGGACCCCAGTGCTCCTCATCCACCACATACCCGGTTCTCTTTGATGGCAGGGCTGTCATCACCCAGGGCGATCCGGGAGGCGTTAGCCCGGAACTCGGGCAGGCCCAGGATGGGCAGGTACTCGTGGTTCAGGCTGTTGTCGTTGGCGATCATCTGCTCCACCTTCTTCACCACCGGCAGGACCCATGGCTGCCCCTCGTCCGTGCGGTAGGCTGCGGGAAAGGGAGAGCCATCCTTACTGCACCGAGGGGACGCTGCGCCGGCCGGCTCCCCGAGGGACCTGCCCGGGACACCGAGGACGGCGGCCAGGCCGGCGCCGGGCTGCCCCACGACCTTGACGCCCGCTGGACCTCGCTGCCCGCCCAGCCCCCGCGCCCGGCCGGGCGCTTGCCGCGGCCCGGCGATCTCTGGGGCTCGGAGCC
>VZTD01005888.1:203915-223005 GCA_013397725.1 Rhagologus leucostigma
GCATCCCGCCGCCCGTCCCGCCGCGCACCCACGGCTCCGGCCCGGCGGGGCAGACGGCCTGGGGCTGCTCGAGCATCCCACCCGTGGCTGGCCCCACGCCCTCCCGGGGAGAGGGATCGGAGCCGCCCCGTGCGTGGCCGGCTGCGTTAGGATCTCGCCACCTATCTCGAGCAGCTTTTGAAGATTGTGAGAATCCGCCCGCAACCTTGCTACATCTGGGAAAGGCTTTGAGGGAAACGGTAAGGACGTCGCGAGTGAGAGCCCCGACAGCGTGACACACACCACACACACCCCCCTTCGTGACATAAAACACGGGGATACAGGACAGGAAAGGCCATGCTGTCCCCAAATGCTTTTGCAGACAACCCATGTTATACGCTCCCTTTGTAAATCCAGCCAAGATCCCTCTGAAAACCAGTTTGGCTCCTTGCCCCCCTCCCATGCCCAAGGTGGCTCCACAGCCTGGCTGCCCGGGAGGGAGCCCAGGGGCACAGCCCTGGCCTCCCCCGGCTCCGGGCAGCACCTGGAAGAACTGCCCAGTGCACTTTCTGCTTAGCATGAGAGTGGGGAAAAGGCAGAGCTGTCTGTCGGCACAGTAGCATGCCAGCACTTCTGCCTTCAGAGAAAACAGCATAATGGGAAAGGCAGAGGAGAAACACAGCAGTGCTAGACCAAAGCCTGGGCCCTGGTGGGGTTTTTAGTCCAACTTGGATAAAATTTCATTCAGGCCTTCAGAAAAAGCTGCATGGAACCCCAAAAAGAGCTTTGGGTCTGCTCTCTGCAATAGCTGTGAACCTCTGCAAACACCTGACCTGGCCAAGCTGCTGTCAGGGCATCTAAACCTTAACCCTAACCTACCCTTAAACCTAACCCTACCCTTAATTCTAATCCCAACTGGATGAAGAGCTCTTGGGTTTCTCAAGGTCAGTGGATTCTGCTAAATGAGAGATACTGCAGTGCTGGGCAAGGAAGCAGCTGATGAAAAGAAGGGCATCAGAGGGATCTGGGGGTAGCCCACTGCAGGGTGAGTCATGTTTTCTGCTCACTAAGAGTAAAGCACTGCACAAGTGGAATGCTGCAATAGGAAAAACAGACAGAGGCTGCTTAGAGCATCCTATTTCTGGAGCAGACAGAAGTGCTAGGGAGTCCCCCAGACTATCAGGCTCTCACTGCACTTACTGGTTTCTAATCCTACCACTTTCCAAGGAGCACTGGGATACTTGGGGACATGGCCAAGTACTTTCCCAGTGCAGAACAGGGAAGTCACAAAGGCACAGGGGTGCTGCCTGCCAAGCTGGCTGCACCAAGCTGCTGTCTGGGACTGCCGGAGCAGGCTGAGCAGTGCTTGTTGCAGGAAAAAATGCAGTTTCCCCAAATCAGCACCGTTTTGCTCCCCTTCCTCAGGAGCTCCTGGGCAGTGTGAGCTCAGTGCTGCCAGTCTGGTGGAAACCGTCTATGCCACTGCCTGTGCCTGCGAGGCCAGGGTCACTGACTCAGCAGGAGTTACCTGCCAGTGCGCTTGGTGCCTCCGGCTCAGCCGGTGTCCCATGCCCTTGACAGCACGGAGTGGGACTCCACTGGGAAGAGATGCAAGAATGAGACAATAAGAGACAAAGCAGCAGGCCGTCGGGCCCCCGAGCTGGGTGGCTTTGCGTTAGCAAGATCCCTCTGGCCCTGAGCTTTCATCTCCTCAGCCTACACAAAGGGTGCCACCAACATGTATGTAAAAGCAGGAGGAACATGGGAGCCAGCCCTGAGGCATCCCTCACTTCATCTCCTGCCTTGGACTGACAGCCAGCAATGACCTGCCACTCAGTGGGAAAGCTTGCACACCTTACCCAAAGCGAAGAAGCCCCCGGGCATGCACGGCCGTGCCGCACACAGACAGGGCCCCCCACACTCAGCTCCTCCTGGCAGCCAAAAGCTCGGCAGCCAGCCCGGCTCCTGCAGAGCTCAGGAGATACAGGGATACAGGGACCACTGGGGACCAGGTGATGGCCTCCCCACACCATCAAGCCTCATGTGGTCTTGGAAAAAAAGCCCTTTTTATGAGGGTGAGCTCCACTGACCCCATCCCATTCACTCCCTCCCCCTAGATTCACCCTCACACCCCTCTGGTCTCTGCCTCATCCTCTTCCTCTCCAGAGTGCCCTGCCCAGTACTGGGATGCTGTCGATCCTGGCGTCACAGCAAGGGTTTAGTAGCCTGTCCATCTTGGTCTGAGGCTGGGTGCAAGCAGTGTGTGGCACAGAGCAGAGCTGAGGCTGTTCCCAGCGGGTGCCGTGTGGGGGCTGTTTTCCCAGCATCCTCCAAATACAGATGTTTTCTCAGTGCAGGATCCAGACAGAGGAGGGTAAAATGTTTTCATTCCAAGCTCTGGAGGTCAGGTCATGGTTTGTCTAAATGGCTTTTGTTGCTGTAATTATCAGATTAGCTGATCTCTGGCGGTGCATTTAGGGGCAGCTACATTAACCGTGGATCCTGACCCCTCCACTGCCACCCTGCCCAGCTGGGACAGTGGGTTTGCAATGGAGCAGTGGGGATTGGGGATGTCATGAGAACCAAGTGAAATGCTCACGATTAGTTTTGAGCTGGCACCCAACTGGACCCTGGCCCAGGAGCAGGCAGTACATTTGAGGAAGAAAGCAGCAAGGCTCCTTGACCTTAGAGAATACAACGATGCTGAGCTGGGCCTGATCCTTCCCTCCCTCTCCAACCTGCAATGCACAGCAGCCGTGGAGCCCTGTCCCAGGCACCTGCCTGCTGCTGTGGCTGATGCTCAGCATGCAGACCTGGGATGGGGGCATCTGCCTTCCCTCACTCAGAGCTGGTGCTCCTTGCAGGCACCGAGCCTAGCAGGTCCCGGGGAAGAGTGGTCCAGAACCTCACGCTGTGGCTGGGATGGGGGAGCCTGGGGTCCGTGCCCGGCCGCAGGGTGCTGTGAGGCTGGGCAGCCCCCAGCAGCCGGCAAGGCGCAGGAATAGGAGCGTGAGATACCGGGCGAGACACAGAGAATGACAGGGAGATGAGAGAGCAGGCTGAGGGGCAGATAAAAAGGGATCAGGAGTTTCCGGCCCCCGCCAGCCCCTTGCTGGGTCCGTGGGTCCATCTGTCAGCGCCTGCGAGTGCTGACGGCACCGGGCCCTGGTGGCAGCCGGGGCTGCAGGGTCCTGCCGAGGGGCACCGTCAGGGCGCGGGAGGGGGCCCTGCCACCGCCTTCCCGCTGCCCAAGGGCGCTGGCAGCAGCTCGGACCGCAGCGTGGCCCTGGATGAGCCCATGCACAGCCCTGCAGGTGCCCCCTGAGTCTGAGCTCCCGGCCATGCCACCCTGCAGCATCTACCTCCAGTCTTCCTGCCCCGCCAGCCCACTGCGCACACACATAGGGGCTGCCAGGGCTTTCACCCACTGGTACCAAAAAAAAAATCAATTCCCACTCTGCTGAGCTGCAGATCAACATCCTGGGTGCTCAGAGGCTGTGTGCTCGGGCACTGTGCCTGTGGCAGCCCCCTACCCCCTCATCCCACCTCCTCTCTCACCTGCTGTGGGTGGGAGAAACAGGAGATTTTCTTGAGCAAAGCAGAAACTCTATAATGAAATAAATCAAAATCAGAAAAGGCTTTATTGTTTCTCCATAAAACAACTTATTTAAAATGTGGCTTCACGGCATTTCAGTTTCTGAAGTTTTATAATGCCAGAGCATAACACCTCACTGAATGAATGCTTCTGGAGCAGAATATCTACGTCTTCCCTTTCAAAGAATATTTCAATCCCTTCAAATGCTTCTGAAAATTTCAACAGCAGTTTTTTTCCTTTAAACACCATGTTCCTACAGGAAGTTTTGGCTTCAGCAAAACATGCATTAAAAAAAAAATAGTGAAAGCTATGTTCCTGGTATTTTTCCTAATTGCCACCATGACAGAACTTGGTTAGCTCCAAGTCCATGTTTGCTTCCAGCTCAAAGCCAGAGAGCAACCCAGGGCAGCGAGGACAAAGTCTGTGCACCTCAAGAAGGAGCATATCCACCTACCTAATCAGGCTCAAACCTCTCCTGCTATTGCAGCTTCTTGGGCCCAGCCAGATGTTTGCTATTTCTCTAAAACCATTTTGCACATTAGTCCTGGGGTCCCCGGAATCCTAGCTTGGCTTACGGACCACTCATGGCCATGCTTGCCTATTCTATGTCTACTCGTTCCCACAGGCACCCAGGAGTTTCCCCTAATTTTTCCTTTTGCATCAGCACCTGCTGGCAGCTGTCAGGGGACTGACCCATGGACCGTGACCTGCTCAGGCACTGACACCTGGCACTCTGGTGCATTGAAGGTGGTTTCCTAAGGGTGTGGAAGACCAGTGGGAGAAAGGACAGGCACTTCTGTGTCACAGCACAGACTTCTGCACAGCCAAGGAAATGGGTATCGACATGAGGAGATAGTTGCCATTCCCAAAGGTAGCAAACCTCCTGGCCAAGCCTCTGCCCTTTCACCAGCGAGCCCGGCTCAAGCGTTGGGACAGAGACACTGGACGTGTTGCAGGGAGCTGCTCTGCCATGGTGTATCCAGGCTGCCGGGCAGCCGTGGGAGCTGTGCCCCTGGGGCTGAGGCAACTGCAGCACAGCCGGTCCCAGCTGGACCCCTCTGGACAGGGTGTGTCCCCCAGTACAGCCAGGACAAGGCCAAGAAAAGGGAGTCCAGCTCTCTTGCAGGGAGCCCAGTGCTGAGGGTAGCTTCTGGACCTTGGTGTAGGAGCAGATTTACTGAAAACAATTTATTTAATATCAAAAATAATTTCTTACAGCGTTTCAGCTGGCGTCAGCCAAGCGCTTACTCACCCGGGAATTCAAACAAAGGCAGGGCTGGCGCCCAGCCAGGGGGTCGGGCGCTGGGTGGTCGTGTCCATCTCGGCCTTGGACCCGCCTCTGGGTCACTTGCGGGCTTGTGGCATGATGTCTCCATTTATTTATTGGAAATGTTTGAACAGGAAATGCTAATGGTTTGGGTTTGTGGAGACAGCTGGAGGGGTCCGGACGGAGCTGCTGAGAAGGGGAGGGTGCACTGGGACAGCAGAGAAGGGGGAATTGGTGCTGCCACTGGGGATTTGTCCCCTGTGTTTGTGGTGAAGAGCCCAGTGGGAGGTGAGACCAGGGAGGGCCCTGCCAGCTCTGCTGCCTCCTCCTTCACTGCTGCCTGCATCCCACATCGCTGGGGTGCACGGGAACAGTGCTGACAGAGTGGTGAAGGAGGAACAGCAACCACAGGGCATGGCACATCTCACCCCATTGCCGGCCTGCTGGGTGCCCATTAGCGTGGGAGAGATGCGAAAGTACTGCCTCCCCCTGCAAGGGGGTCGAGAGGTTCCTATGCAGCCCGGCTCTGGAGCGGGCTGTTCCTGCATTTGCTGATAACAGCGGAGGTAAAGACTGACCCAGGAAAGCAGGCAAGATCCGCAGAGATAAACTCCCCGCAGCAAGACAAAGGCACTGACCTCCTCACTGCACGAGCCGCCACATTCCCACAAGCACAGCAACAATTGCCCAGGAGCAGCCCTGAGACCTGCACCCAACCCCACTGGCCAGCCACCGGGACAGGCCCCCGCGGCAGCCAGGAACACCTCTTGCCAGGATCACGGCACCGAAACCACAGCTTGTGGTTTTTTACCCAAATCTACTGTCCATTCCGATTATCCGGGCAGTGAGAGCAAAGAGCTTGCTGTCGTTGCTTGCTCCTCGTTCAGCAGCTTGGCCCTGCTGCGTTGCACAGCCAGAGGGATGCTGCACAAGCACCCCTTTGTACTTCCTACCTCACACTTTTATCTGCACACTTGCAGTACAAACAGGCTTCAAGTTTCATTCCCAAGCACAGCCGAGGGTCTTACGCACTCACTGATGCAATTGAGGTGCGAGTGCCTGGAGCCCCGCACACCCACAGCACACCCAGGGTACTGAACGGCAGGCGTGGGCTCAGCTCTGTCCTGCCCGTGTCTCACCCATGGATCGGGAGGCTGGAGTCTGCGTGGCACTTCCCCCATGTCAGATCTGCCCCAAGAGAGCAGCAGCTGAAAAAGGCAGAGGCACTTAATGGGATTTGCAGAAACACAGCTCAGTTACACACCATACGCCTGTTGTCTCAGGCATGTTTTTAAAATCTTTATCTCTGCATCATTAAACACTGATCTACATTTGAAAAGAATCCCTTTGGTTCCCTACCTCTGAAATGAGGATAACTATCCTTCACCTCATAGCAGGGTTATGAGGATAAACAGATTAAAGACTGTGATATTGTTGCAAAGAAGGTTAAACAAGCCCCTGTGACAGACAGCCCAGGGGCAGGGACCAGCATCAGAGCCATGCACAGAGTAAGCCGCCGACCCACGTCTGCACCATGCTAATGACCCCAAAATCCCAGCCACTGTCTGCCTTCCCAGGATGCAGTCCCCAGCCAGCTGAAAGCCTGCAGAGGGGATAATGCTCCAGCCCAGGATGTGCACCTGTGCCCTGAGCCTGGGAAAGGGGAGTGCAGGGGTACAGGGGGAAGAGGGGTTGGGAGATGCTCATTAGTAGCACAAAGTTTCAAGAGGACATTAGAGCTCCAGCTGCAGCCCTCTGCACATCCCTCCCCTCAGAACAGGGCAACCCTCTTCTACTGCCCACAGTCCTGTCCATCCCTGTCTCTCTGGGTGCCCTGGGCTGGCAGGGACAGCGGGGAGATGTGCACTTCTGCAGAAAGAGCTGGTGGGGGAGAGGATGAGCCAGACAATTACTGTCTGGAAAGTCTCACCCGGATCCCTAGTAAAATAATGGCACAAATATTAAGAAAAGGAGCTCTGTAAACATCTAGAGGATAATGAAACCATGAGCTATAAGCAGGATGGGATTTGTAAATAAAGGACTGTGCCAAAAACAACAAGCCCTCCATAACTGTTTTGGATAGAAGGACAAGATTAGTGCGGGAAGGGGACTCGGCGGATGTCATGGGAGGAGACCTGGAAGCACCGGGTCTGTCCTCCTGCCTGGCCGTTTGAGTCTCTGGCATGTTTGGGCAGGTTTAAGGAGGCTGACCTGCACAAAAGGTGTCCCTGATGGCATGGCTGGCACCTGGGGACATACCTGACCTCTGCAGCTGGACACCTGTACTCCCCCAGCCTGTCACTTGTCACACCAGCACTGCAGCAGTTACTCACACTTTGGCCACCTCTGAGCTGCTAGGAGAGAGCAAGGCTAAATCTGAGTCCCCATCCCAAATGAGGCACATCTCCCCACCACATCTCACAGGGCTGGGACCCATGCAGTGCAGGAACAAGCCAGCTGGACAGTCATGGAGTGGCAGAATGAGAAATAAAACCAAGCAAATCCAGGAGCAGGAAAATAGTGCTGGCACCTTCCATGATGTTCCCCGGGTTTGGACAAAACTCTGTCTTTTGTGAACATCAAAATGGCACGTTCTGCAGGACTGTAGGGTTCCCCAGTGCTCTCAAGTACCGGCTTTTTGGCCAGACATACAGGAAATGTGCATGCACCTCCTTGCAACCAGCCCTTTGAAATGCCACTGTAAAAGCACACGTAAGCACCACCAGTCATCTGCACTGCACAGGCCAGACTCGTCCAGTGTAGACATTGCACGGAAGGAAAAGCAGAAGCCTGGCCAAAATGTACCTGGCTTTGTACTCAAGCCTTGGGTCTCTGCAGCACCCAGCGGTGCCGGGCTGGATAATGCGCTCGCCGGCTGCGTGCGGCATGCAGGGCAACGCACGCTCGCGAACCGAAGATTAAATGCACCATATATGGTGAAGGTATTATTAGTCCATAGCTTCTTCCTAGGATCTTCTGAGGAAATCCTGCTTGAAAATGGGGAACAAAGAGGTTTGACTGTGCCTTAAGCAGGGATTCAAACTGCCCATAGGACCAAAAGCAATGGCTTCAAAGAAACAGGGAGCAGTGAGGTGTCAGACCCTTTCGTATCTGCAAAGTGCTTAACAATATTCTGGTTAAGTATTTGTCTTAATTAATGCTGATTGCCCACCCATTACCTACACCTTTCAGAAGTTGTTCTCAACGGGGAGATGTTGCTGCAATGGTGTCAGCACTGGTCTCCAGGTACCCAGTGCAGGCACAGGTGAGCTCAGAGTTGGCACCAGTCCGCTGCTGCCAACCTTGACTGCAGCCCTACAAGCCACGGGAAAGACAGAGTACCTGGTTGTGGGTTTTGACTGAGCCAAATGCCAAGCTGGATGTGTTAGCAAAGAAAGTGGGCTATCCCTCTGGGTGGCAGGCGCTAACACAAGGCTCTGACTCTGACTGGGGTTGTTTGGGGTCATGGGAGTGAGCAGCTGGATGTGAGCGCAATGCTGGGACCACATGGTGAACACAGTCCTGGGCACCAGAGCTGGGAGTGTCGCAAATGGGAGTTGCGAGGCAGTGCTCTGTGCAGCAGAGGATGGGATGCCAACCCTGAGATATTATGAGTAGCCTGGTGCCCCACTTTAAAAACATCCAGATGAAGTGAGAGATGTAAATGTGGTCCCCCTCCTTCCCATATTTCCCACAGCATCCTTGCAGACAGAGTGGGGAGGTATGGGCTGGAAGGGGGAAGAAACAAGGTGACTTAAAAACTGAGTGAAATGATGTGGAATCTGCATCTTCAGACATTTCCAAAATTCAGTGGATCGAGGCCCAACCAGCGGGCTGCACTGCCAGAGTTCCTGAGGCCAAAATTATTCTGTGAAATGAGAGTGCAGAAAACAGGCGCAGAAAAGACACAATTGCAGAATGCACCCCACAGTGACAGAATCAAGCTCAACCTGTTTTCTTCTTAAAAAAGCTCAAGAAATTTGACTGCTATGCACAAGTACTCTCATAGTAAGAAAATACCATGTGCTAATGTCTTTTTATTCCAGCCAAAAAAGGCAGAACAAGAATCAATGGTTGGAAATTAAAAGCCAGACAACCCTGCATAAGAAATACGACATACATTTACTGAGCAATGCTGATTAGCTGGTGGATTAACCATCAGTGATTAAATAAGACCAAACCATGAACTCCCTCATGCCTCCAGACCAGATGCTTTCGTGCATTAGTGAAACTCCAGGTTATTGGAATCCAGAAAGAGTAACAAGACAAGGCAGTCGGGGAGATCAGCATAGGTGACCTAATGACTAACTCTGATCTTAAACGTCGTGAGTAAAAATACATCGTGTTACTAATACACATAGAAGAATTCCCATTGCACAAACTCAGTGTAAACACTGGATAGTTGACATCTGCAAACCCACAGATGGAGGGGGACGACAGTTGTTACTCCTGTTTTAGAAACAGAAAAACACCCAGCCCACGGACAGCCCGCAGGGGCCTTGCAACAGGACTGAAACCAGGAGCAAGGCACGAGCTTGGAACACCAGGAGTCCGTCAGCAGGCAAATTCACGAGAGACATGGGGTCTGCCCCAGGATGCTTCTGGATGCTGTGTGATGTATGGCACATCGGGTGGGGAAGAAATGGTCTCTCTGTACAGGGCTTCGGGGGACCACACAAGGCATATGAACATTCCAGGAAAAGTAGGATCAGAGTGATGTACAGAAACAGGAGAAAATTTGGATAGGGGAAAAAAATGGTTAGGAGCAAATAACAAAAAAACCCCCCAAAACCCCCCCAAAACAAACAAACAACAAAAAGCCAATGGAAACATTCACAGCTGAAACAAAACACACCTGGCAAGGACCAGTGGTGAATAGACTGGCCACAGGCAAAATGATCTTCCCTTTTTTTAGTATCCATATTCACAGAATTATAAAAAATAAGCCTGGAAGGCCCTTGAAAGGTCACCTAGCCTGTCTGCCTGCCCCCAAACAAATCAAACCCTTCCTCGTGGAGCTTTTGTCTAAACTCTTCCTAAAAGAAGCCTCTAGTGGTGACGACGGCTCCCAGGAAAAACAAGTTTTAATCCCTTTTACCGCAGTCGTTGCAGGGTGAGTCTATGGCTTCTTCTTCTACCCACCTGAAAACAAGGAATAGCCCATTATCTCGTACTTTGTAGCAGGGCTTTATGCATTTAAAGACTTTTATCTTATTTCCCTGTAGTCTTGGTGTTGTGATACTAAGCTACCCTTCAGCCTTCTCCAGTATGTCATGTTTTCTGAATTTCTGATCTTGTTTTTCCCTGGGCTTTCTCCAAGAACAGCAACTTGAAATGCTGAGCCCCAAGTGGGATTCAGTGCTGAGTCTTACACTCTTTAAATGCAGCAGGATCACATCAGGTGTCTTACAAACACCTCGTTTATGTCCTCGTCTGATTTTGCTCTTCTCACTTGGGCTGCTGCTGTCTCACGCTCCCTGTGGGACCCACTGTCACCTCCAGCTACTTTCCCACAGAGCAACCTTGCTCATTCCTCAGCCAGTGCTTGCAATGTTGATTTTTGCCAACTCACAGAAGAGCCTTATATTTGTTCTTATCAACAGGTTTATTTCAGGTTTCTTCGCTTTCTCAGGAAAATCACTCTTGCAGACGGGTGCTGCAGGTGAAGATCACTGACGAAAGCACTGACTACCCTGAAACCAAGACCAGGCCCTTCCTGAGGACTGGGCATGGGAAACTGCCCTTTCAATACCTTTTCCCAGCTAGCTGTGCTCTCATGTAGTCACACACTCACCTAGACCACATTTCTCCATTACTCACAAGAATTCAAGAATTTCATGTGGAAATGGGACTAAACTCCCGTGAAAGCCAAGATTTAGAACATCTTGTCTTTCCTATGTCAGCCAGCACAGAAATCCTGAGGCAAAAAATTTGGTTGATTCAGCTCTTAGCTGATGGCCAAAGCTGTCACTTACTGGTTCGTTATCTCTACTCTCGTGTTGTGTCACTTAATGATGTATTTGCCTGTCTTCAGTCTGTTAATGATCTTTTTATGTCAAAGGTCCCTTTTTCCTTTAGTTCTGCACCCCTGGTCTTGAGTAAAGCTCAGGAACTTGGAAAGCCACAAAGATTCATTTGGGAAAAAAAAAAGGGAGGGAAAAAAATGCTCAACAACAACTACATCCTCAGAACTCACATGTTTATCCAAATTCATCTGAACCTTTCGGGGACAGTGACTTTTTAGGGTAAAATGAAAACAAGTTCAAGTGAGTTTTCCATCCCTGCAACAGTACAGTAATTCCAGCCAATCTGAAACAATTTTCCAAGAAGATTTCCTGCAACCTCACAGTGATTAAAGGAAATAACATTGTGAATAAAGGGACATTCTTCAAAGTCAATGAAGGAGCCACAAACTGTACATTCTCACAGAGGGCCGGAAAGCGCCGGCGCGAGGTGGATTTTGCGGTGTGTGGCCCCCCAGAAGGAAGAGGGTGGGCTGCCACTCCATCCCTCTTCCCCAGTCAGGGGTTGTGACCGGGCTTCTCCCAGAGCAGGCGGTGAGGAAAGAGGGTCCCCAGGCTCTCAATGCTTAAGGGCAAAAGGCTTGGCCCCACAAACTCTGACTCCCCACCTCCAGGTGAGAATTCGACAGGTTTGGGGTCAGGGGACAAGGGGCAAGAGCCCATCGACCCTCTCACAAGCCAGGGTGACTACGCAAAGAGCAGCATCCCACCGTGGCTGTTTCATGCCACAACCTTCTTCCTACGAACCTCCCCGTGCCTCACTTTGCCTAAATCAACCCCTCAGTGCCTTTGCCTGGCCAAGCTCCGAGACTGACTTGGGAATGTGAACGGGCCCAAAAAGCCACTTGGGCAGAGGTGAGAGCACTGCGCCGCAATGCAGGGCGAGTGGGGGCCACCCCTGTCACTGCAGGTACCCCGAGACTGGGACCAGCCAGGGACGGAGGAGCCCGTACTCCAAATTGCTGGGCAAGGGGACTTTCAAAAGCCCACCTTCTTAGCTAAAACAAAGAGAAGCGGGTAGCGAGGAAGGGAGAAGAGCTGGGGAGGAAGGTGAGAAGGGGCTCCCTGGCAGCCTAAACACACATGCTTCAGTTGATGCTGAGTAATAAGGGAATTAGCTAATGAGCTTACTGCGGCACATGGATGAGTCCTTTAGAAATATCATGGCCACCTGGGGAGGCTTGCAGAGGAGCCAGGCGGCCTTAATCTGCAGTGCTGGAAAGACAAGCCCCCTCTGCCCCTCCCCAGCCCCGCTTCCTCCCCGGACAGCGCGTGTCCCGGGGTGCCACAGAGGGCCGACACAAATCCAACAAGCACTGGGCATGAAAACGATAATAGTGGTTTTTTTTAAAAATCAGCCCGTGTTCACGGCTGATCTTAGACATCCGTGCAGTGGGGATGGGACTGCTCAGGGACCAGCGTGATCCAACTGCCCCCAGACAGACAGCACTGCCAACACAAGGGCTTCCAGAAGCATGGACTGCTTTTCCCTGCACTGGCAGCTGTGAGGGATATGTCAGACAAAACCAAATAACTTCAAAATATGGATTGGGGTTTTTTTTGCAAGTTGTTCAAATACAGCTTTATAAAATCTGGGCAAACTCAAATTCATATATAAGTGCCTGTGAATGTGGTCATTTGATGGGAAAGTGGGTGAGAGAATCTGACGTTGAAAGTCACTTAGAACAATGCAAACATTAAATATACAAATACTCATCAAATACTTACTTAGAAAGTGGCTTTAGACACTGAACAGGCGGGGTTGAAAAAAAAAATTATTTGCTGATAAATATTGAACTCATTGAGGAATTTGGGCATGTGGCAGTATTTGCATGAATTAGAGCGGGGGAAGTATGAAAGCACTGAAGACAGAACACTTCTCCAATGAAAAAAGGGACAAGCAAAAACCTCAGCCAAAAATAAAGCTCCATTTAAAAATTACTCCCACACTAGCGAAGACCCGACCGAACACGTTATTTGCTGGAAAAATGTAAATTGATTATTTTTATTATTATTATAAGGTAGAATTATTATTAATGATGTGGAAAACAAATTATAAAACTTAACACTTATTCTGTAAAAAAATTGCTTAAAATTTCCTTGCTCAAAAAGAATTAAATTGAAAACTGTTCTACAGAAACCAATTTCTTTTCAATGGGATATTTTGAAACAATTTTTTCCTTTCAGTTTTCTAAAACCGAGAGCTGTTTGAAATTTGAAAGCATTGTGTTTCCAGGTTTTCCTCATCTTCTTTTTCTCCACTGCTCTGAAGCTGCCTGATGATGGCTGATGTTCGTACTGGATTTTCTCCTCTTTTCTCATCCTTTATTCCCTACTCTCAAGCTTTATAAAATTTGAGCATTCTTGTAAAAGAAAAAAAGAAAAACCCTAAATGCAGTATCGCTTCCTCAGCCACTGAAGACTTGTAAGAATAAAAGTAATAGAAGAAAGAAGAAAAAATTTTCAACATTTAAATAATTTTTCAGCTGTAGTAGAAGCAATTATGCCTACTCAGGAAATGTTGGGACCTACAGCAAAATGATCCCTGATTTTTTCCCTTTTTTTATGTGAGGATTTTTTCCTGTAATACTTTAGTTGGATTTTTTTTTCCTTTCCTTTTTTTTTTTTTTGGTGGTAGGGAAAAATCAGGGTCTATTTTCTGGGGTGCTGCTTTCTGATTAGTCATGATGATTCAGGCCCTGGTGTCCCAACCTGCCTGGGGGATTCAGCTGAGGAGTGAAAACTTTTGTCTGCTGCACCAGGAGCAGCAGCTTCTCCTGCAGCCAGACCCTCCAGCAGAAGCGGTGACATTAGGGGGAGCGTGGTGGCAGGGCTCAGTGGTGACAGGAGCCATGGGGATGACCCCACTGCTGTGGCAGCAGCACATGTGTGGGGCTGCAGAGCCCCTGGCTCCACACTGGGGGAGATGCCAGTGCTGGGCACAAGAGCCTCACACACCTGCACTGCAGCTAAAGGGAGGAAAACCGCCACAGCTGGCATTTGGGCAGGAGGCTGGGATACCCCCTTGCCTTTCCAGTTGGTCACCACTGCCCCAGCTCTGAGTCCAGCACAATGAACACTGTGAGTGATGCCCCAGGTGCCCACCCCATGCAGGGACCACAGCTAAAAGAATGACCCCTTCCCAGGCGTGGGGAAGGGGCAGATGGAAGCAGTGAACTAAGCCCCTCTCTCTCTCAGCATCAGGGTCCTTCCACAGCTCCCCGCTCCTCCGAGTGTCCACCGTGGGATAGGGCACAGCCCCACGCCAAGGGCAGGGGACTGTCACTCCACAGCAATGGAACAATAGTCAGTGTCGATTATTTATTTTCCAAATAAATCAGTGGGTCCTGCAGGAGAAGGGCTGGAAATCGGCAAGTTTAGATTAGACCCTCCCCAAACCCCGGCTGGGCCTTGAGCCGCTGTCAGGGCTGCAGAGAAACAGCAGCGAACTCTCACGCAAATGGCCTATAAAAAAGGCCCCTGTCAAAGGCACCTTGACCTGGAGGCTCGCTGTGGTGCTGAGCTCCCCGTGGCCCTCCCCTCCCCGGGCTGCGCTCCCCTCGCATGATGTATTTCCCCTGCCTTTTTTAGAGCTGCATTATGTTAGCTCCAGGAAACAGCCTCTTCCTTCTTATAAACACAGCCCTGGGTTACTGACCAGCGGCCCTGCCACTCCACAGCCACTCTCTGTCCATCCATCACACCTCGCTGTCACCCTGGCAACATATCTCTTGGACCGGTCCGGCTCCAGAGATGGGAGAGGCAGGAGGGGGGGATAAGGGGGGGGTCACATACACAGAGCACAATTCCAGCCTGCTGACTAATTCCCTGGAAACTCTGGGGCTGCACAATGAGAAAGCCTTTCCGAGGGTTTCTCGAGCGTTACTGGAAGGTCAGACGAAGGTCAGAGCAAGGACACGGCTCCTACTTTCCCCACCGTCAGCAAGGGCGGGTGCGCGGGGCGGACATGGGTGAGTCGCGGGGGTACCACGGGTGCACGGCGGGAGGGATGTTTGAAGAAGGGAGCCTGGGCCCAGGCGGCCCTGGGATGCGGCACAGAGCCCACTTGCCGCTCCCGGGCGCAGGGAACGTGCCTTGGACAGGGCTGGGGTGTCCTGGCAGCCAGACAGGCGTCAGTGCTTCCAGTGGGACAGGGCACGGCCGGTGGTGTGGCCTTTTGCCACCCCGGCAAGGGAGGGATGAGGAAAGGAAGAACTACTTTGGCCCCATGTGAACTCCCCGACACTTTTGCTATGGCCCCAGCGCCTGACTGCTGGCCTGACACAGCATCGCTGCATGGGTCACGCACAGTGCCGGATGGACCGTGGGGCAGAGCACCGGGATGGGTCCTGGGGAGAGCATCCCAGACATGCTTGGATGCCCACGGTCTCCAGTGTGCTGGGATGTCAACAGCACAGGGACAAGACAGGAATCATACCAAGAGATGCAGGTTGCCCTGTCAGTGCGCGCACAGGGACATATTTTGGCTGAGCCTTTGAGCCACCCAGCCTCTTGTATGCATGGCTGAAGCACAGGAACCACAGCAGGAGGGTGGGTTACTGTGCAGCCATGCCCTGCTCCTGAAACACCACCCTTGTCCATCCCCACCTGCTTGTCCTTCATGTTAAGCCATTGTCTCCAAGAGGAAATGCCATTTAAAGGCAGATATTTCAAAAGAAATGGGAGATCTCTACTCTCTGAACAACACAGCACTTCACTTCTGCCCATTCCCTACGTAAAGCTGGGAGTCAGGTTTACATAGGGATAAAACAAAAAATGCAACGCTTTTAAGGACAGATCTTCACAAACCCAAACCAAAGACCCATGAGGGCAAATCCTTTCTAATCCATGCTCTTCCTCAGAGGTGTAAGTGGAGTGGAAGGGTGGAGGGGGGGATTTAAATCTGGAAAACAGTTCCCCATCCCTTTGGTCTGGCAGAGGGCCCACCAATAGACTAAAAACAAGTTTGCAAAGAAGCCTGTGTGGGATAATCCAGCTCTGGCCCCTGAGGGGATGAGAACAATTAGGAGTCCTCTCTCGAGTCTCCACTCCAAGATAGAAAAACAGTTTATAGTTTGGTCCAGAGTTGTTGTTAGAAAGTTCTGAATCATCAGGATACACTAACAATTTCTGCACAGTAATTGCCAGGATAATTCATTACGCAGACTCAGAGATAAACTATTAACAGAAGCTTTCAACTCTACCTGCCTTCCTGTGTGCAGGGCACAGGGGCTGCCCTATTTATACAGCGGCTGTCGGTGAGGATCTGGGTTCAGGAGGGAACCACATGAGCAGCCATGGCTAAATACAAAAAGTATTTCAAAGGAAAACAAAAGAATGGGTATTTATCAGACGTGTGCAGGCCAAGCACATGCTCTGCCATTAACCTTTCCAGGCATGGTAATCAGCCAGGGAGCAGTTTGCCTTCACTGTCCCTGAACATGCCACAGTCCCCACCCACAGCAACCCTTCCACCTCCAGAGAAAAAGCCACCACAGCATTGGAAGTTGGCCTGCTGTGGCTTCTGGAAGCATTGAGCAAAACGTCTTTGGGCTGAGCCTGACAGGCTTTTGACCCATATTTACCCAGAAGACAGAAATGATGAGCTTGCCCAGCCCCATCTTCCTGCCTAGCCCCCAAGTGCAGGTTGTTGCATGACAGAGGATATTTGTGTCCAACCCTCCCGAGCTGGTCAGCAGCAAATTACAGTTGAGAAGACGGAACAGTGCAACAGCCATTGGCTGTGGGTGCCCCTTGGAGCAGATGTCAGTCCCTATAGACAAATGCCAGCAGAGCTGAGGAATGCCACAGAGGACTGTGCAGCGCCCTACGCGTGTGCTCAGCCAAGGTTGCAGCATAATTGCTGCCAAAGCTGTTTTCTGCATCCTTTCTCAGCTCAATTATCCAGAAACCACCCTGGCAAACCCACAGCTGTGTACCATTTCTTGCACAGATTTGCCAGCTCCAGGAGTAGCCATGGCCAGGATGGCTTCATCTTCATGGGAACAGCCAGAGGAATCTTGATTAAGCAGGGAGAGAAGTGGAGACTGGCTGCCAGGCAGATGCCCTAAACAAGAGTAACTTATCAGCTCTGTTTCCAAGATGAGACATCTGTCACCACCTTGCACAGAGCCAGCCCAGCCACTTGCACCTCACCAGCACGTCTGTACAAAGCACAAGGGCTTTCCTCTCCCCAAAGGAAGCCATAGAAATAGCCACCGTATAATTTGCGAAATTTCTTCTAGAAAAGGCTTTGCTTGGGCTAAGAAAAGCATCACACCCAGAATGCTTCGGGCGCAGTGCTGGACAGGAGCAGGAGCCAGCATGCAGCTGCATTCCCAGCCCCCTGTGTTTGCCAGCGAGCCCGCCCCAGCGGCAGCGCAGGGAGGTCCCCAGCCCGGAGGAACACCAAGTGCTGCGGACAGCAAGGAACCACTCCGCCAGCACACACGCAGCAAAGCCCGACGTGGCTAATCCCTCCAGTTTATTATGTAATAAAACGCTTTCCAGACCTGTTAAAATTTAATTGGTTTAATCTTAATTGTTCCATTTTCTACGGCACATGCAAACACAGAGCCTGACCCTGCCACTCTCGTGTGAACTGTCCCGCAGGCTGTGGTGGGAGCAGGATGAAACCCGCTGACCTCAGCGGGATTACGTGCATGAATCAGAGCAGCAGGCCTGGGCTCGGAGCTGAAATCCAGCACTGGGCAGGTCGCCAGCACAAGGCCCAGGGTCCACTTAGGCTCCACTTAAGCCCTATGGGATGCAAGTGGTACGCAGGCCTGTGGATGCGAGCGGTGAGCAAGCCTCATGCTGGGCCTCTGCTGAAGGATGAATTTCAGCTTCTTAACCTCATGGACGCAAACATACAGCAATGGCTTCTGAGACACGCAGCAAAGGTACTCCCAGAAAGGATGTGGGCTGTGCTCCACCAATGGGGTGGTGTACATGTGCCTGCAGCAGTGTCCTCCTTCTGCTGGACGGGGACCCTCTCATTGCACCGTCAGTAACTGTGATTTATGACAGCTTCCACTCCAGAGGAAGAGGTGTTTTGCTACCCTCTGCACGTCCACAGTCATGGGGCTGTGTTGTGCAGCAGGGTGGCTTTGTGAAGCCTGGATATCCTTTGTGCACAAGAGATGCCAAATACAAGCAGGCAGAAGGGGGTCCTTGGTACTGGCATTTCCTATCCTGCATTGCCTTAGATGAAGGATGACTTTTACCTGCTCCTGCAAGTTGGCTCTCACCAAGCTCAACATGTCAGCCCCAGTTTCAGAGGACCATCAGGCACTGAAATCAAGGGCAACCTTCCCTTTGGTGTCCAAGCCTGCTGAATTCCCCTTGATGCAATGGGCAGCACCCTTGCATTTGCCGTTCCTATCCCTCTAAGTGCTAAACACTCAGTATTTCACACAGCTACTGGTATCCCTCAAACCACCCTCCCACCTTGAAAACGTCTGTGTAGGATGCTAGAGTCTGGTTCTGACCTTCAGAAAACACATTTATTTTTCACTGAGGCTTTGTTTCGGGACCTATTTCCAAGCCATGCATCCCTGCAAGAACTGTGAAGCAAAAGTAAATCAACCAAAGACAATGCAGCAAAAAAATACTGAAGAAAAGCAGATATTTGCAGTGATGTATTTCTCAAGAAAACAGGCATTAGTTGGGTGGTTCTTGGTCAAACCAAGCCAGCTGGTTCTGAAATTCAGAGAGGTGCAGGGAGTTGTCAAGTGGCAGACCCGAGTGAACAGGACAGTCTAGGCACTGCCCGAGCACAGCTGGGACACAGCAGTGGGAGATGGAGACAGCCTGTTGCTGGGTGAGCATGCAGCATCTCTTGCCCGGACCTGGCTCCCCTGCCTGCAGAAGCCCTCTGCTCTCCTGAGGAATACAGCTAACGTTTCTTTCCAGAGCTGTGAAAAGCAGCCTTTCCTGTGCAAGTGACACGGCAGGGATAAACGCCATCCTTTCCCCCCGGGAGCCGTGACCAGGCGGGCGCACTCAGGGAGTGAGTCCGAGCTTGGAGCTGCCGGCGGAGCCCCTCCGTGTCCGCTCCTGGCGGAGCCCCTCAGGACGTGCCCGCTGTGAGGGGCGCCGAGGCTGTAAGCGAGGAGAGCTAGACCCGGGAGAGGGCGGAGCGCCGTGCCGGACCGCGGGGTCCGCTGCTGGCAGGTGACCGAGCCGTGCGAGGCCGGTGCAGGCTGCACGGGGCGCGGCCCCACC
>VZTD01005890.1:0-52383 GCA_013397725.1 Rhagologus leucostigma
GCGGCTCCCCCTGAGCAGCACCCAGGCCCCAGCTGGAGGCCCCAGGCCATGCCAGGAATCAAGGTGGCCCTTTCTGCCCTTCCCGGCTCTCCAGGGGAGCAGGAGGCAGGAGGCTTGCGAGCAGTTTTCTGGTACCCAGAGGCAGATCCAGCAGAATCCCTGCCTTGGGCACACGCTGGTGCTGTGTCTGTATCGCCAGGTGGCATTGGCTCATCCCTCGTGAGAGCTGGGAGTCGGCTGGGATAGACCAAGAGGCTGAATCTGTAATGGATCCTCATTGGGATGTCGGTGTTCACAGGCTCCATGGGCACCTTCATGTTCCTAAGATGGCCTCAAACCTGACCGTCTCCTACAGGAGGTGGATCTTCATTCTCCCAGGCCTTGCCCTTGCCTCCCATGACGCAGGCACTCTGGCTGGAGCACTTGTCAGTGAAAATCGAAGTGAAAAAGCCATTGAGTACCTCGGCCTTCTCTATGTCCCAGGAAACCAGCTCTCCCATTTCATTCCAGAGACGGCCCACATTTTGTCTAATCTTACTTTTACCTCCAACTTACCTACAGAAGCTTTTCTTGTTGCCCTTGATGTCCCTGGCCAGGTTTAATTCTATCAGTGCTTTAGCTTTCCTAACATGATCTCTGCCTGCTCGGACAATCTCTCTGTATTCCTCCCAAGCTACTTGTCTCTGCTTCCACCCTCTGCAGGTTTCCTTTCTGTGTTTGAAATTACCCAGCACCTCCTTGTTCATCCACAGAGACCTCCTGGATTTTTTGCCTGGGAGCGACCTGGTCTCGTGGAAGGTGTCCCTGTCCATGTCAGGGGGTGAAACAAGATGAGCTTTAAGGTTCCTTCCCACCCAAACCATTCTGGGATTCTGGGATTTTGGGACTCTGGGATTTCTCTTTTTTGGGATTCATTGCTTCTGTGCTTGGAGGAGGTGATCCTTGAATATCAACCAGCTTCCTTGGGCCCCTCTTGCCTCCAAGGCGTTATCCCGTGGTTCTTTAACAAGCAGTTCCCTGAAGAGACCGAAGTCTGCTCTCCTGAAGCCCAGGGCTGGGAGTTTGCTCTGCGCCCTCCTTGCTGCCCTAAGGATTTCGAACCTTCCATGGTCACGGCACCCAGGCTGCCCTGGAGCTTCACATTCCCAGTTAGCCCCTCCTTGTTGGTCAGAACAAGATCCAGCACAGCATCTCTCTTTGTTGGCTCCTCTACCTCCTCTATTCCTTGGAGAAGGACATTTTCATCCACACATTCCAGGAACATCCTGGATCACTTATGCCCTACTGGCTTGTCCTGATGTTTTCCATCTTTCCTTTGACGTACTCGGGTCTTCCATCCCACCCGAGACTCCCAGCTCTCTGGATAGTAGTTTTCCAGGCACTGTTTTTTCCCTTTCCCTGATGGGTGCTCTTCCATCTCCAAATCCTTCAAGGATACTAGCACTACTCCACCTGTTGATGGGACTCCATGGACAAATTCCCAGGAGATCTGACACAGCCTCACGAGGCTCTCAGTGTATGAGGAGGAGGCTCCAGTGTCCTTCCTCTGACTGAGCAGGGGCTTGCTTGTGCAGAGATGGGACTCAGAGAGAGGAGAGCAAACTGTTTGTGGCACGGCCCTGCAAAGCCATCTCAGTCAGCAAGGAAGGTGTGCAAGGGATGCTCCCCTTGGAGACCTGTGGAGCAGCCCATGTTGGCCATCCTCTTCAGGTGGGGACCCTCAGCTCCCCTCCATAGCCCAGGAACAGCCCTCAGTGCGAGATGAGGCCGGGGTAACTCGCACATAGAATCAAGGAATCATTACGGTTGGAAAAACCCTCTAAGATCAAGTCCACCCGTTCCCTCAGCACTGTCAAGGCCACCACTAACCCATGTCCCCAGGTGCCACATCCACATGACTTTTAAATCCCTCCAGGGATGAGAATTCCACCACGGCCTTGGGCAGGCTGTGCCAGTGCTTGACCACCTGTTCTGTGAAGAAATTTTCCCTGATATCCAACCTGAACCTCCCCTGGCACAACTTGAAGCTGCTTCCTCTCATCCTGTCCCTTCTTCCTCGGGAGGAGAACCTGGTCCCCACCTGGCTGCCCCCGCCTGTCAGGGAGTTGTGGAGAGAGGTCTCCTGTGAGCCTCCTTTTCTCCAGGCTGAGCTCCCCCAGCTCCCTCAGCTGCTCCTGGTGCTCCAGAGCATTCTGCAGCTCCATTCCCTTCTCTGGACACACTCCAGCCCCTCAATGTCTGTCTTGTAGTGACAGGGGTAACTGTTCAGCACACACATGGCGATGCTGAGCTTTCCTAGAAACCATAAAATCTCTCCGAGATTTCAGTGTTTTGTTGTTTTTTCCGCCAGGTGAGGCATCCCATTTATCTGGACATCCTGTTTTCCATAAATAGGAGGCGGCATCAGCCCAGTGAGGTGCCCGCCCTGTTTGCCTGCTGATATGTTTCAAAAGGCATTTGCTCTGTAAACACCTGCTCCACCCAGTTTCCCTCGATCAATGCAGCTTTTCTCTCCAGGCTCTGCCGGAAAACCATTTCCACTATTTGGCTGTGGGCACCAAGCACCGGCTGAGGCAAAGCCGGGGCTGGACCCAGCACTTGCCACTTCCCACTCCTCGGGGTCAGATGCAGCACACAGCTCCCGCTGGCCATGGAGAGTCCTACAGACATCCTTGGCCATCCCCAAGTCAAACGCAGTTTCCCTGGCTCCAGCAGCCTCCTTTCCCACTCTGTTCAGTTCTGGTGAGACCACACCTGCAGTGCTGGGTCCAGCTCTGGGCTCCCCAGTACAAGAGAGATGCAGTGGCTGGAGCCAGCCCAGTGCAAGGCCATGAAGGTGGTGAGGGTCTGAAGCGTCCTTCATGTGAGGAGCAGCTGAGAGAGCTGGAGCTGCTCATCCCGGAGCAGAGTGGTCTTGGAGGGACTTTGTAGATACATATAAACATCTGATGGGAGGGAATGAAGGCAGGAAGCCAGGCTCTTCTCAGCAATGCCCTGTGACAGGACAGGAGGCAATGGGAGCAAATTAAATGGCATGAAAATCACCCATGGGAGCTGCCTCACAGAATCCCAGGATGGGCCAGCCTGGAAGGGACCACAGTGGTCACCTGCTGCCACCTCCCTGCTCCAGCAGGGCCATCCCAGAGCACAGGGCACAGATTGTGTCCAGACAGGTCTGGAATATCTCCAGTGAGGAGACTCCACAGCCTCTCTGGGATCTGTTCAGGGCTCGGGCACTGCCCAGGAAAGTTCTTCCTCCTGTCCTGGTGGAACTTCCTGGGCCTCAGTCCCTCCCCGTTGCTCTGGTGCCATCGCTGGGCCCCTGGAGCAGAGCCCGGGCCCTGCTCGGAGCCCTCCCTGCAGCCAGGGACACCCAGGGCTGAGGGCCCCTCTCAGCTGGGGCTCCTCTCGAGGCTGCGCAGCCCCAGCTCCCTCAGCCTTTCCTGGGCACGGAGATGCTCCAGACCCTTCAGCATTTTTGTTATCCTCCACTGGACCCATTTTGGGTGCTCCACGTCTCTCTTGTTCTGAACAGCCCAAAACTGGACAAAACTTAATGACAAGGGGAGGCTCGTCTCACCTCTGCTGAGGAGAGATCCTGGCACCCTGTGGTTGGGACGTCCACTTGCGTTTCTTCTTCTGCAAACAGACCAGCAAGTCCTCCCAGTAACATGTAATTTCTTTGGAGAAGACAACATGGATAGCCTCAGGAATGGTTCAAATCCTGGATCCTACGAGGCCCTAAGGGATCTGGTCTAATGTCAAAGTCACCCTAAAATACAGACGTCTTTCAGCACTCAAGTGCTGCAGACTCCAGAGGCTTCAAGGCGAAGCCCAGGTCTGTGAGGGATCATTTAATCTCTCGGAGGTCTCCGGAAAGCAAACAAAACCAACCGAAAAGAAACAGCAAAGCCTGTTCCCCGGGTGAGCAGAGATGTGTTTGGTCATTCAAAGGCTTCTGATAAGGTGACTGAGATTAAAGAACAAATAAAAGTACGATTAGGGCCGAAGTCCCAACTCCAGCCAAAACCATACAGTCAGAGCAAGAACGCACTCCTTGCCCAAAGCCACGCTTATCCAGCTGCTCCTCAGCCTTTCCAGCCAAGAGGAGCTCTGCCCGGTGCTGGCACAGGCTCTGCCTTGTAGCTGGGACAAGGTCCCCAGGACCGTGGGTTCCCACACAGCCCAGCAGCCACTGCACTCGGCTCCCACCACGCTTTGCTCCCAAATTCCCAGCGGGATGCATTTGCTCCCTGAGCATCCTTTCAGAGAGCTGGTATCGATGGGCATGGCCACTGCAGGCCAGGCTCACTTCAGTGTCCAGGAGAGCTGTCGGAGTCAATGGGAAATGGGCATGCCTTGCTCTCTCTGCTAAGTGTAAAATTAACTGAAGATCAATTGAGGTGGGTGCTGATGGAGCGCGGCTGCCCAGCGGCGGAAGGGGAGGCCCAAGGGCTGATAGATTGGAGAACGACTCGGAAAGCAAACTTGCACGTCGCTGATAAGGCAGAGTGCTGGATACCCCGGAGAGAGTCATCCAGAAATTATCACGGGTCGGTCTGGGAACAGGTCTGTCTGGAAACTGGTCTGGAAAGCAAACAGAAAAGCTGCACAAAGGGTTTGCTGGCAGCGAGGGGACAGCTCGTCCCTCTCTCAAGTTTCTCTCCACTGGGAGTTTTGTGGGAATAACTACAGACCTAGGAAACTGGGGTGTCCCAGAACTCAGCTTCCCCGATCTGTCCCTGCATCTGGGACTGCCAGCTGACTCCTGCTGGGAAGGCACACACAGCCCTCACGTCTTTTCATCCCCCTTTGAGATCCAGCAAGCTCCAGGCTGCCAGGGTACAAATGACACGCCCAAAACAACCACGTGCTGGCAGAAAACGATGGAGATAAATCCTTCTTTAAGCAAAGTGCACGTGCAAACACACAAACACAACATAAATATAAAAAAGAAAAATTAAAGAATTAAATACAGGGAAAAAACATAGCTAAGCAATGTGGTCATCCGCAGGGAGAAACAGAACCCAGTCCCACATCAGGCATTCCTTCCCTGATTTATCCCAGTGGCAACAACCTCCTTCCAGGTCCTCAAACTCTGGCTGCCTGCAGGAGGCAAAGGGCCAAGTGTGGAGCCAGGAGACTCTGGGCTCAGGCACCTGGACTCTCACTGCAGATGCAGCCAGTGCCACCCTGGTACTGCCCTGTGGGATGGCTCCTCGTCCCCTTGTACCAGCCAGGGTTCTTTGGGGTCTGCCCCAGCATCACAGCACTGCCAAGAGGTCTTCCAGGCCCCTCTAACATGAGCTCATGAGTAGCATTTTGACTCCTGGACCTTCCCGGGATAATTTTAACCCTGAATATGACTTTTTTGTATTGCTCCAGTTTACCTGCTCCAGCTAATGGGTTCACTTAAGCAGCATTGACTCCTTCTTTCTGAGGTTTTTGTTTATTTTGCAGATGTTCTGCTTTGACTTCAGAAGCAAGGAGCCATTTCCAGCAGGAGCTCCATCACTCTCCAGTCCCTTCTAAGGAAACCTCTGCAGGCCACTCCACAACCATTTAGCAATCTTCTTCCCCAGAATCCCAGACTCTGGTCCTAGCAAAGACGCCTCCCTGGCTGCCTGTGCCCTCCAGGCTGCAGCTGCCTCCCTTTGCCAACACTCACAAGGATGTCGGACTCCTCCTCAGCTAAGGAATTGTCCCAAGGAGCAACAGCGGCTTTTCTCCTGCTCCTCACTGCCATCCAAGCCCTCTCAAGAGCACAAAGAAGCTCTCTCAGGAGAACAAAGCTCCCCTGCTCCTGCCCGGAAGGTCCCTGTCACCTTTGCCAGGAGCCCTATTGTGCCGCCCACCTGCAGGCGGCTGTTCGCACCTCGGGGCTCAGCAGGGAGCGTTGCTGATGGCAAACAGCATCTGCCCTCAGCAAGCCCAAACAAAAACCCACAAGCAGCTCTCTGCCAGGTTGTTTTTATGCTGGAGTGCTCCCCACCCAGCAGGAGAAGGAATAAGGTGAGGATAAAGGGAGGCCGATGTCTGGCTGAGTTTACAGCGAGGCTCAAGCCCCTGCAAACCCCAGGGCTCTCCCTCGCACCACTCATTGCTCTGGCAATTGGTCCAGCCTAGGGTTGGGAATCCGGGTCACAGGTCTGCAGGTCTGGGAATCACATTCCCAGGTCTCCTTTCCTCTTCACCAGAGAGGCATCTTCCCACGTGCTCCTCTTCACCTCAACCCCACGTATAAATGCACCAGAGATGGCTGCTCTCCACATGCAGCTTGTCCAGCAATCCTGGAAAAACCCACCAGCAGCTCCTCTGGGCCGTGGACAGACCAAGCAGGAGAGCCATTGCACGAGAGTGGCAAGGTCCTGAGGGTCTTGAGGCCATGTCCTTGCTCATCATCTCGCACAGGGCCAGGGGACAGGGACAGGACTCTTCGGGGCCCCTCACTGCTGAGGGCAGCAGTGAACGTGCAGCCACCTAAGGAGGTGCCCAATCCCTCCTACAAGGGCACCTTTGCTTCCCAGAGACACAACTGCAGAAGGTGCATCTACCTGCCCGTGTCCTGACGCCCACTCCAGCATCTGTGGGAGAGAAGAGACCACCAGGCGCAGTCCCAGAGGAAGGACACCCCCCCCAAAAGCCCTCGGATGCTGGTCCTGCCCGGGTCACAGTCCAGCACAGCCTCTGTAGGATGCAGGTGCGAGGTAGCAGCAGGGTCCCAAGAGAGCTGCTGAGGGCCCTCAGCTGCAGCCTCTGGCACAGGCAGCACACAGGCCGTGGAGAGCACACGCTGTGCTTCCCATCACCACATCCCTGCAGGAACAGACAACTCTGCCTTTTGAGTTTTTCCTCCACAGGTGCCTCCAGTTGTGCCCAAGGAGAGGCTGCAGACAGGAAGAGAGGGTATCTTGAGCAGGATTACATATGGAAACTAGACCTCCATGAGGTTTGGACAAATAGGTTTGTCCTTAAGGAAACAAGTGTGCTGAGCAGTGGCAAATCCCACCAGTGACCATCAAGCAAGAGGAAACAACCAAAGAGGAGCAAGACCAAGCCTGTCTGGACACGTTCATGTTGATGAGCCTCTGGATGCTCCCAGGCAAAGGTGCCCCATGCCCTGCAGCAACAGGATGCTCCCCGGAGGTCCTGCATGGGGGATGCTCACAGACCCCTCAGCCATCCACCCCAAGCAGGCTTATCCAGCTTGGATTGCACGGAGCACGGCTGTGCAGAGGGAAGCAGAGAGGAGAAGCCCTGACTCTCAGTCCCCGCATCAGAGAGGATTTGATCCCTGCAAGCTCTTCATGGCTCTCAGGCAGCCCCACACTCCCAGGGAAGCTGCCAGCCCGGGCAGAGAGCTGGAGCCCAGAATGGGTGGAGAACACGAGAGCCCCACAGCAAACTTGTGGTTTTGATGAGGTGGATGGGGAGAGGCAGCGCCTGCCTGTGCCAGGGTGAGGGGAACGGCTGCCTCCCTGCCAGCAACGGGAAAGGAGGGAGCTGGGCCCTGCTGTCCCTCCAGAGAGCCGAGGTCCGGGCTGGAAGTGACTTATCCACCCTCTGTGCACTTCCTGAGCCCCGTGGGCACGGTCAAGGGAAAGCACACACGGCCAGAGTCCTCTCCTCTGCACATGAGGCGCCTCATCCTGCAGACTGTGTGTGGCACTGGCCCTCGTGTCCCACGTCCCAGCCACTCTCTCCACCTCCACACCACCCCGGGAGTTTGCGCCCAAACAGGAGAAGCACACGGTCCCTGCCAAGCTACCTGGGCCCCAGGTCGCACAAGGGCATGGCTGACGCTGTGCAGGATGCTGGGATGGGCCTCGAAGGGCGAGGATGTGGCCAAAGGACCCCCATCGTGGAGGGCAGCCTGCCTCTCCTCCTTTGAGTTGTCTTACATCGTCCACCAGCCAGCAAGACACAGACCCAGTGACCACTCTCCCACCGGGACTGGAAGCCAGCTGACTTCCTAGCAGGGCTGTCCTGTTGCTGGTCATCCTGGCACAGCACAGCCCCAGCACAGGGGCTTGGGGATCTGCTTCCCCTCATCACATTCACTGCTCCGGACACCACTTAACACATTGATGTCTTGCATGTGCCATCCTCAGACTGGCCCCCCGTGTCCCCCTCAAGCCAGCAAAGGATGGAGCTGGGCGCTGCGACGCTCCCAGCCCTGCGTGGATGGTGCCAGGCTGCGTTGGAGAGGACAAGCTCCCCGCCATGCAGGGGTGACCCAGCCGTCACCAAGTCTCAGCAGCACCGACCCGGAGACATCGGGGTTACCAAGAGCTCAGCGACCACAACCAGCTCTGCCCTCAGCCTTGTCAAGAGGCAAAATCAGGACACGAGAAAGGAAAAGAAGGGGCCGAAGTGGAACACCAACAGCCAGGGGTGAAAGCAAGGAGTGAGGCAGGGACACCGGACAGCCTGCCTACCGCTCTGCGTGACGTGGCAGCACCCGGCAGGGGTGAAGGTGCCGCTCACCCTCTCAGAGGCTGGGCACTCCCTGGGGCAGGCACAGGGCGCTGGTGGGAAGGTCTGACGGGATCACCGTCCCGGTGGCCCCCCCGGGGAGGGGCCTCTGGCCGCAGCACACAGTCCAGGCTCCCGGTGTTTGCTTTCCAGTCTCCCGCTCGGATGATAACCGCCCGCTCCCCAGCCAAGGCTCCAGCTCACCATGCTGAAATTCAGGAGGTATTTGATCACGTAAGTGGAATCTTTTTATGTATTTATTTAAGTTAAATACTATTTCCCTAAGTAAAATTCTCTTTCCATCCTACCCAGAGGTGATGTCCTTGCAGATGAAATTGAAGTGGTGATGGGAATGGGCAGGGCAGCGTTCCTGCCCCACATCAGTGCAGGGCAGTCCGGGGTGATGGGGATTTTCCCTTCTGGTGATGCTCCAAGGGCAGCTGGAAAGCAGCATCTTCTGTAAGGCAGTTGCCACAAAAGGAAGGAGAGTGGCACAGACCTCGGCAGGGCAAGGGGATGCTGGTCCCTCCTGCAGCGTCCCAGGCGAGGGATCACCAGAGGAGCAGGTGTGGAGCAGGAACGTGTCTCTGGGCAAGTTTTTCACATGGCCACCCCAGTGAGCGTGCCTAGGGTGAGGTGCCCTCTTCCCCAGCCTCTGGTTTGGACAGGAGGGATGAGGGAAGGGCAAGGCTTGACCCTGCAGCAGAGCCCTTTGGCTGAGGGAGAGCTGCAGTGTGAGAGGGCTCGGGGCTGTTCCCAACCCAGCTGTCAAGGGTAGGGTGGGCACCGACACAGGCAGGCAGTGCCATTGTGCCCTTGCTGTGCTACCTGAGCATCCCGCTGACCATTTTGCCCAATTTCTCATTTGCTGCCAAAAAAATGGCTCCGGTGACTGGTCAGAGGGAGCAGGCTGCGGCTGGTGTAGGTATTGCGTACATTAATTCCTTGTGCCGCTTCGCTCACTGCCTGGAGAATATCTGGGCACAGCAAAACAGGAGAATCTTTTTCTGCCACTCGCCTGCCCAGTGAGCTCAGCCTCGGCACCTCCCGCAGCACCCGCAGCCGGCTGGGACCCCGAGGGCCTGGAAACTTCCAGCCACAGACCCCTCCTGGCTGGGGCATTTGTTTCTGTGTTGGACAGGGAAGGGGCACGGGTCGGAGGGAAGCTCTGCTTGGAGCAGGGGGTGAATAACAGAGGAGAAATCTGCAGTTCCACTGAGAACAAGCACCAAGCAGCACCCCAGGCACCCTCTCCCCTGCTGGGGCTGGCACTGAGACACAGTTGGGGCACCGTGCCCTGCAAAGATTTGACCATCAGTTCAGGTTTGGATTAAATTCCTTGAGCCAGCATAGGAGGATCCAGCTGCTCTGGCTCTTCCACTGAGCCCTTGCAGCCAAAGGCATCTTTGGGGTGCTGCTCTGCACCCAGTTTGTCACTTCTGGAGGTGACAGCACACAGGCTCTGGTTTGAGGGGGCTCTTCAGCAGCAGCCTGCCTGCAGATGGAGGCACCTTCAAAGACTGTGCAGGAGCTGGGCTCTCGCAGCCCAACCCACCCTGCAGGGCTCCAAGTGCACCCTGGACACCTTCCTGGTGCTCTGGTCTCAGGTGTTTAACTCTGCCCCGAGACACACACGGCCCTGACCCCGTCCCGGTGTGTACATGGAGAGGAGGCTGTGCAGGGGTTACCCACTGCTGAGGGCAGCTGAGCCTTTGGAAGGTTTGTCGCTCAGTTACATCTTACCAACCCGCTCCAGCCTCCAAGACAAGGGCTGCTCGTGCACCATGTGCCGCTAACTCGATGTTTTGCTGCCTTCAGTGCAACTTCCTGGCATCTTCAGTGCAAATTTTAGCGCTGCCGCTTTCTCAGCACACCCTCCTTGATGCCCATGTATCCCAGGAGAGCCAGCCTGGAGGAGGGAAGGAAAGGCTCTGGCTTTGTGCCAGCCTGGCCAGCCCCAAGCAGCCCGACACGAGTTGTGTGTTCTCAGCTGGGCGTTCCACCAACACTATGGCCACCACAAAAGAGCCAGAGGACCTGGATCTTCCACAGATTCTCACAGGATGAAAGTTTAGGACCTCTGAGGAAGCAAGCCCAGAATTACACCTGCACCAAGTACAGATATGGGAGTGGCAGAGGGTGCTGCCCCCCAGCACTGCCTGGGGGGAAGTGTTCCACCATTCTGCCTCCGTTACTGTGCGCTCCTGCAGATCCCCCCAAGAGTTTGTGTGTATCACTAAATATCGCAGTGGTGCAGCTCTTCATTCCCTTCTTGCTGCTTGTCGTACCATGCTCTGCCAGACAAAATTATGATCAGCCTTGATGGGAGTGATGGGAGAGTTGGATCGAGTCTCCAACCAGATCCAGAGGAATCACTTCATTCTGGAGCAGCTCCTCCCTCACTGCTTTCTCCCTCTGTGGTCTCTCTGATCTTGCACAAGGAGTTACTCCCACAAGCCTTTCCTCACACCAGCTCTGGGGCAGCCTCGGGTCTCTGATTCAACCCTCCCTCTTTAACACCTCTTGGCATTTTAAGCTCTGTTTAAGCATTTGGCATTTTTCTGCTCCATTATTTGTCACATCTCTGACCTCACGAGGGTCTCCTTGTGCTGCTGGCATGGCCGGGCAGTGACCCACACGTGCATTTGCCACCTCCTGTCTCATCCGAGCTCGGCAGCCTGCTCCTCGAGTGGCAGAGAGCACGGATCCCGCCAGGCTGCCATGGGGACTGGGGATGCTGTGCTGCTGATGGGCAGCAATTACGTGCAGTAATGACACCTTTTGAATCCTCAGTAGCACTGGCACGGCCTAAGACCTCCCAGCCTTTCCAGCCCCGAGTACTTTATCCACTAAAATCCTCCTGGGAGGAGCCGAGAGTTTCAGCTCAGCACGGGGACATCAGTGGGAGCAGAACCGTGTCCACGAGTGTCCAACCACTGCAAGCGGTGCTGTCGTTATCAAACCACTGCTTAATCACGACAGCTGATCATTTTCCTGGAACAAATCCAGTTTCCCAACAGCACACCTCAGTTCCTGACCTGTACCAGTGGGATGCACGTGACCCCTTCGGACAGCCCATGTTTGTGTCACTGCCTCACCAAGCCAGTTCTGCTCCCACGTGTCACAGGACTGCCTGGAGCAGGAGATATAAAGCACCACGGAGATGAAGAAGCTCTGGGACAAGCAGGACTGTGCAGTCCCAGTCCCACTGCCTTGGCCCAAAGCTGAGCACTGCAGGAAGCCAGCAATGCCAGCGGAGCCGGCTTGCCTGCTGGAACGCGGCTTCCAAGCAGGTTCTGCCCAAATTTCCACTCTCATTAATTCCTCCCATTTAGATCCTTGCTGCCTGTGACTCTCCCTCCCTGAGAGGGGAGAGCAGCCAGCTGGGGCTGGCAGGCTGGACTGCCCCCACAGCAGAGCCCAATCCCAGAGGGTTTGGCCAGATCCTCAGTACAAATCATCTCCTGTTATGCAACAATGAGCTCCCTGGGGAAAACCCAGCAGAATAATGGAATCGTTCAGGTTGGAAAAGCCCTCTAAGATCATTGAATCTAATCTTTCCCCCAGCACTGCCAAGGCCACCACCAACCCATGATTCCAAGTGCCACATCTGCTGGGACTGAACAGCCTTTCTGTGAAAAAATAAAATACAAACAAATCGTTTTTTCCAGGAAATTTAGTCCCTCGACTGATCCACTGATGATTAAAGCTACAATCAAGCTCCACCAGGATTTGCAGCAAGCCCTACAAGCAGTAGGAGCCCTGTGGCAGCATTTCCACGGCCCAAATGTCACCATACCCAACCCCAACCCCGACAGCACGGTTCTGATGGCCTGAAGAAATCACACTGCTGTTGTAGACGTGGCTAAAATCAGACTAAAATCCAGGCACTGCTGGGGCCCCCACGGTGGCATCACACCTGCAGCCACAGCTAGAGCCTGTGCAGATGGCAGTCCAACAGCAGAGAGTGGGGAGAGCAGGGAAAGAAGAGTTTTATTGTCCGTGTTGATAAAGACAGGATCCTGATCCTTCTAGGCCAGGCAGGGCAGGGAACACACAGGCAGTGCCCTGTTCCTGCTGCCTGGGGGGAGCTCAGGCTGCGTCCCTGAGCAGCCAAGGGACCCGGTGGTTATCACTGTTTGCTTTTCAGCACAGCATCTGTGGCCCATCTGGAAATTTCCACGAGGCTGCGCTGCTCGGGCACAGCCTCGGAGGTTCCTTGGTTATCGCTGCCTCTGAATCATTTCCGCCCCTGAAAACATGACCTTACCTTAAATAAAGATAATAAAAAAGCCTCAAAGCGCCTTTCCCACCTGCCTCACACACCAATGGGCTTGGCTTCTCCTCCCCATGAATGGTGTCAAATGTCTGTTTCCTTGCAGGAAGCTGAGCGCAGTCTACAGGTGCCAGCCAGGTCGGCTCTGGATCTCCTTCAGCCTCCTCATCCTCCTCCTGGTCACACTTCAGGTTGTGGAGAAGCTGCAGCCTCCTGGGTAGGTCCTGAGCAGAATTATAAACCTGCACCTCGTCCTCCAGCCTTTCGCTGGCCACTGAGGTGGGCTCAGAACCACCCTCCTGAAAACGACCCAGCAGGGTCTTCCTTACACAGGGGGGAAAATCCAGGTGTGAGAGGACCCTCTGGGGGCCCCACATCGCACCCCTATGCCCTGGCCAGAGCTGAGCCCACCCTGGGGTCAGACGAGGCTGCTCTGGGCTTTGTCCTGGCTCACCACAAAACCCTACAGCCTTTGAACCCAGTCCTTCCAGTCTGGGGTTACCTGCAACCATTCCTCCAGCTTCTGCAGGCTACCAGCTCTTCTCTCTCTTTGCCTCCTCTTGCTCTGCCCCTTCCACCAGCCCGTCGTGCTCCAGCAAGACAGAGACACTGGCGCATCACTGCTGACCTGTCCTTCTCTTCTTCATAGCATCATTAAGGTTGTAAAGGACCTCCAAGATGATCAAGCCCAAGGTCTTGCACCCACTCCCACCCTCCAGGGCAGCAATGAAGCCCCTACACCCATCAGCAATGCCACCCACCCCAAGAAAAGAGGGAAACATGTTTTGGGGTGACTTTGGGGGGGTCAGGGGGTTCTGTGGGCTGCAGAGGAGCTGCCTCTGCACTGTCCTCCCACCTCCAGCAGCTGAGCATTGTGTCCTCCCCGTCACAGGAGCTGCCAGTGCGAGCTGGAGCGTGACCTGCAGCAGACCACGGACCACGGGCTCGGCTCTGCCCTCCACAGCCCCGACCTGCTGTGGGAGGATGAGTCCCCTCAGGGGCAGAGGGAAGCTGAGCCAGACCCTGCTCCGACCGAGGATGTTTTCAGGATGCACCTGTACTTCGGCCAGGAGACCCCTCCGGAAAGCAGCCAAGGGCAGCACTGGATGCAGCAGCCTGAGGAGAGCAGCGAGAAGGTGAAACCCCAGCTTCCAGGCCTGGAAAAAGAAAGTCCTTCCCCAAGCCTTCCCAGGAGGATCGCCGCAGTTTTGGCAGAAGCTGTCACCAGCAAGTTCATCATCTTTGCGAACAGGCCGAGCACGGAGGAGCAGAGGGGAATGTCCCCACCTGGAATGGTGCAGGTGGAGGTACAGAGCCAGACTCAGCCTCGAGCCATGGGTTCTCCCCACCCTGAGTGGGGCACCGCATTTACACAGCCCGTCCCAAACTCAGCTCAACCTCTGCAGGCAGAGGATTCTTACAAAACACACCTGGAGACGGGATTTTTCCCAAGCTGGACAGAAGCCTTTAAGGTCCAGGAGGTGACAGCTGGAGAAGGTCAGCAGGCCAGAGGGGTCACCTCTCAGGGAAAGACGTGCAAGCCCAAGACTGACGTTGTTTTCCTGAAAGTCCACAAGAGCGCCAGCAGCACGGTCATGAACATCCTGTTCCGCTTCGGGGAGACGCACAACCTCACCTTCGCCTTCCCCCTCGGCGGCGGCTACCAGCTCTACTACCCACGCCACTTCCTGGCCAGGTTCGTGCAGGGCTTCTCCCCACAGAGCCCCCGGCGCTTCAACATCCTCTGCCACCACATGCGGTTCCTGCGGCCGGAGGTACGGGCAAAGCTGCGGCCCTTCGGAGGGACAGGCGGGGCGGGGGGAGAGGGGCTCATGGGGCACGAGGAGGGGCACCTGTCAAGCACGTGAACTCTGCAGGGATGGACTAAAGAGAGTCAGGATTGCCCACGGGTACCTGGCATGTCGTTGGCATCTCCTGAGAGCTTCTGTGAGCAGGTTTGATGAATCCCTTTGCTGTGACCCGTGGCAAGATGGGAGACAGCAGCTGTAGCAGTCAGCAACTCTCATCTCTTTCTTGTCTGGTGGGCCCTGGGACATGTCCTGTTCCATGGACAGGCCCAGAGGGGACCAGCTACAAGAGGAGAACACCCAAAGTGCACCAGCTCAGGTCAGCCGTGCCCAGCATCCACCCCTCTGGATGCCACCTGAGGACAGGTGGGCATGGGGAAAGGGAAGGAGACGGGCAGTATCTCCATCTCAGCCCGGCCACGCAGCTGTGGCAGCCCATCGTGGGGAGCTTTGGTCACTGCTCTCCCCGCGTGACTCTTCCGGAGCTCCCCACAGCTCCTTTGATGAGCTGCACCCTGAACTCCTCCCCAGCACCCACCATCTCCAGCCCCAGCAGCTGCCTCAGCATTGTGGGCGAGCGGATCCCTTCTCCCTGCCCCACCTTTAAACCCTCTTTTTTCTCCTCCGCAGGTGCAGAAAGTGGTGCCCAGCTCCGCCATCTACTTCTCCATCCTGAGGAACCCCGTGCAGCTGATGGAGTCCTCCTTCGTGTACTACAAGGGAGCGTCGGCGTTCTCGCGCGTCCGCAGCCTGGAAGAGTTCCTCAGCCAGCCCTACCACTACTACAACCCCGCCAGCGGCGACCGCCACTACGCCAGGAACCTCATGACCTTCGATTTCGGCTTCAACCCCGACGGAGAGGTGTCCCCTGAGCGGGTGCAGCTCATGCTGAAGGCCATCGAGGCGTCCTTCGACTTGCTGCTCATCTCCGAGTACTTCGACGAGTCCATGGTGCTGCTGAAGGAGGTGCTGTGCTGGGACCTGGACAGCGTCGTCTCCTTCCCGCTCAACTCCAGGGACAGCAGCACCAAGTCCCCCCTCCCGGACAGCGTCGTGGAGAAGCTGAAGGCCTGGAACAGGCTGGACTGGGAAATCTACACCCACTTTAACAGGACCTTCTGGGAAAGGATCGAGCGGGACATCGGCCGGGAGCGCATGCGGCGGGAGGTGGAGGCGCTGCGGCAGCGGCAGGCGGAGCTGGCCAGGACCTGCCTGCAGGGCACGGGCAGCGTGGCCCCCAAGGACATCAAGGACTCTTCCCTGCGGCCGCTGCAGCACGGCGGGGCCAGGATCCTGGGCTATAACCTCAAGCAGGGCTTGGACCGGGAGCTGGAGCGGACGTGCCGGCGGCTGGTGACGCCGGAGCTGCAGTACAGCAGCCTCCTGTACAAGAAGCAGTTCCCCCCGCAGCCCCCCGAGACCCCCCGGCCGGACCGCGCCCCTTCGGTGGAGGCCACCCGAAACTGACCCCCCTGGCCCCTCCGGGCGTCCTTCTCCATCCCTTGCTGAGGACAGCGCGGCTCAGCCCTCCCGGCCGGGGGGCACAGGCGGGCTGGGGGTGCCAGCCCGGTCACCTCTGTCCGTGCACCCCCGAGCACAAGCTCTGCGCGCTGCCGGGAGCAGGACGGGCTGCAGCGGGGGTCCCTGGGGCTCCACAGGACTTTTCCAGAGGGAGATCCCCCCCAGTCAGCAGCTGAAGCCTCAGCCACAGCCCCGGCTCCAGCAGCGAGGAGCAGATCCAGGAGGGCAGCCCAAACCCTCAGCCCCGCACCAGAGACTGCAGTAGAACAGGGCCAAGCTGTAAATCAGAGCTGTGCAGTTTGATTTACAGCTTGGGAACGAGCCTGTCCGTGCAGCTGCTCCTCTCCCCTGCTCCGTTACCGTGCTGGAAAAGCAGCCTCTTAATTAAAAATAACAACATTCACTGTCACTCCTTAAATTCCCCTTAATTACATCCGTCTGCCCGGTAGACGACCTCCCCAGAAGCCCCAGAAGCACACCCCAAAAGTCTGAGTATGTCCTGAAAAGCAAAAAAAACCTCCAAAAAATTAAGAAAAAAAAAAAAAGAAAGGGAAAAAGGGAACCCCCCAGCATTTGTTTGCCCTGACTCCGTGGTTACAGGTTGCCTTTGGATGCTGCATTTATAGGATCAGCACCCTACTCTGGAGCTGACACAGACACGTTCCACCCCTGTGTGACAGGGAGACACCTCGTGAGCCTCTCTGCAGCCAGATATCCCAACCCACCAATATCCTACACTCTGCCCGGGGAAAGATCCCGCAGGAATGGCTTCTGGAGGGCAACTCAGCCTGACTTTTCTCACCCTGCACTTCTCCTTGAATCAAAAGCAGAGCCAGCAAATCAGCTGGGGGAAACGGAGGCCCCATCTCTGGCTTTTCAGCACGATTTCCAAACCAAAAGAGGTTCCGAAAAAATTGCCCGGGGGGATCTGAGCATCCCAGGCTCTCCCTGGGGCAGATACAAAGAGCATCAAAGGTTTCAGTTTCCACCCAAAGTTTAGCAGGGAAGAAAGCCAGACTGTGCTGCCAGTGCCCTTCCCGGGGCAGTGCCAAGGGACAAGGAGAGGGCACCATTTGGGGGTTTTGCTCCACGGTTTTGGGGTGCTTGGTGTGCCATAAAGTTTCATCTCTGAGGCACATCCGTGTACTGCTGTGTTGGTCCATTCCCTCATTTCTCCTGTTGGGATGTGGGGTGGGTTCATGGTTTCAGAGGTCTGGGGTTCCCGGGGGGCCTGCAGGTCCCTCCAGAGGGCAATCCCAGAGGAAATCAACTGGGATGGGCAGCCCAGAGGCCGTGCAGCACCCTGGGGGTGTCCCCCATGGGCACAGCAGAGCGCGGGGAGGGGCAGGGCTGGATGCTGGGTGCCAAACCTGCATCTGACACCTCCACTCCGGGTTTTAATGGGGTGCCACTTCCTTACTGCACCTCAGGAAATAGGAGCAGGTCATTCCTGCTCAAGCTCCTGCCAAGCTGACCCAGGGCAGAGACACCAGAACAGCCAGAGCATCACAATGTTCCTGTGCTGTTCCCTGAGGAGCTCCTGGCTCCCACGGGGTGCTTTGGCCCCGGCACAGCCAGGGGGGATCCCCGTTCCCAGCAGGTGTTTCCCACCACACTCCCCTCCTTTCCAGAGCAGGCAGCAGGCAGAGCAGAGGTGGTTTGGGTGTCACAGTCATTTTCAGGGATGTCCCCCAGCAGGGCTCACAGGAAGGACATCGCTCACCCAAATGCCAACCACAGCATTTATTTTTATTATTTTTTTTTTCCACAAACTGTAATTTTATAGTTAGGAGTATTTCACGTAGACATGGAGCAGAGCCCAGGGATGCACTTGCTCAACCACAGCAGCTGCCTGGGTCTATGTTTTTTTCCTAACCGCAGACCCTTTGTGAACTGTTTTTTGATGCTTTAGAGCACCAAAACCCAGGCTAAGCACATCCCCAGGGGAGCAGGGTCTCCCGTGGCCAGTGAACTCTCTTGCCTTGGAACATTTTTAATTCCTCTCCAAGACTTGCCAGGTCCAGCCTGTGCAATTCAAGGACTTCGGGTCAAGTTTAACTCAAAAACCACCAATTTTTAACCACTATGCTTTAATAACTCGAAAGCTCAAAGCCTGTTTCCTCCCCGTCCCAAGTGTCCAAGGCAATTACTGGTTTATACTTTGTTTTTAGGGCTGCAGGAGACCCAGGGGGGTTATTTCAGGCATTGCACGATGCAATAACCCCGAGTTGCTCAAGCCTGCCCGCGGAACGGTCCCAACTTTCTGTAAGATTCCTGGCAGTACAAGACAACCAGCAATTTGCGCAAAAGTGTTCACAGTTTTCTCTACAAGGCAGCAGTGTGGGCTTGGAACATTTCAGGCTCTCCAGGGAGACTTTCAAAGCAATTCCCAAAGGAGAGCAGGCATCCTGCAAGGATTCCTTTGTGATGCTTTAAGGACTGAGCGAGCTGCAAAATCCTCCGTGCCGGGAAACCCTTTCCCAGGAAAAGGGCTGCCAGGAGCCCTGGGCTCAGGCACGGGGCTCCGAGTTGCTCTTCCCCCCTTTCCCCTTCCGCTGGGGTTTGTCACCCTCCACCTGCGCTGTCACCTTTGCCTTGGGCACCTTGTACTTGCTCTTCTGGCTGTAGAGGAGGTTTTTCTGGAAGAGGCGTGGGATGTTGCCCTGGAACAGCAGGAGGGCAGCGAGCATCCCTGGAATGAGAGCACAGACCCCTTCCGAGCGCTGTGTCCAGCATCCCCACCCTCCCCGCAGCTCAGCACCGGTTTTGGATCCTTGTCACAACCTTCACCATGACCAAAAGGGAGCTCAGCACCACTGAAGTCCCCACTGAGAGCTGAGGGAGCCTCGCTGTACTGCTTTAAGGAGAATTTAACCACTGTGTCCTTAACATAATAACCAAGGCTTGTTTTGACCTGAAAGGGCCATAAACCACCCCAGGGGTTTTCTGGCAGAGAATCATTAAGGTTGGAAAAGCCCTCTGAGCCCATCGAGTCCCACCATTCCCTCAGTGCTGCCGAGGTCACCATTAGTCACGTCCCCAAGTGCCACATTCACATGGCTTTTAAATCCCTGCAGGGACGGTGTCTCCACCCCTGCCTTCAGCAGAGCGTGCCAGTGCCTGACCACCCTTCAGGGAAGACATTTTCCCAATACCCAACCTAAACTTCCCCTGGGGCACCTTGAGGCCGTTTCCTCTTGTCCCATCACTGTTCTCTGGGAGCAGAGCCCAACCCACAGCTGGCTCCTGTCCTCCGGTCAGGGACTTGTCTCCTCTCTCAGCACACAGCCAGCTCCCCATGACCATCCTGGAGCTGAGGACAACCTCAAAGCACAGCTCAGCCTGCCACTGCCCTAGAACACCTTCGCTAAACTTCCCCCAGACTTTGGCTTCAGGGAGGTTCCTGCCCTTGCACTGTGCAGAAGTTGGATTTAAAAAATTTGGATAGCAAAGAGATGACCCCAGAGACAATGAGGCAGGATGAAAAATGACACTTGCCACTGGCAACCCCAAGTTCAGCCCTTTGCCAGAGCAACACTGAGCACTCCTGCTTTGCCCTCATCCCAGCTCCTGCCCCCTGGGAAGATCTCACCTGCGAGGGGCCCCAGCCAGTAAACCTGGATGTAGTCCCAGAAGCTGTTCCCCGAGCAGTGGAAGGTGGTGGCTGTGGCCAGGGCAGGGTTGAAGAAGGCCCCCGTGAACGGTCCGGCTGTGTGGGAAGAGAAAGGTGGCCAACAGTCCAACTGCATCCTTTGGAACACTGACAGAGGGCTGTGACCCCTCCTGCCTGCCTGGGGCAGCTCTTGGACTGGGGAAATCCCACTCTCATCACCCTGAACTTCATGGGAAGCAGAAAAGCTCAGTGCAGGACCGAGGGATTGCAGCAGGGGACATTCCAGGGAAGTGATCCCGGTCTTGAGCTACGGCTGTGAGCCGACATTCACCCGCAGCCCAGACACCCTAAACTGCCATCTTCATCCCAAAATGAGTATTCCCCAAAATAACAGAAAACAAACACCTCAGGAGCCGTTACCTTGTTAATCCCTACCTCTCCAGTCCTGGAAGATGAGGAAAGGGCTGTTCCTCCCCCACAAATGGGGTACTTTTCCAAACGACTCGGAAAAGAAACGCCGATGCTGCTCACCTGTGTAGGTCAGGAAGGTGACAGTCGCTGCCAGCGCAGGGACCCGGCACAGGGGGTGACTCTGTCGCACCTTGAGCAGGACAAGGTGGAACAGGAAGGAGCAGGAGCCTTCCACGAAGGCAGCGTGGGGCAGGGAGGCGCGGATGGAGGAGCTGCACTCTGGCGCGATCAGGTTCTGGATGAAGTGGAGCTGCGTCAGCTCCCAGGACCAGTAGAGCCGGGTGACAGCCCAGCCCGTCCCTGTGCCCGCACCCTGGGCCAGCAGCTTGGCCACCATGGCTGCCAGGCTGGACTCGAGGAGCAGGAACTCCTGGAGAGACACGGTCGGGTTGGCGGATGCCCCGTCAAAAGAGGCGCCGTGGACAGCGGAGAGGAGGAAGAGCAGGGTCAGGACCACGTCCAGGCCAAAGCCACCACCCCAGGGGCCGATGTCCATCAGCATCCTCAGCTCGAGGCAGCTCATGCACAACTGGAACGAGCCAGCAAATTCCGTGGCAAGGCAGCCATGTGTTCCGGGGGACAGAAGCCTCTTGGAAAGCCACCTGAGCACCTGGCACACCCCACCAACCAGGAGAAAAAAAGCAATGGAGACATTCAAACCATCCATCATAAAGGCTGCGCTGGGGGCAGAGTGTGGACCAAACCCGGGAAGGAGCAGAGGAAGCTCCTGCACCTCCCTCTTTATAAAGCCAAGCCTAAGCAAACGTGGCACAGCCCGACAGGCCTGGGAAAGGCCACACGTGTGGCCCCCGCGGGGCAGAGCCGGTGCCGCAGGGAGCTGCCGGACTCACAGCAGCTGGAGCAGCCACCAAGGTGGTTGTCCTGGTGTTATCTCCACCAGGCACTGAGCCCCCAGCCCCAGCAGTCACACCTGAGGGCCCACAGCAGCTCCCCGGAGCCGACAGCTCTTCCAGAAGGAACAAAAAACTTCATTTTCTTTCTGCTTGGCTCCAATGCCTGTGGCTGCCCCATCCCTGGCAGTGTCCAAGGCCCAGTTGGATGGGGCTTGGAGCAATGTGGGATAGTGGAAGGTGTCCCTGCCCATGGAGGGGGTGGAATGAGATGGGTTTACGGCCCCTTCCAACCCAAACCATTCTGGGATTCCATGGTAAACAATCCATGATGTGTCTTCTGGGTCATTTCCCTGCTCTGCAGCAGAAGTGCCACCAGCCTGAGCCCACATTTCCCATCCCTACAGGCAGAAGAAGCTCTCCTGCACCCCCAGGGCAGGCAGTGCTGGGGGTGACCCAGCTCCTCTCACTGCCCCGTCACACACAAAGAGCCAACAGATTCAATTTGGGCCATTTTATTTCCCCCACCATGTCATTTATAAAAGAAATTACCAGGAAACACAGGTTTGAAGCACACTTGGGCAGGGATGAGGCTCTCCATGCAGTTCAAGCTCACTCCAGCAGCGCAGCCCAAGCCACAAAAAACAGGAGCAGATGCTGCGAATGCATTGAAGCCTCTCCCCCAACAGCCTTGGACAGCAGAGAAGAAACTCAGCATTGTGGGGATGCTTGTGGAGGCCACAGCTCAGCATCTCCCCCTGCACCACCCTCCCTCCTTTCATCTTCCTTCTCCTCTCCTTTCCATCCCCAGGTGCCCACCCAAGAGTGGTTTTGGGAAGGGTCCCTGGGATCACTGCTCACAGCCCTGGCTTTGGAAACCATGGGAAGTGTGGGCAAGGAGAGACCACCCTGCCAACCACCCGTCATCTGAGCCCTGCTCTCCTCCCCCCCAAACTGCCCTGCTTTTGGTCAGCCTGCCTCAGAACTTCCCCTAGTTTAACTCTTTTTTTACCCCAGCTCTCCCTCCAGATGACAGCACAAGCACCCATCTTTCACCTCATATGACTTTGCTTGAATAACAGAAGATGAAATATTCTTTAAGAGTCTCACAAATCAATTATTTTGTCCTCATGAGAATTGACCTCTGGCAGCAACAAAGTGCTGGTCAAAGCTACACACCACTGCAGAACCAACCCTAAAATACTTAACATCACAATCCAACTCCTTTCTTTTCACCTCCCCTCCCGTCTGTGTTTCTCAGGAGCAGAGAAACCAGTAGAGTTTTCTCTTTAGAAACAAAACCTGACGAGGACCCAGCGACCCAGCCCGAACCCAGTCCCTGGAACAGAACCACCGGCTTACAGGACACAGGCTGCTAAAACCGGGAAAGAAACTCCAACATCTTTTCCTTCCCCCAGAAATGGATTTTCCCCTTCTTTTCAAGCATTTTAAGAGTTGGGCCTTAGGAAACAAACATTCCAAGGTTTAAAAGCTATTTCCCACCCACTGCCTGTCATTCTGGCCATGGCACATCCTGCACTTGTGAGACATTTAACCCAGGCTGGAGAGAGGAGCTGGGAGCTGTTGATTCCAAGGATAACTATGGGATTAAACACTGCCAGGGGCTCATTCCCTCATTTGTGTTAGTGCTGACAGCAGACTCCACACAGCTCTGCAGGGCTGCTCTTCCAGGAACAAAACTATCTAAAAATTCCAATATTCCCACCAAAAAACCCTTTCTTGTAGCTGGAACATTCAGTGTCTTTCTAAACCAAACTTGCTTTCAGGGCTTAAAATGCAGATATTTAAGGGGGGAGGGGGTGGTTAGCCACGGGACAGGAACGGGTTGGCACTTCCAGAGTTCAGCAAAATTAACACTCTCCAAAAACACTGAAGGGTCACAAGAGCTGAGCTCCCTCGCTATTTTCACCCTCAAAGAGGCAACAGCTACAGAAGAAAACAGTTATAAGGTTATTTAAGGGGAGTTTCACTGGGCAGGGGGTGGATCAGAGCTTTCCAGGAGCTGTTCCCAGCTGCTGTGACAAGGCAGCAAGAACCCGGGGCAGGTTTCCCTTCACGGTCAGGCAAGGAAAAGGGCTCCAGGAGATCCAAGAGTTAACTGTGCTTCGTGAAAAAACCTGAATCCTTTGAATAAGCATTCACTGAGAGGAAAATATAACAAAGATGGGTCATCCTTGGCTCTAGAAACCTCAAGGAATTCCAGAAGACATCTGTCCTGAGGAAGGTGTGGGCAAGTCTCCCCTCCAGACCATTCCGAGGAGCTGCCTGCAGTCCCATCAGTGCCCTCACCGTTGATCCCCAGTTGTACCAAGCTGGATTCATTGTTCACAACCCTCCAGGAAACACCAGGACCTGTGCACTGTGCCATCCCTGCCTTGACACCCTCTGCTCTTCCCGTCCCAGCCTCCTCTGCACTGACTCAGCACAGCTCCAAAGCACAAGTCTGGGGGACTCTTAAGTGTCTGAAAGAGAAGGAGCAACCTTAACTTCCCACCAGGACAATCCCATTAAAAAACCCAAACCATCGGGCCCTATGGGCTGTTTCAACACTCAGGTCAACTGGGATTTGAAATCCCGATGGATTGGACTTGATGATCTTAAAGGTCTTTTCCAGCCTTATCGATTCCATGATTTTAAGTGATAATGTGCTGGAGGACATTCCCCCTGCCGGCACCAGTTGGGAAAAGCACAAGGAGCTGTGTCAGCACTGCCCTGCTCCCTCCTGACAGGCCGCAGGCACAGAACTCACAGAAAGCCACGGTTCTCACTTGGTGCTATTTCCCTCCCTCAAGGAAAAGAAACCTTTCCTTAGGCTGGATTCAAAGTAGGGAAAACAGCTCTTGGAAGAACCTGCTTCCTCCACACATCTGGAGAGCAGCAACCAGAGTTTGGCTGAGCTCAGCAAACTTTCACGTCGCTTCCTCACGTGACTGAGGACGGCTGCTTTTATTAAAAATAATCTTCAGAGCAAAACATAAGTTCTATAAAAAAAGGGGAAATTGCAGCTGTACAAATCCCTGGGAGCAGGGATCCAGGGACACCACTGTGCTCCAGCACAGGAGCCACGGGAACTGCACTGAAACCCAACAGTGCTCTTTGGGCACCACCTTGAAAACACACCCTGCTCATGAGGAGCCTCTCTTTTCACCCACCCTGCTTTTCACCGGCGTGCTACTGGTGCAGTCCAAACAGGTGTGCTCAGCTTTGCAGTAACTCACTGCAGCCAAACAGCAGCCCTGAAAGGGAGAAATTGCTGCCCCCAGATTTACTGCCTTCAAGAATTATGTTTTAAATACCCAATCTGATCTCAAAAAATGGGGCTGCCCTTGGGTTTAGTCTTGGGCAGGTACGGGCAAGGGATGAGCAACTTCACACAAGACTTAGGAGGATTTATCAAGGACTTGCAACTTTCAGCCGTGCAAGCCAAAATCAGCCAAAGCTCTGCTCTCCTTCAAGTACCAAAATCCTGATAATCCTGAGTTCCACTAAGCACCTTCTCCTCCTGTCCACTTTTCCCCCAGAAATTAGATGCCAAATCACCAGTTTAAATGCACAAAGGGTCGATTATATGTAAAGACAAAGGTACTACAACAAATTGATAACCCTGAAGAGACAGGCTCTGTGCAAACCAACATTCTCATGTCCGGGTGAAGCAGCTGCTGGGGACGAGCGGTTTCTTCATTTCCCTTTGTCAGGGTACGGGCAAAGCCTGTGTAACATGCAAGAAAGGGGAAGAGCCCATTTCCCAGTAACACACAGGAAACACAGGACAAGTCCTCGCCATTCACGGCTGAGGCAGAAACGTCATCCGCAACCAACTGACCCGGACTCAACCCCAAAGTAAATCCCTCCTTGTCCTTGGCTTTAGCTGGACTGGCAGGCCAACATCCCACAGTCTTTTTGTAGGTTCAGTGGAAAACAAAAGTGGCTCTGTGCAGCCTTGGAGGCCAAGAGGCACCGTGGATCTCATCCCAAGTCCTCGGAGAGCTGTCGGCACCCAGTGCCCTCACTCCCACGGTCAAACGCTGATCAGCAAACCCAGGAGCCAGATGTTCCCAGCAGGCAGCAGGACAGCTCAGTTCCCATGGATCCCGTGCCGTAACATTTAAAAGCAGGATACTGGATGGTGCCCACGGTGCAATAAAGCGGAGCTGTTGGAACAGCTCCTGGATCATCGCCACAGTGCCAGATTTACTGGGCCCGTCAGTGCCACCCCAGCACGGGTGAGCGGGTGGTGGAAGATGCAGCTGGGACGGGCCAGGCTGGCGTCTGCTCTGCTCCCTTGGCATGGAGGGTGAGGGATCTCTCTCCCACGGCGCGTGAAAAGGGTGTTTTGGAGCTGCTCTCCTCCCATCAGCGATCCAGAGGTTTTTTGGGAGGCACAGCCACCTGCCAGCAGTGCACGGCAGCAAGGAAAGCTTGTGGTGATCCCAAGGCTGGTACTGACACTGATGAATAATAAAACTTTAAAAGAAACAGGCTGGTATAGCATAAAATTATATCCACCATCATCAAAGCGTTCCTAAGAAGCTTAGTTACAAATACATTCTGCTAATCTCAGTAAAACACCGACACGTGAACTCCTTCAGATACTCTTGTCTTCAAAGGTATAAACTCATGACAGGGAAAAGGGGGGGAAAAAAATCCCAAAGGTTTTTTAAAAGTTTATTTCTAGCCCTGAAAGAACAGTTATTAAACAAAGTCAACAAATACAGTAGTTAATATTGCAGTAACAATTAAATAACATAATGGGATTAAATTACACAAAAGGCAACATTAACATCTGAAGACAGTTAAAAAAATAAAAAGAAAGCTTGCACCTACTTCCATTCCCATCAACAGCATAAGGAACAGAGGGAAAAACAGACCAGAGAGATTTATTGACTCAATTCCAGCTGGAGAGACCCTTAAACACGTTTTTGCTCCCTCCCCAGCCCCTCTGACAACGGGACCCATCTGCTGTAGCCAAACCTTTGCACCTCCCTGCACAGAGAGCCAGGGGGGAAGGCTCCAATTAATCTCATTAACACCTAAGGCAGGGCAAAGTGCACATTCCCATGGCTGTTTTTAACGAGAACTCTGGTTTGTTCTGTGATAACAACATCCCAGGAATCTCACACTCCCTGCACGCCTGCATCTCAGCCACAAGCTGCCCCGCTGACACTTCACAGGGATCACGTGCACGGCTGATCCCCACTCAGGATCTTGGGTGGGCACCCAAGAGGGATGCACAGGAATCCCCAAATTCGGATGCAACTCGTCCCTTCCCATCATTTCCTCCAGCTCTGGCTGGTCTCCACCTGCCCCAGTGACACAGCAGAGCTGACAGCCCTGCACCCACTCAAGGACTCCCACCAGGGAAAACCCACGGCTTGGAGCTTCCCACCTTGCAGACACCCTCAGGAAAGCGATGCCCGACCCTCCAGACACAAAAGCACAGCACAAAAACCTTCTCCTGGCTCTCCTCTCCTGCCAGCCCCACCCCTGATCCCCAAGGAAACCTCCCCACAGAACAGCTGCTGCGTGGGGACAGGGAGATGCTGGCACTTCCCAGCCTCAGAGCTCAACACCCAGGTCATACACACAATTTGGGAATTTTGGGATTGGGCCAAGTTTTGTGCATTAGGATGGCTGAATCTTCAGAAATCGTCTCCTAAGCAGACTAAATTGGACAAATTTTGCACCTTGTTTTAAACCATTCTCATACACCAATAAAAGTGAACTAATAAGTTAAAATTACTTATGATTTCTTGTTTTCTATCAAAAAAAAGCTAAATTTATCTAGATTGTGCCATTGAAAAAAAAAGAAACCAACAAAACAAAAAAAAATGAAAGAAAGAAAAGCTCCCAGTTTAACTCTGGCACAAGGAGTTTCACCGAGTCCATTGCCAGCAATGGACAAAGAGGGAACCACTGGTACAACAGGTTTTTTCCTCAGCCAAGCCTCCTCACTGCTCCATTTGACCAGGGAGCCAGGACACACTCAAACCAGGGTGATTACAGTGTCCATGGCTCATAATAAACGTTTTTCCAGGGAAATGCACTTGGATTTCCTTACCTGGAATGAGACACTTCCTTGAATTTAAAATTTAAAGCCGTAACTGTTCTTACACTTACAGCGAGAGAGATTTATCCCTGTGAGGAACAGTTAAGATAATTCACCCAACACAGATTTTAACTACCACACAGGAGCAGAAGACAAGCTGAACCTGCCCAACAAGGCACCCTGCTGGCCCCACACGATCCCCAGGAGCTGTGAGACCCCAGCCCTGCTCCCCTCCACCATCCTCCCAAGCTGCCTCTGCTGTCCTGCCCGGCCGCTCTCACCTGGAAGTTTGTTTTGTCTTACTTTGGCTACCAGTCCCCAAAATGTCAACCTCTCTATATAGATACTGAAATTCTCTGAAAATTACTTCTATCCCCTGCCAGCAATGTTTGGGTAAGTGTGCAAAAATTTTTATTCAGGGTCCTCTGTCCACAGCCAACCACAGCTCTGTCTGTCCCAGGCCCTGCCCCGCTGGGAATGCAATACAATCCCACTGGAGTCACGGCTGTTCTTTCACAGACTCATTTGGCACATTGGTACTACTTGGCTCTTCCTTAAACGCTTGGGGAGGTTGAAATGCACAGACTGTAGCACTAGAAGGGGCACAGCCTCTGCTGAACTCACCCCTGGCAACACCCCGAGAACTCAACCGCTCCGGCTGTCGCTGTCCTTCAGGAGGAGGCACTTCTTGTTGCGTTGAAGAGTTGACTGCAGCCACCCTGGCTGGTACAATGTCCTCGGTGACAAGGATCAGTGTGACACCAGCCAGTCCAACAGGCCCCACGACGGTCTGACAGCACTGCTTCCCCTCTGCTTCATCTCACAACTTTGGCATCTCCAGGTGTTCATCATCTTCTGTTGAGATCATGTTTCCAAAATCCTGTATCGTCAGTGTCCTCAGATCTGGTTATTTGTTCTTCTGGTGTCATTAGTACAAATGGAGCACATACAAAACTGGAAAAAAATAGCTCTAATACTTTAAACTCTGACAACTCCATAGGTTGATGCATTATTTGCTTGGCGGGGGGGAAGGGGGGGGAAATTACAACATATACAAAAATGTATTTGATACAAAGAAGGGAAAATAAAAAAAGTCAAAGGCACCAGCACAACTTCCAAAGCCCAAGTCAGAGCACAGATACATGTTTGTGAACCACCCACTGCACCAAGCACGTTATCCCTCAAGCTTCTGGCCAGCAAGTCTAACAGGGAAAAAAGAGCAGACAGGAAGACAGCTGGAATTTTTTCTTGCCCTGACTAGAACTGATCATTTGATCATAAATAATCTGACCCCAACCTACACATCCATAACCCACATCCAAAGACTTGACCGATCATTACGGTTCTAAAAAGAGGCCACGTTTTTGATTAAAAAAAATGTCCACAGAGCACAGGCATGAGAAACAGATGAATACTTCTCTTCCCCCTCTCTCTGTCTCTCCTCATTCATTTTAAAAAGTGAAAACCATCTCCATACATTATGATTCCTTAAGTAACCGAGTTGTTGATTCTACAGTACAGCGACAGCTCATCCGAAAAATAAATGAGGGGCAAGATGTACCTTCACATTCGCCACACCTGCCGTGAATCTGGTCACTGGGAGCTTCCCACAGGGATTGCAGGTGGAGGGGAGGAAGAGGAGAGTCAAAGAGATCAGCAGGTAAAATTAGTACTGCTCTCTGAAAGCTTGAATCTGTCATTCAAGTATTGAAAGTACCCAGAGGGTACAACGGGAGCTGTTACAGCGAAGTCGTTAAAACCCCTTAAAGCCCCGGGCACAGCAAGTGGCATTCCTGGGCTGTCTGGGAAACAAAAATCAGAATAAAAAACCCCACAAAGGCCAGTAATTCAGCCCTCAATTCCTTCTGGACCCCAGACAGGGATCTCTAGAGTCGCCACAATGTATTTTGGGTGTCTTCTGGATGAGAGTTTCTTCCCTTTTGCAGACGTTTCCCACCCCCACAAAAACCCCTTCCCTCCCCACCCCGAAGTGTAACAATTTCATATATTATAAAGATTTGTAAAATACAAACAAACAAAAAAAGGAAGAAGGCTGTGGCAGGATGTTAGCGGTTACTCTTCATTGCTTCTTTGGCTGCCAGGATCAGTGGCGTCAAGCTGGACAGAGGTTTGGCCAGTTTCAAGAAGGGATGCTGCCAGGAAGACACAAACACGAGCAATCAGTGACAGACACGCTTTTAAAGGTTTGATTTCCAGCAGCATTCACGTTTCCATGGAGCTAAGCAGGAATGACTGCATTTTAACTGCTGACTTGTTTCATGTATTTCTCCTGATGGTTACAAGGACAAAAGTGATCCCAAGGTGGCTGGGATCACACTGCCTTGCCCAGTGGAGTTTCTCCTGGAATATCTCACTGTTTTTGGAAAAGGTGAGTATTGAAGCTGCACTTGGAATTACCAAAACAAAGATCTAAACAAGGAATAATCAGAGAAAGGTAAGAAGCAGCAGCTGGCTTTACTGGGAAAGCCTCTACACCATCTGCCTCAGAGCTACTCCTTCTCTCCCCAGGAAGGGCATCAGTGATTCTCTCACTCCTTCACACAATGCTGCCTACAGGCAGATCTCATTTAACAAACCAGCTTTTCTCCAGTGCCCAGGAAGTATTTAAAATCAAAACTAAAAGGAGAAATGGTGGCACAATGGCAATGCTCCAGCTGCTCAGCTTGTAGAGCAGAACCCTGGGGAGAAGGGAAATTTTTCTTTTCAAGGTTTGAACACTGATGTCGGACCAGCAGATTATTTTATCAGGAGTTCTGAGGGGGACAATTTGCAAGTGGAAGTATGAAAAGCAATGCAAATGCTATCAATGGCCAGCTCCTGAAGGGAGTTCCTAAACTTTGGCAGTGGCAGAGTGAAGGCACAGATTATGATGGAACAACTTTGGAGTGTATTATAGATCTTTCCTACCAACTGCTCTCACTACAGTTCCCAGGAGAAAACACAAATCAAAAGCAAGAGTGCCAGTCTATGGCTGACCTGACTCTGCCTTCTGGACCTCACACTGTGAGAAAAACTGAGTCTCACCTGTAGCAATTCTTTGGCTGATCCTCTTTTCTCCACATCCATCTCCAAACATCGGTTCAAGAAATCCCGGAATATCGGGGACAGTTTCTCGGGGTTCTGGAGCTCTGGTGTGCCATTAGTTGCTATCAAATATAAAGCCTGTAAAATGAAGAATAAGGTATAGCCAAAACCAAGCTTTAAAAGATGCCAAACTGACCTGCCTGGTGGCAAGCCCTCAGATGAAAGGGTTCTACAGCCTCCTTCTCAGCTTCAGAGAACAGAACTGTAAAAATGCCATCAGTGTAGGCAGTCATGACCTATTCTTGCTAGCAACAAAATAATATTCAAGATCTTCTGGCAACAGATACTGACCTTAGCAAAGAAAATATTAGGTTGTGACACAGCAGCACTTTCCATAACATCATGGATTTACTTTCCCTAAACTATCACAGAGGCCTGAGGTCAAACTCCTGCGTTTCAGTTACAGGCAGGCAAATCTTGTAAGCACCATCACGGAATCCCAGACTGGTTTAGGTTGAAAGGGACCTTAAAGCCCATCTTGTTCCACACCCTGCCTTGGGCAGGGACACCTTCCACTAGACCAGGTTGCTCCAAGCTCCATCCAACCTGCCCTGGAACACTTCCAGGGGTGGGCAGTCAGGGTAAGGCTGATTGCAAATTCAAGACAACTTTCTTCCTCTGGAGGAATTTTCTTGTACTGCTGAAGCTTGTTGGCTTTTTCATTTCATTTTCTTTTTAATGCAGATGCAATTAATGAACAATTACTGACAGTGGTGAATACCCAGTTCCAGCAACGCCAGGGCTTCTTACCCTCAAGGGGTTCTCGTTGAGGTACGGGGGTTCTCCTTCCACCATCTCGATAGCCATGATGCCCAGGGACCAGATGTCCACTTTGGGGCCGTAGGCTTTCCGTGTGACCACCTCGGGAGCCATCCAGTACGGAGTTCCCACCATGGTGCTGCGCTTGCTCTGCTCGGGGGTGATCTGGGCACAGAAGCCGAAGTCAGCTGCAGGACAACACAAGTTTAAGAGGTTAAACTGGTGCACCCCAAGAAGTGGCTTTCCTAGAAGATTTCTCTATTGCTACACATACATTTCATTGAGAGGGGCTTGGGGGCAGTTTCTTCTTTCCTCCCCCACTACATTCTCCGTATTAAAAAAGCCAACGTGCAATGAAGATACAAAACCTGAAGGTGCTTAAGCAGGGCAGAATTCCGTGGAGTGAAGACAAGGCTTTTGTCCTCTGGAAATAAGAATTACCCTGTAGAAGAACGGTGTTTTGCCCAGTCCTTCCTTCAAGAGTACCAAGAATGGTAATAGCCAAAATAAGCAATCAGGCAGAACACAGGCAGAGAGTGTTCTGCCTGTGGTGTGTTCTACAGCCTGAACTAGAAGAAACACGTCCACAATCCATGGCTTCTGCCCTGCTAAACAGATTGTACTTGTGCAGCTACTGAGGTCAACACTTCACAGCACTTTGGCCATCTATACAGGTACTACAGCCGACAGACACGGAAACAAGGCTCCAGGGAAGTGCAGTGCTACCCCACTCAGCAGCAGGAACCTGGACAAACAAACCTTTCCACAAGGTAACTACCAAAGAGAACAACCACACTCAAGAAAACGAGAAAAGTCACCTATTCCTATAGCCTTCAGGTGCAGCAGCAATGCATGTCCCATCATGTTACTTTATCCAGCTGCAGCACTCCCACTTCCCAGGCATGTAAAGCATCAATAAGAACACAGTTAAGGCAGGAGACAGATATTACTTTATCATTGACACTAAGTTAGAGAAAGAGAGAGAGAGAGGGAGAGAAGAGAGAGAGAAATTTAAATTCTGAGGTGATTTTGGAAGTGTTATGCCAAGCAGTGCTAAGGAAAGAGCCAACTCACGGAAGTGCCAAGTTGTACCAAGAACCATTTAACAAAGAACTACCCCACCCTGACAGTCAAAATGCTGCCTTAAAAAAAATGAAAAAAACCAACAAAATCAAACAAAAATCAAATCTATGGGAGTCACCAAATTCCTCCTGCACTTTTTGGCCTTATCAAGGTGTCACAGTCACCTCCCAGCACGGCCCATTTCCACGACCAGCCCAGGGAAGCAGCTGCAGTGTGTTCCAGGCCTCCAGCACCAGCCACCAGCACAGAGGAAGAAGACAGGCAGGAAGCCATTTTCATCCACCAGCAGCATGTGCAGCTGCAGTGGTGACACCTGTCCTGTCATCAGACTCCCTCAGAGAAGGGGAAGAATTCAAAAAAGAAGGTGCAGCTTCTCCCACCCTAAACTTTCGCTAAAGCAGTGTAATCACACAGCCCTAGAAGAGCTTGTTCAGCACTGATTAAACCACCTCCCCTTCATACAGGGCATTTTTGCAGCTGACTCCTGTCTCCTGTGTCTCCTTCCTCCTCATCCTCCCCCGATCTGCTGGGGTGATGATTTTGACTCAGCTGCTAACTCTGTCCTTTGGTCACTTTGCTTCGACACCTCTTTTGCAATTTTGATCCTTCTCCAGCTAACTCTTCCCGGCCACATCCTCTGCTGTAACTGTCCACTTCTCTTCAGCCTCTGAATCCATGGCTTGTGCACAGACACATCACATCCTTAAAAAAAAAATTCCCTATGCAAGCCAGCAGCGCATCCAACAATGCTGGTGTGCAAATCAGGTTGCTCGTAATGTTTCTTCACACTCCATCTCATAAATAAAATGAGACTTCAAACCCTCTAGAATAAGGGATATTTCTAAGACACATTTTCATGGCACTTCGAATTCCTACTAAAAACACTTTTTACTTCACACCTTTTTGCCTTAACTCTTTGATTGTTATATGCTTTGTACATTCCTACATACCAGAAAGGCAGATAATACACCTCCTTCTCAACAGTCCTGACAGCTACCAGTGCTTTCACATCGTTTATATTTACACACACCAGAAAAGGATTTACTGCACAAGCCCATGCATGCATACAGTTACCTGAAAAGCAAGCAGTTTGTTTTGTCACGATTATATCAATGAAGGTGTTACACTTCCGGTCCAAGAAAAGGAACAGGGTAAGACTAGGCTGCAATAAATGACCAATAATGCCCAATTTTCTTGTTAGTGGCCTTTTAATGAATGGGGCAAAGCATTAACATCAAGTCATGGCATCCTAACAAAGCCACTGCAGTTTGCTGCAACTTTGCTCTTGCAATCATTCCCATTTCGCTTCACTGTCTGGGCCAGTTATTTCCTATTTACCAACGTATTCATGGGGCCATAGGTTTGCTTCAACATCCTTCCGGGCCAAGATGTTCACAGCCCCAGTCTGAGGGCCCTCAGACTATCAGTACCTGCTGTCTGACACATATTTTACAACAGAATTGACTTCTATTACTCGTAGTCAACAAAAATCCACCTCAAATTTCCCTGCCAATTCTCCTTCTACCGATTTACACGCTCCGAGCCAGAGATTCCTGGAAAAGGGAAAACAAACATGAAACAATTGTCTGCTACTCACTTAGTTTAACTGATCCATCCATTCCTAACAGCACGTTGTCACTCTTTATGTCCCTGTGGATGACCTGGTTGGCATGGAGGAACTCAAGTGCTTGCAAGCACTGGACAGGAGAGAAAAAACAACATTCAGCATCCAGAAGCACAACTGCTGTATGTGAACACAAATTCAAAGCCATGTTCACACCCTCAGCCAGCTCTGAGTGCAAGAATAGAAAGGTATTATTGAAGACAACCAGCAGAGGAAGCTCTTGGGCTAAAAAAAAATCCACTCTGGATTTCAAGAGGTCGAAAATTTTTTCACCGTGGAGTCTCCCCATCTTAACAAATGCATCCTTTAAACTCCTCATCAGCCAAGATAAATCCCTGATGTTAATTTTGGTACATCCCACAGATTCTACAGTGGAACCATAAAGGATTAAGTGAGAGCTTTTCAGGCTGAGGTCTCACCAAGAGGAATTGGTGAGGCTTCATGCCCAACATCCACACAACTTCTACAGTGAAGGCTGTAAAACATCTTCATTCTGAAAGGCATTAATACTGGTTTGCATTGTTTTCAGATGAAAACCTTTCACACTAAGTTTCTGCCCAAAACCATAATGAAATTTACTTTTGTTATTTGAGAATAAAAGGCAAAAGAAAAAAAGCCAGATTTTTCTCTTTCCATCTAAGCAGAACATTTGCCATTTGCAGCTTGGCACAGATGTGCCCACTGAGTTCTTTTTATCTTGGTTTGCTTTAGCAAAGCGACACTGATTTGCAAAATTAAATGTATCTAAAACACTGGGCAGCAGGGTTTTGATGAAGTACAATAGTTCAGTATTTGATTTTTGCCTCAGAAAAGTTCATGACTGTCACAGTAAACAGTTACTCTTTTGGTTCTCTGCTTCCAGCTCTGGTTTCTCTGGAAACCATTCCCTGTCCATACACGTTACTGTGCAAGTTTGCTTTCCCTCCCCTCCCTTGGGGTGAGTCACAAATACACTCGTCATGCTGATGGAGTCAGATGGGCTTTTGAAAAGCCTCCGTTTCTCCTGCACAGCAGATAACACAATTCTCCTTCTGCCATGATAAAATCAAGCCTGAGCTGGATATTGGCACTTGCTCAGGGCAGAAACCACTGATAAGCTGTGGTATCAGCTGCTTTTAACACTTTCATTTGAAATCTTGCTGCAACCTCGAAGTTAGTCCAACTACAACCTTCTGGAGCATTATTTTCCTGAGAAATCCATAAAGAAAGCTTAACTGGCACAGAACTACAGATGTCACACACTGTGATAACAACTAAAGTGGGAAAGGGATAGTCTGCATTCAGTTCATCTTTATTTTAGTGTATGTTTCTTAATGTACTCCTGTTCCAGCAGATCCACCTCCACACTGTGAGCAAACAGTCCTCCTTCTTCCTTCTGGAAAACACTTCAAAGCTTTCAGTATTTTTTTTTCCCCTCCTTTCTACATTACCCATTCATGAATATTCAGATTTTAAAAATGTTTTTAGTGCCTCTGAATGTTCTTTGTTAGCCCAAGTTAAAAAAGCGATTCCTTCCAGCTGCTAAACTTCTCTATTGCTCCTCCCTGAACTTTATTCATATTATTCTGTTAATAATAGTCCACATTACTCATATCTTTCTGTTCACACTATCAGCAGGATGAGGCATCCCCAGGTACCAAACCCACAGACTTTATTTGCTCCATCACCAAACATTCCCAAACACCCACCTCAAACACCACCGTAGCTCTTTCGTGTTACTTGCAAAGCCCCAGTTTTCTGAGCTAACATAATTTTGTTATTTTCTGCAATTTTAATATTGATTTCTGCTCATGGTACCATTCATTCTTTACTCAATGGCTTCAGCAGTAATTGTGGCAATTAGTGCTAACCTAAAATAAAAATTAGGGGAACAGAGAGCACCTTCATTCCTCAACCCAGCACCTCCACACTCACCTCTCTGCAGACAGCAGCGATCTGTGCTTCATCCATACACGTCTCTGTGACCACATCTGTCAGGGAGCCTCCAGCCAGATACTCCATCACCACAAACAATTCATCCCCTACGAGGTAACTACAAAGAGAAAACCAAAAGCATGTCCCTGTGCCATCAGAGTGACAGTCTACAGACAGCCTCACGCTTGCTTCCAAGACCCTTAGGTAGAGGAAGAGCAGGTCTGTGTAAGGGATAACCTCCTGTAACCCTTGGGATGAGGAATCAGCCAGCTGGCTGCATTTACCTGTCCAGGAAGTTGACTATGTTGGGGTTCTTTAGCTCCTTCATTACCAAGATCTCGTTAATTATCAGCTCCTTCTTGGGCTGTTTCTGCAAATTGATCTGTTTAATTGCCACCTGAATAGGGCAAAATAAAACAGCAAATCTCAAACCTCAGTACCCAAACCTTTCAGTCACTCTTAACACAGTGAAAAGGCAGAAGGAATCCTGTAACAGGATTAAAGGAGTTTAGAACAGTTTGTGGCTGGCAAGTTATTTATCAGCATACAGCCTAAAAGAATGCAGCTTGATCAGCACACAACTTGCACCCGTGGCCAACATCATCCCCTTGCAGCTGAAAGGATCCACAAACCATAAGAGAGGTCAGAACAGACAGCAAAGAGAACATTCAGGAGATAGAAAGATATTGACCCAATTCCACATCAACAGGCCTGAAGCAGAAGAGAATCCTATAGTAACTCAGAGAGAAAATGTGAGCCTTCCAGTGCAAGGTGAGGCAATTTGTTGTTCTCTATTCTGACCAAATAGGTGTTTGGGTATAAGGAATGCTGGGAGGCAGAAGGAATTCCTCTCAAAGCCATTAACTCAATGAACTATCCCAGAGAGAAAAGGGAAGATAAAGGCCCACCTTATCCAGGAAATAAGCCTACAAGGACAAGTACTACAGAGTTACAATGGAGAAAAATCTGTTAACTCCAGTACTCTGAGGAGGCAGTTTGGAGTTCTGCAAGACAACCTGCCTGTGACTCCAAAACCAAACACAAGAACCAACATAATCCTGAAGAAATGATTGTACTCTGTGGCACAAAATAACTATGATTGGAGGTGGAGCAGGTTGCTGAGGCTCTTGCGAGAGTTTGGAACGGAGACCTCAAGGAGCAGATACTCCACAACGCCTCTTGAGCTCCTGTGTCACGCCTGATCATCCTGCCTGGGAGGGAAAACACTTCTAATATCTACCTTGAAATTCCCTTATGGCAATTTTTGTCTGTTGCCTCTGTCCTGTCACTGTGTAACTCTCAGAGGAGTGTTCCTCTTACTGATGAACAGACCTAACTCTATCCTCAGGCATCAAGCAGAGGAAACCCGAGCACTGCATGAAGGCTGCAAGCCATCAACTTGCCTAGCAAAGTGCAGAGGAGGTCAAAGAAAGGCCCTGGACCCCAAAATTCACTCTGCAGTCAGTAAGGGGACATGAAATACTGCAGTGTGTAGAGAGCAGACTAAGAGACACACGCTGAGATGATGGCAAGGCTCATGTTTTATCAAGGTGTGGTGCTCCGCTGCAGGACTGCTGAATGTGGTTACTGCTGAAAGGGCATTTGCTTATCAGTGACCACAAGGAATGCCTACTTGTGGATTTTTGAAGGAAAATTGAGGAAAGAAATAAAAGCATTAAAAGAAAATTAAGGAAATCTGAAGTTAAACAGAGACAAATAATTCCTAAAATTTGAGTCCCAGAAGTCCTCTGGGTTGTCTCCCAAGATATGGCCACTGGATGACAAACATGCAGAGTATTCCTGACGCCACCAATTTCACTGGAGAAACCAAGGGACAAAAGCAAAGAGTTGGATATGGAGAAGACATTCTGACTACAACAGGGCATCCATCACATGAGACAAGCTGCTTCCCCAGAGACAGACACAGCCAAGTGTGCAAAGATTAAACAAAATTTTATTTCTGAAAGCACAAGACACCAATGCCTGCAATCCTTGAAAGATAAACCATTTTCCAAACTCACTTCTGGAACACCTAACTCTCTCTGCTTTTCACTGGAAAGACAAATCTCTATTTTTAGCTTTCATCATCTGATTACTGTAGAACAAGGCACACATTGTTACAACTGACTATGACAAACAGATCTGAAAGGTGATAGCAGCGATGGGAGCCACTGAAGGAAACTAGTCAAATCATTCTGGCCACCTACAGAAGAACATTTAAACAAAAAATGAACACAGGAATCTTACCTCCTGCCCTGTTGCCACGTCAATAGCTGTGAAAACTGTACCTGAAGCCCTGTGAAGAGAAAGAAAAATGTTACAGCATGTTGCATCTCCCTAACAACACACACGGGAACAGCCAAGTCACAAACACAAAAGTTGTTTCAGTTTTCAATTCAAAATTTCCACCACTGTGTGACACCTTCACTGTTTATTTACTTTACTGTTTGCTGCCCAGAGCAGCTGTGGCTGCCCCATCCCTGGAAGTGTTCAAGGCCAGGTTGGACGGGGTTTGAAGCAACCTGGGATAGTGGAAGGTGTCCCTGCCCAAGGCAGGGAGTGGACCTTTAAGGGATGGGCCTTAAGGTCCCTTCCCACCCTAACCAAGGTGGGATTCTGTGATTTATCACTGCTGAATGCAGCCAACATCTCTGCCTGCACAGTAAGTGGTGTGAGGCAGAGAACAGCACCCTGCTGCTAACACTGGCTCACTGGGAATACAAGTTGGAGTCAATACTCACCCCTGCCCGATTTTTTCATATCTGGTGTATTTTTTCTTGGGATCTCCTATGCTTACAATAGTGCCTGAAAATAAAAAAAAAACAATCAAAAAGTCAATCCAATTCCACCGTCCCCTAGTAGCAGGGCTGGCCTGGCCAAGAGTGGGTCAGCTCAAGTAGCAAAGCTGGTGCACCATCAGCCACAGCTACACAGCAACATTAACAGGGTGAAAAATCATCACCAGGATGGTTATGGAACAAGCAACAGCACAAATTGCTTTGTGTTACTGTGGTTTGATTGCAGTTCAGTTGGGATACTGTGACGTGCACATAAGATACAAACCCAAATCTGTTCTATCCTTGTTTTCCACCCCACAGGGCTCCAAGCATTACAAACCACCCGAGCCAACACAGCGCTCTCAGCTGCTGCTGGGCACAAAGCTACCCAAGCACTGCACTGCACACAAAGCAAGGGTAAGGGCAAAACTGGAATATTCCTCCCCCAGCCCTAAAGCCCTCGTTTATCCGAAATGAAGGCACCTACGTAGTTTTTCCATGATGTCTTCATCTGACATCTTGGTTTTCTTTTTCTGCTTATCCCCCGCTTTCGAGGCGCTGTCGGCACAGGTGTCGCCGGCTGGGGCAGGGATGGGGTCAATGACAGAGCGGGTGTAAATCTGTAAGGGACACCAGAGAGCTGAGCACCTGCTCTGCCATCACTGACCTTCAGCTGAAACCCACCACAGTTCTGCAAAGATCCCCAAGCACCGTTTTATAACAGGTATGAGGCAGAAATTAGACCTGAGACACATTAAAGTTCCATAAACCAAGATGCTGGCAACATTACTGACCTCTGAAAGAGACCCAGGCACCTCCTGAGCAGAGTGGATGCCAGCACATTCCACAGTGGGTTTCTCAGGTTTTTATCTGCTTATTCTTTATAACCCATACTAGTTAACAGAGCAGAAATCACTATTTAATACTGAGATCAACTTCTACTAAGATCCAAAGGAAAAAGATTCGTGATTGCCATGAAAAGAAGGATGTGATTCTAAATTATTTCCCAGTTGCCCCCAGTTTCAGGTTTTTTTGAGGGATTTAATTTCTTGGAGCTTTATTTAATTTCCTCCTGAGCTGTTCACAGACATACCCAGCTACTCTAGAAATATCCAGCTGTGGACCTCTCACCTTTTATACGTCTAAATCCCAAGAGTGGGAAATTATAAAGCAGTATCCCTAGACAAATAAACATAATTCACATTTGCTCCCAGAGCCAAAAGAAGGAGCTGGAGTAACCGGGCTCTCTGGGACACCATTACCAAGGTGTGTAGATGAGGGCTACCCTAAAACTTAATGAACAACTTCTCAAGCATTTCACTGTTCCTGTAGTGCTGATGACTTCGTGAGTGAAAGAAGCTTTCAAATCTAAAATTTGCACTGGTTGGGGTTTAGGTGGTGTACCTGGAGAGGCTACCACACTGCAATCCAACCAAATACAGGAAAGCAAATACATAACACTGTGCTGTGCAAAGTTACACACACTGCTGCTTACAGGTTTTATCTAGGAATAAAAAGCCTCCTCCTCACATGTTGGGTTGAAGGGTAAGGATAACTGGATGTCTTCCACACAAGCTGACAAAGAAATTGACAAATTTCAATGATCTGAGAGGTCTTTTCCAACCTATGATTCTATTAACTACAGGATTTCTAATCAAACTGATATTCAGAAATCAGGTATTTTCTTAGCAAATTCAAAAAACAGAACTGTTCCCTAAAAACTTACAGCAGCTTATTGCCCCAGTGAAACACTTCCCTAAAACGCAGAAGTTCTGCAATGCTGAGAAATGCAGGTCTGTCAGTTTTTACAGCTGCTCACCGATTTTGTGTGATCTGGCCGCGGAGCAATCACAGGAGGAGGAGCCTCTTCATCATCCTCATCATCATCTGCCACAGCTGTTGATGGTTCTGAACCTTTGGCATTGGTCTGCATTTTTACCAAAGTTTAAAAAAGACAGATAAACAAATTTTCTCTCCCACAGTATTAAAGACTTCATGTTTTTTTCTTCACATTAAGATAAAAGAATTCTTACCGATGTCAAAAGAAAATAACTTAAACCACTCAGCCTAACCTTAAGTTATTACATTTTATTATGAGACTCAAATACTGCTGCTCCAGTGAAATATGCCATTGACCACCCAAATTTATGGTTTTATTCCACAAAAAAAATTCCTTATTTTTATACGTTTAATCTTTATAGAGTTTAATACTTGAAGATTCAGGATATAACAAGTACAGAAGACCCAAACTTGTATGCACCACAGAACATCCAAATAACAGTAAACACACTCACCGTTGGCATTCCTGAAGGGAAACCATCTTTTTCTAAACAGGACAAATAGCAGAATACATAAAATCATCAGAAAAAAAATAAGAAAAAGCAAATTTTGTAGAGCACAGGGTAAAAATATTACAAAGTCTTATTACTAAGCTACTTTCAGAAAGAATTTGGAAGAAAAGTAGGTAAAACTGCACCTGTTTGTGGGACAGTCCTTCTCTCAGCCCCCCAACACAGGCCCCCATCTAGGAGTCATAAGCTATTCTGCATGGCTGATGTCACCAGCTGGTGACATCAAGTTCAGAGACAGCTGTGAGGAGCAAGGCCTCCAGCACAAAACCAGTTCATCCCAGTCCCAGAGCCCCAGCTTGATAAACACAGCCCATTCAAGTTCATTTTGGCTGCTATTCTGAATGATCCAGTTCCCTTTCTTCCCCTCTCCACTTAAAACAGGAAATTAACTGGACAACGCCAGTTTCCAGTCAGTTTTAAATCCATCTTTGTATATTTGTGCCTCACTGAAATGCATCTTGATTTTAGCACTTGAATCTGATTTATCATTGTGACAGAGAGGAAGACTGTGCTCCAGATACCCAACTCCAGTGTCCTGCACACTTGGCACTCACCTGGAGCAGAAAAACTCAGGTATTTCTGTTTTGCTGTGTCTTTGGAGTCGTAGAATTTCAGCACATCTAGTACCGCCTGGGGGTTTTTCTTCTGTTCTAGCTTGGTGATATTTGAGGTCTGAAGCAACCGAGCCCATTGTTCCGGCATTCCCTGAAAAAACGGGGGATTTTAGGCACCCTTTTTGTACTTTAAAAGTTTCTAAAAAGCAAATGAAATTTCGTCCCTCTATAAAAGCATAACATGCGCAGCCTTAAGCACACAAGCAAGTAGGATGGGGAGCCAAAGGTGAAAACACAGATCACAGTGCCAACACAACTCTTCAGGTGTGCTGGGCCAGGTGTGAGCAGTGGGAACACAGAAACACTCAACAGGTCCAGTGTTACCCACTAAAGACAGCAAGCTAAAGAGGATTTGTCAGGGAGGGCTCTCCCAGGTGACACAAAGCATCAGATGTGACACTGGCACTGCAGAAGCACTAACAGGTCACAGTGTGATGTACAAACACACAGGAAAAATAGTTCTTTGGTAGAAACAAAGACTAACTCGCACTTTATTCTAAAGCTCTGCCTTGGCTTCACTGCAGCACTGACCCGTGGCGTTTCCTGAGCTGCTCCAAGGCAGGAATACTCACAGTGAACTCTCCAGTAACAGCATCAAAACCAACATGGATGGTATGTTCAAAATCTGACGGTGGGGAGATTTCTGGCCTTTCCTTTTCCTTCTTCTTGCTTCCTGAAAAAGACATTCAAAGATCTCAATGTTAGAACAAAATTCTTCCCTGTGAGTGAGGTGAGGCCCTGGCACAGGGTGCCCAGAGAAGCTGTGGCTGCCTCATCCCTGGAAATGTTCCAGGCCAGGTTGGACAGGGCTCGGAGCAACCTGGGCTAGTGGAAGGTGTCCCTGCCTGTGGCAGGAATGGGTTTTAAGGTCCCTTCCAACCCCAACCATGCTGGGATTCTGTGATTCCAAAAACCAACACCTTGTTCCATTCAAGTAATTTATACTATGGCAGCTAGAAAACAAGAGATTAAGAGCACCAGAGTGCTCTGTTGAGCACGTGAAATCTAAACATATTAAATGTTTACAATGCAAAAAAGGACATTTTAATATAGATTAAGAACAGCAGAAAAGACAACTTCATTTCAACCTCAAGTTCACCCTAAAGACACTTAAAACTCAGTTGCTTCACTGCTTCAATTCAAGGTAATTAATGCAAACTAGCACTTCCTGTGATGAAGATAAGAGTTTATAGCCTCAGAGCAATTACCTAATTTAAATTAAAAGGGGGGGAAAAGCATAATAAGTACCAGAAGCAGGAACAGATAATTAGAAGGACCACGTGCACAATCCAACCTAGATTCAACTGAATTTATAAGATATTTTCTAACACCTGGGGCTTCGGATTTTTGTTTGTTTGTTTTGGGAGTTTTCAGGGGGCGGCTCGGGGGCTTTTATTAATTTTTGTTTTATTTTTCTGCTTTGTTTTTAAATTCACCTTAAAAGTCCTCTTGTTTCAGTACGGAAAAAGCAGGTAAACCAGCACCCTCTTGGTTACTACACGGCAAGCAAAGATGGTGCTGCTCAGAGCCAGGAATCCGTCTGAAATCCCCTCACGCTGGCGGGAAGGGAAGGACGGGGAGCGAGGACAATACTCCCGAACGAAAAGCCATGTGGGCTGCCTCCAGCTGAACAATGCCGTGGAAAGACACGGCTGTTATAAACAGGATATCTTTAATATGGCTGCACAGGGCAGAGCCAAAAAGCAAACGGGCTGTCGGACGTTTCATTAACAGCGCTCGGTCACAGCACAGGAGAAACTGGCTGCTGTGAAAACCAAGGAAAGCACCGTTTCTGCCCTATTTCTTGCAGGTTTTTACGTGGAAGCAAAGGGGAGCACATATATATATATATACATATATATAAAAAGTTGTATTCCTCAGGAAGGCTCCTGTTTGCGAGCACTTGACATGCAGTGAACAGGAGCTGGTGCTCAAGCCCTCCAGCATGTGCTGCGTAAATAAACCCACTCCTTCCAAAAATACATAGATCCCATGAGTAGGCAAGGCAAGGAGACTAAAACCCATTGCTCTGGCCACAGGAACAGCAGAGCAGCGCTTCAAACAAACAGCCCCAGCCAGAGGCAAGCCCGGTGAGTCATGAGCTGGCAGGACATCCTCGAGCTCCGAGAACAAGGCCACGGCGAGGCCACGCTGCCTCCCAGCCCCTGGCTCGGGCTCCGGATTGAGACGGGAATCCCTTCAGTGAAGGGCAATGCTCCTTTCAAACTGCACAAGGTGGTCTTTCTACTGACATGGGTGAGCCCTAAAGACCAGAGTCTCTAAGGAGAACGTGAGAAGCTACTACAGGTTGGTGGCAGCACCCTGAGAGAGACTCCAGCCCTCTGAGGGTGCTGAAGGTGGCAGGTCTGGGTGCTGTCAGCTCGGTGCAGTGCAACATGCCTGGAGGAGGTTCTGGCCTAGCCTTTCAATCCTGCAGAAATGGGTGTTTTTTACCATTTTATTATTGGTCATGGGACCCAGAATTTGGCCCTTGGCCCTGCAGAGACAGGAGCATAGTCCCCCTGTTCCCAAGAAAGGAAGACACACAGGTCCTTCGGAAGGATTTGGTGAGCTGGAGAAATGCTCTGCCTGATTAAGAAGGTGCCTCAAATACAACTGGGCTCTTCATCAAATGAAGCCACAGGCACTCAGCAAGGTGTCAGCCTCGGTATTTCCCAGGGCAAACCCATCCTCAGGCTGCCCTCACTTCCCACCAGCCAAATTCCATACACAAGGCAAGAAACACAGCTGCTTCCCAACAGCTGGAGACAGCAGGCAGCTGACTCCAGATGTGCACCTGGAGTTGCTGAGCCCCAGCTGAAACCACACCGAAACGTGCCCTGAGCACATGACATGCAGGATCTGGGTGATGCTCTCAGCACTTCCTTCAATCCTTTCTGCTCAAAGACAAACATTTCTGGTTTTAGGGGACTATTTTAAAGCTTTCCAAAACCACACAGAGGTGGTTCCTTTGACTTCAGAAGTCAAGCCAAGAAAATTCATGGCAATACAGTACTCTAGTAAGAAGACGACTATCACTTCATTTATCCTAAAGAATGGAACCGGGGAGGAAAACCCTCCATGACTGGTGATTAAATAATCCCTTCAAACCCTTATGATTATTTCAGCACAGAACTAGCTCAGACTTGGGACAGAAACTGTGTGATTGCTAAACCTCTTCATCTGCAAGTCCCCCAAAGCACAAGAACCTCCCAAGGGAGGATCCAGGAGCAGATGAGGCTGGCCAGGAGGGACCTTGCAAAATCATATGGACAGAGATGTGCAGACAAAGCCAAACAACATTTGTGGATAATGGCAAGGATTTTTTCATTTTCTGAAAAGGAAAACTGAACATTTTTGTACTGATTTGTTAACTTATGTGCTGCCTGGAGACATTTTTCCCATGACAAAACTTCTACCCCAGGTTGACAGATTATTTTGCATCTAGTCCCAGTGTATTTTTTAAATCTGAGCAGGAAGTTAGTATTTCTGTAAAGCTTCCCAGCAGCTGAATTTAAAGAAAAAAAGGATTTAAGTGGGCATTTCTGGGGAGGGTGCGTCCCAGCCATGCTAATGAACAAAACAACTAACATCTGACTATTGTGCGAGTGCCAGAAAGACACTGTGCCCACTTCTGTTCTGCTTACATTTGACAGCCAGTTTTGCAGACTTGAGGGCCAAAATCCCTTCTTTGGATATTTACATTAGCCTTGCTGCAGCTCATCCAATAGAAAAGTTTCTCCCAAATTAAAAAAATACAACTTTCAGATAGTTTCTTTAAGTTAGGTAATTCAATTTCCAATTTTCCTAATATCTTGCCACGCAGGAAAGCCTGCTTTTCTTCCAGGAGGACATTCCTTGAATTACTTTTTAACATCTAGAAAACACAAACTGACACCCATTTCCTCTAAAATGTACTTTTCTCAGCAGAAATTCTTTCTTCTCTTTTTAGTTCGCAACACTAAGTATCAGAAGGTAGATGCTAAACAAATATGCAGATTAATTTCCCTAAATTTGGTACATGTCAATATCTAGAGTGGTCTCAATAAGCATCAAAGGACTCCAAAGAAACTTCAGATGAGCCAATACAACTTTAGATAATTCTTCAACCACCTCCCCACTCTAGCAGTGAACAAACCCACCATCAAAATGAAAAGAGAAAATATCCATGGAGAAAAAAGGTGTCATGGAATGTCACAAAGCTCTCCAGCTGTATTTGCACCCACTTGCATTCCTAATTCCTTTGTTACTAATTCAGAGCAAGGAAAGCCTTCCTTCACGTGGGGTTTATGTTCTACTTCATTATATCCCTGTCTGTATAAGGGCCCAAATGCTCTGATGAACCAGCAATGCAACAGCATAAAGACAAGTGCCATCCCAGCTCCTGAACTGTCCTCCTTGCCTGAAGATGGACTGATTTGATCCTTCCACAGGATTTCCTTGCAGAACGTGACAAATTCTGGGTATTTCCTTGTGGGATCAACGACAAAATGGTAAAAAACACCCGTTTCTGCAGGATTGAAAGGCTAGGCCAGAACCTCCTCCAGGCATGTTGCACTGCACCGAGCTGACAGCACCCAGACCTGCCACCTTCAGCACCCAAATTCAGCACCCTCAGAGGGCTGGAGTCTCTCTCAGGGTGCTGCCACCAACCTGTAGTAGCTTCTCATGTTCTCCTTACAGACTCTGGTCTTTAGGGCTCACCCATGTCAGTAGAAAGACCACCACGGCTACTGCCACAGCCCAGCCACAGACAGGCTATTTCACAATAAATGACCTTGTGAAATAACTATTCTGCCTCCAAAAGTGACACTGGCCAAATCCTTCCATCCTCCAAAAAGGGAAACACACCTACTGCTGAGAGCAGAAAGCCATATCTCAGGAAGAGAGGGAAGCCTGTCTCTCTGGGCTTGACCTCCAGGGAGAGGCAAGGCTGCAGAGCTGCTCACACAGCTGAGCGAGAGCGAAAACCAGCCCTGGGCAAAACACTCAGCCAAGAGAATAATCAACCAGAGGAGCAAAATCTCTTCAAACAACCAAACCTGTGTCAGCATGACTGAACCAGTCCTGCCCAGCACACCAGCAGCAAGGCATGGGGAGACAAGACCACAACTAGAAAGGCACCAAGAGCAGCAGGGTCTTCTCCAAGGTGCATATTAAAAGCAATGTTAACTAGTAGATTAATAAAATGCGTAACAGATTCAGGTCAGGCTTAAGTCCCTGTGCAGTTTTACCATCCCAGATGTCAGAAGGTATTTCTATCTATGCACTATTTTGTTGTACACGGACACACATTCTGGAGAGCCAGGATGAAGGGCTCCACTGCTGTACATGGATTCCCCACACAAAAAAGAGGACAAACAACACACAAATACAGTCTTGTACTCATTGTAGCAATTTTTTTCTCAGAAATAATCTTTTTTACAGCAACCCAGGTTTATCTCCACTAGTAATCAATCCTAACAGCGCAGTTCCACAGACAAAAAGATGTAACTTCTCTGAGTTTTCCCTCATGCAACTGCACCTTCACCACTATTTCTTTACTGACTTTTTTTTCTCCTCAAGGTGCCACATAAATGATCATCAACATGAAGTAACCTCCAAACCAGCTGGGTGCCCAATTTAAACTGGAAATCTGCATTTAAGCAACATGATCCCCAGGAATGCCAAACATTGATTAGGGTTGTTTGGAAATGCATTACTTCAAACTGGGCAGCAAATAGGGGGTGGTTTTCCAATCCCCTACACTTGGATAGGCTGGACTCTGACGTCTAAAGCACTGCCAAAACTTACAAGGAGAGCAAAGCAATACAAGTGGAAAAAAGAAGGCACCTCACCTTTTTCATTGCTATAGAATATGGAGATGATTTTGTGCCTGGGTTTCCTCTCTTCTGGGACAGAGGGCAGGGGTTTCAAGCTGTGGTTGGTCACCAACTGATCTTTGCCCCCCGCACTGAAGATAGCGCTGCTCATCCGGACGGGAGGGGCAGGGGGCTTGTCTTCCAGTTCTCCGTTGTCAGACATGGTTCTCAATAGCTAGGGGAAGCCCTGGAAGAGAAATGGGATTTGAACACAGGAAAAGAGCACGGAATACACGAACCTACCATTCCTTCTGCTGGCAGAGGGGAAGGAGGCGTGAATTCAACTCTGAGGAACGCAGACACTGACGCCTCCACCAAAGGAAGCAAATCCCTTCCTCATTCCCACTTCTGGGCCACCCATTCATTTGTGCCAGCAGCAGCATTTGTGGGATGGAGCGACAAACATTTCCAGTGATAAAAGTAATTCAGACCAAATGAACAATTCCCAGATCTGGTTCTCTGTTCACACAAAGGGCCTAAGTACAACATCCTTTGGAGCTCTCGTCCAAAAAGCTTCATGCTCTAGTAGCAAACAGCTTTAAAAGCCTTAGATGCTTTCCTTCTTGTCATTTATCAGACAAGATCTTGGGGACAAAGGAACAGCTTATGTTTGTAAACCATAATTCAGCACACCATCCACACTAAGTCGCACTCAGAACCTCTCTACCCAAATGACACAGCCTACATTAAAGAGCACACCACTGAGACCCACAGGATGCACTCCACTTCTGAATGAGGCTTGCATTGCTTCCCCACTTGGTGCCAAACTTTCTCCACTTGCAGAAAATAACATATAGCATCACCACAATCCTCTTTGAATCCTCAACAAAAACATGAGCGAGAACACGGACAAACAGCTGCTAGAGCTGCAACCACGGCACAATAAAACATCTACGTGACACATTCCCCATTCAAAAAGATCTCTGCTAGCATTTCCTCCCTCCTTGTAGTGTTTTGGAGATTTTTCTCTGATCACCAGGAAACAGGCAGCCTCCCTTCTACAGAGTAAAGGGCACCAGGAAAGATGTACAGAAACTACCTGTCAATCACACCTAACAAACAGTAACGAATGTAGCCTCAATTTCTCTCTTCACTCAAATTACAAGCTACCTCTTTGGAACAGGAGCCAACACATCTGTGTTGACCTCCTCCTCCTCTCACACCAGTTTGGGAAATGAATGGCCTCCTGGTGCCCACCAGCTTCCCATCCCATCTCAAGGCATGTCTCACGTTATCAGCGTCATTCACAAGAGCCATGACAAGGAGTGCAATCCCCTCTCAATTATTGTGCTTCCAGCAACACAACACCTGCATCCTGCCCAGCAGCAGAACTAAAACAATGTGGGCTGTCATTCCCTGGCATTTCACAGGGTGGGTGAATGCTGCCAAACTCCAACAGAGGGATGTAAGTCAGGCCAGCAGCCTGGACTGGAGCAGCACTCTGGTTTATGTTGTGAAGCTCAAGGGAGATTAACATTAATTTTCCCCATAAATGCCCATGAAAGAATGTAATTTCTGTAAGATACCGTCAGAGGCACAAGCAGCACAATGTTCTGGCAGTGCAGTAGAAACTGGACATGTGCTGGTTATTCCATGACTTGGAGGCCAGGAGGAAGAGCACTCCAAGCTGTGCAGTGCTCACCCTACAAAGCCCTGCCTTGCAGCTCTTTTCTGATGACAGAATTATGAACAGACCTGCCACCTGAACGTGGCTGCAGGGATGCAGCTGTGAATCACGCAGTGATTCCCAACACTCTTCCAAATCCACTTCCTGATTGCTCTTCCAGATGTTGCAAGGTATCTGCAAGATTGTCTTGTTTTCCAATACCTGCACCGTAATATGGGGAACAAAAATTAAGTATCCTGCAACCCAACAGCAGACCTGAGCAGCCAACCCATAGGGATTTTAATTCCAAATGCTTCCCTTACAGGACATTCCAGCAAGTACATGCCACCCATTTGAGATGTATAAATCAAATAAGGTATTTGCCCTGTAAACATATATATACAATAGATCCACCAAATCAAACTGATATACTCATATATATGTATATATTTCTATACATGTATATTCACGTATACAGATAAATATTGAAGTTGGGTTTGGAGCCATGGTAGTTTAGGGGACCACAATCTATGTCCCTTCTGTTAACCAAACCTCAGAAAAGAGGTTTAGGATATAGGGTCCTTAGGTATCCAAATGGGGACGGACTGGTAAAACAAAACATTCCTTCTTTGCAACAAATGCAATCAGACAGCTAAATAAATCATAGCAAGTAAATAAGTGCATCACATAACTTGAATGCCAAAATGATACACTGTGCAAAGAAAGCAACATCATGTATTTTGTACATCATGTATTTTTCTAAAGCAAACCCTATTACTTCCTCCATCTGTGCAGTTCTTCGGAGCTGTCTGATAAGAGCAAGAGCAGGATGTAAGGATAAACAACTCACCTGCATCTGAAACTGGACAAGAACAGACTTGGCCCTCCAAACCCACAGTAATTCCCCACACACTCCATTAGAGAGGCCAGTCACTAAATTAACAACACTGTCACGTGGTATTCAGGCTACAGACTAAAAAAAGAAAAAAAAAACAACCCACACACCAAAACAACCAACCATCTGCACTTCTGCTGATGTAATTTTAAAATAAAGTTCTCATTCTAGTAAAAATCCTTCATTTTCAGTGACAGAAGCAGCTCATCACATACTCAGTCTCGATCCAAAACAAATTATTCCTTCGTATCTCGTGTGCTCAAGAGAAGAGACTGCGAAGGTAAGGTGGAAGGAAGGATATGGAAATCCAAATCTATTTCAAAAGAAAACCAGGCACTTCAAGGAACTGGAGTACAACAGATGCTGGTGTAGCAGCATGTGAGCAGGACCCTCAGAGCTGCAGCTCTGATCAGCTGCTGACTGTTCAAAGTGTTCACAGAGATCCTTGACCTCGCTCAAAGTACAGCCCAGGAGCTCCACAGCAGGAAAACAACCTGTGGGGCTGGTGGAGCAAACTGGAGCGACACAAAGAGCTCAGGCATCAGCTTCCCACCTCGGGGACTGGCTCCAGCACCAAAATCCTTCCAGCTCATTAAATCTGTGGTCTAGGAAAACCTCAGCTTTAAGGAAAAATTTAAACTGTGATTTATTTAATAACACATGGTAGGATTTCTGAGTGGCTGTTTCAAAGATCATTGTTAAAATAAAGTGCTGAATTCAAACCTAGTTTGCACAAAGGCCCATTTCAGAGCACGGCAGCTTTGAATTCATCATTTAAATGACAACAGCTCCACTCACGCCAAGCACGTCACAAAGCACAGTTCCGATCCTTCAGTCATCATCGGAAGTGAAAAATCAATCATTTTGTCCAGGTTCAAATCCAAATAGCTCTCTTTCTTCTGCACTCAGCCCTCTCCTTTATCCTTATCCTGCCTTCATCATGCAAGGAAAGTTTCCACGGCATCAGGAAGTATTCAGAAATGGCTATGGAGGTTTGGCATTATGAGCAATGACAGGAGCAGGGATTTTAAGGAAGGAAAGAAAATTCCAAAAAGAGGAGTGCAAATACTCCCCAAAGCTCTCTCTCTGCTCTCTCAGCCCCCAAAGAGGAGAAGGAGCGTGTTCAGATCACAGCAGCCAGATGGAATCACTCCTGCACCATCACCCACGTGCCTGCCCTGCTGATTCATTCCTTGTGCAGGGAATTGCAAAGACATGGGGAATTTTTTTCCAGTGCCTGCCAGGAGTCTGTAACCCAGCAAAGGGGATGTCAGGTTCGTATTTCTCTGACACAATCAGACAACACAAGTAATGGTGGGGTTTTTTTAGCTTGGCTGAAAGACATTTACTAAAATAGTTAACCTGAGTTTGAGCAGCCTCACAAAAGTATGCTAAAGGTAATACATGGAAGAGGGACTCACTTTCATCTTTGCCAGTGAAGGAAATACCAGTAATAATAACGCATTCAAGCACGTCAGCAGCTCCCCCACAATCACTACTCACACTACACTTAATACAAGAACTAGAAAGCAATGGATTGAACCGCAGAGATGAGCTGAGAAGCTGCAAATAATACTTAACTACAGCCTTCAGACAGGTTCAATCCCACCACAGGACACAACTGCAGCCCATTACACTCCCAAAAAAACAGACACAAAAAGAGCTAAAAGCTTTTCTCCCCACCGTTCTGCTGCTTAACCCACAAAACACATTCACGGGTGCCAGCGCTGATGACCACAGACCTCTGATTCTCAGTCCTCATCCCCAAGGCACTCCTCCCACTTGCTGCCCCCTCCTTTTGACAGAGGTTTCTTGCCCTGCACTGGGGCAGTGAAAATTAAGTGCCCTCTCCATCCTAAGCAGCCAAAGAACAGATGTGCTCTTCTGCAGAGGCAGCAGCAAGTGTCCAGCAGGGTCTGGGTGTCCTAAATCCCTCACCACCAACGCTGGGAGACCTGGAGCCAGGTTCCTCACAACTGCAACTCCTCTCTCCCATCAAATCATTCAGCTTGGAAATGATCTCTCAGATCACTGAGTCCAACAGTTAACTCAGCACCATTAACCTTTCCACCTTTGCCCAGAGAGGCTGAGGCAACACACGCACAGGGAGCCCCCCTGGGTAGCTTAACCCACCTCCTGTCCCTCCCAGCCCCTGAAGAGACCTGCCCACCACATTCACGTCCACCGAGTTTCATTTTTACAACCTACATCCTGCTGCTCACTGTCTCTCCTCCTTTGGGGGTGGAAAGAGCCCGAGAACCCACGGTCATAGCCAGGTCACACGGGAGACACAGCCGTTCCTGTCACTGCCACTGGTGAGAAAACACCCAGAGAATCGTAACCCCGACAGTGAGTAAAAGCTGAAGCGAGGACTGGGCAGTGCTTTCAGAAAGCTGACAAACACACACTGCTGCGGCACGTTAGTCCGAACGCTCCGGCTTTGACTTGCCCTTTTTTGTTGTTTGTCCCCCCCAAGTTCCCCTTGTGTGAGCATAAAGCTGGGCTGCTTCCTGAAGGACTTCCTAAGCACGGCTCTTGTGCCGGCCCTGGCTCCCTCGTGACAGGGATGGAGCCTGACACGCACTCCCAGCCCAGCTGAAGCTCTGCGCTGCTGTTCAGCTCCTCTGACTTCTACAAAAGGACAAACATTTCTCCTCTCAAACTTGTTTGCAGACAAGGAAAGGAAATAAAAGGGAAAAAAGGAATAAAATG
>VZTD01005890.1:52646-67967 GCA_013397725.1 Rhagologus leucostigma
GAGAGGAGAGGAGTGGAGAGGAGAGGAGAGGAGAGGAGAGGAGAGGAGAGGCCAATCATTCTGCTATCTGCTATACTGCACACTCATGTTTTCTCTGGAGCACTCATATTTGAGCAGATTCAGTTATAAATCCGGATTACAGTGCACACACATGAGCCTTAAAAAGCTCTGAGCAGGGGTGGGAGGATGGTACCACATGTCAAACCAAACAGCTGGTGTAGAAAGTTCTCACATCACCATGACCTGAATTTGTCTTCTTAAGATGTTCAAATTAATGTACTTGAGCAGTCTAGGCTGCACCTGTATTTCACTGCCTGGGATGTGATTCAAAACTACGTTGGACTACTGCTTGGAAAAAGAAAACACAACAAAACACATCCAGCTCAGAGCTGCTTGATAACGTGTCCCTAAATTCCTGCTCCTGGCACCCAATGCTGTGCTTTACACTGCCACTGATCTCTGAGGAGCCAGAACCGAATCAGTGAAATGCATCAAATAAATCTGTGACAGGAGCCTCAGAGATCTGCCAACTGAACTCAGCTCCTCACTGCAGGTAAAAATTACTCAGCTCATTTACTATCAGCAGCACAGCACAGAAGGAACAGCATAAATGTCACATTTAAGTCCATTTGGCTGGGCTGACCAAAAAGGAGGAGTAACAAATTGGAGGCTAGCAAGGCATTAAGAAACACAACCACTCTGCTTCTGATGTGCCACTACAGCTGCAGGTTACTTTTGAGACAACACCTGAACTACAAAACACTTGGACCACAGACACAGCTTGAAGGCAACACAGCAAAACTGTCTGTGGTCTGACAGAAGGAACTGAAGAAAAGAGAACAGGCCAAAAACGCAGGAAGGGCTGCTGGTGGGTGCAGTCCCTGCAGAGGACACCAGGGTTGAGAAGAGTTACCACTGCAGCATCTCCAGGCAGCGGCTTCACCACTTCCTGGGGGGCCTTATGGGGCCACTGGCAACACTTGTCACTGCATCCGGGACAGGCACGGCCAGAGCAGAGGAAAAGAGCGAAGGACATGTCCGGGAAACAAATCTCCAAGGCAGGAGATGTCACGTGAAAAAGAGCACAGAGCCAGTAAGAACAATACAAGAGCTAGTGTGTGATGCTGCAAGAAAAGACTCGTGTGACAAGGCAGATTTTAAGACAGTCATGGCCCACTCTTGCTTTATATTATAAAAATCCTTGCTGAAAATGCCTGAAGACTCATTCCCATTGCCCCCAGGCGTCCAGTGGGTTTGGTAGTGTGTTTATACAAAGCCTCCCCACACCACCGCCTCTTAATACCTGGAAATCACCATACTGGAAGAGATGAGATTTGATGCTCCATCATTCTGGAAAAGAGGTGCAGTTTTTAAGTGGAGATTGGAGGGCTGCTCACTTCATCAGATATTCAATTTTCTTAGATCAAACAGATTTTGGAGTCCAAAAGCAGAATGAAAAGTCTCCATGGGTATTCTTGTTTTCATCCTGCCCCCCTCCTTTTTTTTTTTTTTCAAAGGCTCCTGTTGAGCAATAGATTTCCTGTGATTAGCTCACTTAGTGCTGATTATAGCTCACTTCCTCACAGGGATTAGCAGAAAGCAGCTTTCTGACAACTTTTTATTCAGATGGTGCTACCTAGCCACAGCTTCCTGCCCCATCACTAACAGCCTCTTAGCTCAACAGCTTGAAATTATTTCACTGCTGCAGAGAAATTCACAAAACCAGCACATCTCACACTGTCTTCTCCACGAAAAACAAAACAAGTCTTTTGGGATGCCTAGCTTTCCAACTCGAAGCATTTGGATCCACGAGACTTATTTAATCAGATCCAAAAAGGAGTTTTTTGGAACAGAATGAGACTACCTTCAGAGACTGAAAATACTTATTTCATCATTTCAACCGAGAAAACTGCGCAAAAAAAAGCAGCGGTGGCAGACAAAGAATCGCTTTCTTGCAGACTTGGCAAACGTAGTCCCAGATCTTCTGCCTGCCAAGAGAGGACTCGTGCAAAAGCACAGACAAGAGTAACTGTGATAGTGGCCAGGAAGAGCTGGCGGGAGAATCTGTTCCACCTACGGTTATTGGAAACACCTGCGGATGCTCCAACACGACACGCGGCGCTCGGAGCCGTCCCACCTCTGGAAAGGCAGGTACCAACCTCCACAGGATGTGCTGGAACCTCTCCTTCCAGCTTTAGGGGGTCTTAGCAAAGAGGATCTGGTCAATGCCAAACCACACACCTGTGAAAACCAAGTTATTTTTATATAGCTTTTCTATATGGGGAGCGCAGAGGAACCTACGCTAACCTAGAAAACTCCAAACGAGCTCAGATTCCCTAATTTACAACCACAAGCAGGCAAGATATTCACCCTTCAAATGATGCAGTTGAGAGAACAGCTGAAAAAAACCCCCAGAAATAAAAAATATCCGAGCCCAACCAATTTGTCATTAAGATTTACAAAGGGACACGGTAACCAAAGCAACCACCATGAAGTTTATAAGCAGGTCAGGCCCCTCCTTATCATCTTCTCTTTACTGCTACAGGTGGCAGAGAAAACACATAATATTCCCACTCCTAACGAGGGTGTAGGAGAACCTCAGCCTGATTTGGCAAAATCAGCCTGGATGACACATAGACATAGCCAGCTAAATTCTTTCTAATTTGTCTTTTTCTGACCCTTTAAATTCCTTACGATTTTTGCTGAGTCACACAAATAGAAGGGAAACACAGCACAAATAACTGCTGTTTAATTGCCAAGTCATAAAGAGATTCAGAGGAAAAAAGAAGATAAAAATCACAGTTGAGTGGAAGGAATAAAAAAAAGCAGAGAGGAAATTATCTTTAGCACAGAAGAAGGAATAGCCAAAACTGTACTAGATGTGCTTACCATGAACTGAGTTACACAAGACCAATATCCTATTGAGGGGTATTTCAAAGGGTTCCTAAGGCTCCCTAAAGGAAAATATTCTTGAAACCCGTTGCCAAAGTCCATTACAACCCGGAGCAATTATTGACTCCATAAGGCACTGAGCAGACGTGCACAGTCTTGCACTGAAAATGAGCAATTGGGCTGCAAAAATGACGTTTTTCAAATCAAAAGGGATCTCAGTCTTTTGAGGAAGATCGTGACCGAAAAAAATAAACAGGGAAAATCTGAGTAGGCCCAGACTACTTCCAACATGTGCAAGAGTCCTGGTAAAAGCCCATTAGTAACAGAAAATTTAAGCAAATTCATGATATTTGGCTCACTGAATGCTGGGGCCACCTGTAAGTTGTGATTCATCTGCACTTTGTCCCTTGAACCCTGCAGAGCACTCATCGCCCACCCGAGTCGTCACTTCTGCTTCGTCAAATAAATGTGGCTCCGCTGAACTGTGGTGGCATTTTACCACCAGCAAACCAGGAACCTCTTCTCTGCTTTATCGCCTCTGAAACACCTCAAACACCACAGATGACAGTACCGGATGGGCCTCAGAAGTGACTTCCCAACTGCCTTGATTTCCCATTTCCCCTAAGGCTGGCAGGAAAACTCACTCTGGAAGGCAGCTGATGACAGCGGCACACAGAAACAAGGCAGAGGGATGAGCTGATGGACACAGATGCCCATTCCCACCTTTCTCTGAGGCAGCCCTTGCAGGAACACAGAGGTTTAAGGAGCGTAGGGGAGGAGGAATGAAATCCAAGGGATCCATTCCCCCCCTCTGCCGCAGGGGCTGGGGAGTTGCCGCCTACCCACCGAATTCAGGCCACGCTCCGTTTTATCCAGCCCGCAGCCAGAGTTTTCCTTCAAGGAAGCGTTGTGCAAAGATGCATAATGATAACACGCGCTCCAAGGTGTTTGAACCAGCCTGTTCAGCGCTGAACAAGGAAATTATCCTTGTTCTGCCTCCTGAAAATCCTGAGTCAACTAAAGGCAGACAAGGCAGCCGGCGGCGGGCGCAGCGCATGCAAATCCATGAGTCGAGGTGTTTGTGCTTACTCATATTTCACCACCTAGCAGACACTTTTCTGCCTTTATTTTTATAGCTGAGGTTTTCTGAACATCAAAGGAGAATAGGGAAAAGGGCAAGTAGAGAAAGTTTACAAGAAAATTTAAAAAAGTCTGCATCTCATTGCTGAGATTCTCTCTTAATTAAAGCTGACATTAGAGGCAGGGAGGGACCACACATTCCAGAGTAAAAGTTATTTGACTAAAGGCTGCTCTGCATGAGGCACCTGTACAGCTTGGTGCATTTCTGTGTTAATAATAGCATTCCCAGCTCTTTAACCTGGAGATTCACCACGCAACAGAGCTCTAAAAACCTCAGGCTGCTGGCAAAGCACAGAAGGGTCACCAGTAACCCCAACATGGAATGAAAGCGCTTTTTAAACCTTTTTTTTTAACTCCAGAAATACTACTGGGCAATGGTAAGACAAGGCCATGGTTTCCCCATCCAGATTAGAGGTAACTGGAAAGAGAAGAGGTAACACAAAGTGTGTATGAGGGTGGCAAAATCATAAAGAATCCAAGGTTAAGAGATCCGGCGCTCCCTCATCATGCTGGTAGAGCTGCCAAATGTCAGCTAAGGGAAAAAGGAATAATAAGGGAAAAGACAAAGGGGAAAGATGAAATGTCTCCCTCCAGAAGAGCTCTCTTTTTCACTGGCACTCAGAATAGAGCTCTTTGTTTCTCTCTAGTGGCTGCCCAAGGCTTGCTCCAACCACTGTTAAGCAGTGGATAGTGGGAACTTCAGCTCAGCAGAGCAGCCCTGGGGCCAAACCCTTGATTCTTCTTACAGGAGTGCCAACCTGCCACAAAATGCCCCAGGGGGAAATCCCAGGGGACACCAGCACCGCTGCTGACCAGATAGTCACAGCCCCTGGGAAAGGTTCACCAGTTTGCTGAAATCCCTGTACGACCCAAGCTCAAGATGCTTCCTTTCTCATACCCACACTGGACACAAATTCGGCCAGAGAGAGCAAAGGCTCCAAGAAATCAAATGCAGGAGCTGTGAATACCGAAAGCACTTGAGCATGGCAAAAACAAACACCCCCCTGCACCCCCGAGATGGCTTCAGTGGACACAGCTCATCTCCCAAGCATATTCCAGCAGCACCACACAGAAACTAGAGACCATTTCTCCTGGGAGAGTTATACTCCATTTGTGCCACAACACGCTACACTGACTTCTTCAAACATGGAAACTTCTACAGGAGTAGGGTTCCCTGCAGCATCCCACTTCCGCACCAGGAAGTTGACTGCTGATAGCTGGGAAAGCTGTTTGTGGAAGGGACCATAAAGCCCATCTCATTCCACCCCCTGCCATGGGCAGGGACACTTTCCACTATCCCAGGTTGCTCCAAGCCCCGTCCAACCTGGCCCTGAACACTTCCAGGGATGGGGCAGCCACAGCTTCTCTGGGCAGCCTGTGCCACGGCCTCACCACCCTCCCACGGAAGAATTTCTTCCCAATATTCCATCTAAATCTCTCCTCTTTTATTGTAAAACCACTCCCCGTTGTACTACTGCAATCTGCCTGCGTAAAAAGTCTCTCCCTCTTTTTTATAATCCCCCTTTAGATGCTGGAAGGTCTTCCCTGGAGCCTTCTCTTCTCCAGGCTGGAGACCCTCAGCTCTCCCAGCCTGTGTCCAGAGCAGAGAAGCTCCAGCTCTCAGAGCATCTCCACGGTCTCCTCCGGACTTACTTTAACAGGTCCATGTTTCTTCTGCTGAGGACTCCAGAGCGGGATGCATTATTCCCTAGTGGGATCTTTTAATTAAATGAGAAAGCAACACGCTCAGGAAGGGTCACCCCAATATTTCCCTGCCAACAGCAGCTCAGGATGAAATCAGATCTTAGCAAAATACTCGCAGAGCTCAGCAGCAAAACCTCGCTCAAACTTCTGCCACAGCGTCTGCAGGAGTGTTTCAGGACCGTCACATTCAGAGAGAACTTCAACACACCGATGAGGTTTGAAGTTTTACAGATTTTACACAAGGACACAAGACCTTATTTTATTTTTTCCTGGCATATTTAGGTCTATCAGGAGAGGTGAAGTACTTAGATGAGGTATGCAACCAATTCTGCAGCCAGTGCACAGCACCCCAGGCAACCCCTTCCCCATTATTTCAAGACAAAATAAACAGTACAAAAAGTACAAAGCACAGCTGCCACAAACTCAAATTATCCTGAACACACAGATACAGCTCTGAACATCAGACCTGGATTCCTCAGCAGAAAAACAAAATACTGTAATAATGTTTTCCTTAAAAAAGGGGAAAGATGAGCAAGGCAGAGGTGCTCTGGAAATCACTCGCCGCAGTTCACACTCCAGTGCTCCTGTTGTGACACTGCCTGAGTTTTCCTTGTGTGCTGCTAGATTTTCTACTTTAAAATTACTTGCACACACACAAGCAACACATTCACTTACAGCTTAATGCAGCAAATTCCCTGAAATTTGGGCTAATGTTCTTGTATGCCTTCCAGGGAGCCAGAGCACTCATTTGGACACTGGAAATAACAATTTCCACTTAAAATACTGGCTGCCAGAATGAGTTTTTAAACTAACTTTCTAATTTTTCTTTTTTAAGTCATTCCTAGTAAAACCACCTCTCTCACTCTTCTTGCCCATAAACAGGTTTTTATCTAAAATGCCAAAGAAAACGAATCCAAACCAACTAGAACCGGTGTACAGGCTACAAATCAAAATATATTAAACAGCCAAAAAACCATGAAACTATATCATAATTCAAAATAAATAAATAATTCTTATGCTGACGTGGAAATTAATTTTTGCCAAGTCTACAGGACAAGTACAGGAGCCAGTAAATAGGGAAAAAATATGGAAAGCCCCAACATTTGTGTTAATATGACTACCCCATACATCGCTTACAATTCACAAATCAAATGTATGATAAAAATACCCTAAACATAGATATTTAAATAAATGTACAATGGTTTAAATGCCAATTGTGAGTGGTTAAACAAATTGTATTTTCAAAGTGATTTAATACACCCCACCAATATTACTACACTTTGAGGGAGTTACTACCCATAGCTGTTTATATAGGATGCGGCAGCACCACAGCCACAAAAATTGATTTTACAGCTCAAGAATGAAATACTTCTTAAAAAATAAAAATACAAAATGAAGAACACAGTTACCAACTGAATAGACAAAAGGCCTCTGAAAACTACAGCCAAGCAGGATAACCAGCACCCCGAGAATCTGAAGAGCTTCCAAAGGAAGTTGTCAAGTTAAAATAATATTGAAACAGTTGACAAAACATAATATTGCACTTAGAAAGCTGCAAAAGACTTGAAAAAACCTACTTATATTGTTGTACAAATTCTGAGTTTAACACATAAGCATAGGTCACTGTGCCTGTTCATTAAACCACGAACGGCATTCCTACAGGCAGAATTAGAAGATTTCAGTGAAATATGACAGAGCAAGAGTAAAGCTCCAGAAAATGCATTTTCATGAGGCTCAGGCATTTACACACTAAAAGGATGCAGTTCTCAGACCTAGTTCTACCTTATTATCTTGCCCCAATAATAAGTTTATATTACAAAGCAATTATAAAGCAGATGAAGATGTCAGTGAGGGTGAGACTGAAGTCACACAAAACAGACCCCCAAGACCAATGTCTGACATCCACAAAACACAAACTCAACCGCGACGTGGAGGTGTCTGTCCATGATGTCCTCACATGCACACATCACCCCAATTCCAAATTAAAGCTATTTATTTTAACAGAAATAAGAGAGACAGCACTTATCTGAGGGGTCTGATTTCACTGCGAGGGATGCATGATGATAATTATGGAAAAACATCAGACATGGCTCGTGCTGCGCCATCAGCACAAGAACTGAAGACAAATCACAGCATTGCCTTCAACTCCAGGCTCCCTGAGCCCTCATCACAGGAGGGTGAGGGGAGGCACTCAATCTATTCCTTCAGCCAGAAGAATACAAACAGCAGCCCAAACAAATCCTGGGCCACATCCCAGCTCCAAAAACCCATTTAACAGAGTCCTCCCACTAAGCTGGTATCCATCACGACGACACTGCAGTCACCACGTTGGGCAACTCACATCACCCAGCACAACAACTTGACGCCTTCCAAATCTTCCTCTTTTTAATTCACAATACCAGTAGCTGCTACCAGTGACGGTGAACATAGAAACAAGAGCATAAAACATTTTTGCTGCAACAAATGAGCACGGAAGACTTAGACTTTTCGTGTTTATGAAAATCCAAATATGTGTATTTTTTAATTTAAAAAGAAAAAAACAAAAAGAATTATTCTCCTCTCATAAATTTTATTGTAACTACGGAAGAAGGCCATACCTTTAGAAGTGGTCAGCTTTCCAAGAGTTTGTCATCTAAAGGAAAATTTTCTCAAGTTCCTTTCAATTGTTAAGAAAACAGGAAGCAAATTTCAGTAAGCCATTTCAATAGAGTAAAACAGAGATAAAGATCTCTATTAAACTTGGCAGCAAAGACAAAGCCCACAGAATATCAGTCTGAGCAGCCCCTTGCCACCAGTCTGTCCTACTCTGCTCACTGGGAAATGGCCCATCATCCACTGTTGACCAGCTGTGGCTGCCCCATCCCTGGCAGTGCCCAAGGCCAGGCTGGACAGGGCTGGGAGCGCCCTGGGACAGTGGAAGGTGTCCCTGCCCATGGCAGGGGGTGGGACCGGATGGGCTTTGAGGTCCCTTCCAACCCAAACCATCCTGAGAGTCTACAACCAGGTTCATGTGAGCGCAGAGGCAGCAGGTGAGAAACCAGAAGAAAGCACTGACGGCACCCACGTCTCATTTAGGAAATTAAAAACATGACCAAGAGAAAGGGACAATAAAGACCCCAGGTGCTGAGGATTATTGACAAGTTATCTGACAACACCTTTCAGGGTTGGGCAGCAAAAGCTGCTCCAGCAGCGCAGGAAACACGGTCACTCTTGTTAAGCAGAGCAGCATGGAATGAAAGTCATATCTATTTCCAACCTTGACCAAGATCCTTGAAACAAAGATTTCTCCAGTTTAAATTCAGAAAGCTGGCACCTTGCTTTGGTCCACGGGCTTTGGAAGTGCTGAGGGAGTAAAGTGCATCCATCCAGTCAGTCTCTTAGCCGAGTACGACCGGGCAAAAAGGTGCTGCCAAAGATCTTTAACCTCAGAGCAAGAAAGATCTCCAGGCAGCCCTGCCCGAAGCGTTACAAGATAAAACTCAGTGCCAACCATGTGTCTGACAAGTATCTCTTAGCAGCAACGAGAGAATGAAAAAAAAAAGTAATTTAAATCCTGATGGTGTTTGTAAAAAATTTGTTTTGCAGGAGTAACAAAGTCATCACCACCAGGAATTAAACCAAATAAAAAATCATTTCATCTCAGTATTTTCACTTATCCTTCATTCTTTCAGTTTATTCCCTAACCCTTCTTTCTAATTTTTTTTAAGACACTAAAACTTTATTATATGAGATGCTCCAAGTTCTAATCAGATTGATGTGGAGGTACAGGTTTACCAGGAGTCTTAACTTCTTCCACAGCAAAACTCCATCCAGGTTTGCCAAGAATGAGTACATTTCCTTGTGCTGCAAAAACTTTCCAGCATGCACACAACAAGCCAAGGAGAATGAGAATTATGCCTCTCAGAAGTAAAATATTTTACAATGCAATAATTATTAATGAATAAGAAAACAAAAGACATCACAACCACACATTAAAACACACAGCCCTGCTTGCAAAGAAACCACCCAAACCAGCTCCACTGAACCATCCTGAATTTTTATTTTTCATTTCCAGCAGCTACCTGGGAAAATAATCTACATCTAAAAATCTCAACACCAACACCCTCTAAAAAAATATATATATAAAATCCCTGTAAATAGGCCCAAAAGGGCTGAAAAGAAAAAGCAGCAGTCACAAAAGCAATGAGTCCTCAGCCAACACATACTTTAGTTACTGCAAAATAGCCTCATCCCAAAAATCAGGAGGAGGTACGTGCCTGAATTTCCTGGCTGCAGCAGTCAAGGCTCTCTTTACCACAGAGAATGACTTCCTAAGCTGGGACACTGGTATCAAAGAGCCTTAGCATGTTGGCACTCAGATTAAATTAACTGTTCTTGTTGCTAAACAGCTTTGAAAATCCCAGACTTCACTCTTCCCTTTGCTTTTTCCACTCAGGGGTAGAAGCAGAAAATATTTCACACTTGGTGATAATGCCCCAGCTCTGACAAATCAAAGATTTCACATAATTTATTTTTGTAATAGTGACAGCTAGCATTTCACACATTGAAAAATAAAAGGCTGTTTCAAAGCAAAAAATCATTTAACAACATTAGAGACCTATTTGCTACGCCACAGAAAACGATGGCGGGATTTTGTGAGATCGTGTTCATTTTCGTGTTTGATCTGAAGCAGCATTCCCAAAAGCTCAGCAAACACATGGAAAAGGCAGGAGGAGCAGAAAGCCAGACACACTCCCAGGTTGTACAAACCATTAGTGTGGGATCACTCAGCAACATTCCCAAGCCAAGTTTAACATCAGGGATTCCTTTTCCAGCAGTCAGTTCCCTGACGTGGATCCCCACACGCAGGGATGCCACAGAGGGACACTGGGATGACTGGAACAACTGGTTTGGGGCCAGGAGGGGCAAAACCCAAACTGTGGCTGGTGCAACTGCCCAGGTGGCCCCAAGTAATAACTTCATGGTCACGTATTTTTGCCGAAATTAATGCCAGCAGGTGGATTTAATGTCTCGGTAAAATCTCAAGCACTCAGCTTATTTAACACAAGTATAAAATACCAAGCTTACCTTTTAAGCAATGGTTTTGAATTTTAAAAGTTGCTCACTTTCAAACATTACCATAATTTTACCAAACAACTGGTTGTTTTTCACCCTGAAGCAGACAATTCACAAGCAGAAGCCCCTGCCAACGAGCTATTTCCACAAGAATCTGCCCAGCCAGGTCCTGCCTGGAGCCCAAATCCCCAGATCCCTTTAAACAGCCTTTTGCTGTAGGCAGGCTTAGGGGAAAGATACTGTCATTCTTCCAGGTTCTCACTTTACTGGAGACCTTTGCAAAAGGAAATGGGTTAAATATTCAAAGGTGATTTTAAAAAGCACCTTCCAGAAGCAGCTTTTCCTTGCTTTTGCCCAGGAGATACCTCTGCTTGTTAAAGCAGTTCTAAAATGACTGTAAGTGAAAAACGAATGCAACGTAAAGTAGAAAATGCCCCATTTCTAAAATAAACCCCACACTATCAGGTAACTCTCATTTTACTCGTTAAAGAAGCTCTGGGAAAGCTGACAGTGGGTACACACTGAGTTAAACATCCAGCACCTAAACAGGAAGCAGAAAACCTTAGGGGGGAAAAAAAAAAAGTAGAAGTTGAACTGGAAAAACTTTTCAGCCTATTTCCATTCCTTATTACACCTGCCAGCTGCCCTCACTCTGATTCACAGGATGTTAAATCCCTCTCAACACTGAACACCACTTAACTCACACTCACCACTGCCCCAATATGTTGGCTCCTTCCTATAGCTGCTTCTGCGTTAAATCAAACTACAGAATTAAAAATAATTAAACCCCTCTTATCGATATAAGTCTTTAAAGATATAAAACAACTTTTGGTAATTAGCTGAGAGAACAGCCCTGACCTAAGTCTCAAATATCACTCAGTTTTGGGCTACACCAACACCAGTGCTGGGCTCAAATCTGCTGGGAAACAATGACCTATCAATAACACAAAGCCCCCAGTACTTCCATGAGTATTAAAAATACTGTATTTCCCTAGTAAGGTGCATTCATTCAAACAATTTTAAGCACCAATACATCATTAGCAGTTGACGTGAAGATTTTTAAAAGCATTATCAAATTCACAAGCAGAAATTAGATATACCCATCTCAGAATTTCAAAATCCACTTGTTTGGCCTGAAGGGAAAGAGCTGCCTCACCAATTTTTGGAGCATTTCAATATACTGCAACCTTTAGAGAGACTGAGGAATTCCTACTATGAATTCACAGCGTATCTAGTCAAAATTTATCTCAACAGAAAAACTGAAACTCAGTTTTAAGTCATCTTCTTAACACTTACATATCCCTGCCTGCCAGGTGAGACATTTTCAAAGCCTGGTTAATCACCATTTCCAGCTGAGAAAATAGAAAGAAGCTGAGAAAACATCAAGAATCATCCACTTAAAAAACTGGCAAGTCAGGTAGAGAACTAGGATCAAAACCAGCATTTCCAGCTCTCAGTGACAGACGCTGCCCACTACATCAGTCAAAACACAAACACTGAAGTGGGTATTTTCCCTTTAAAGGAAACAACTTTAACAGCTTTAGGTAAAATCATGCTCTGAGCTCTCACAAACCTTGAACAGTGAAGTAAGGCTTGAACATAAACGCTGAGCTCCATTTGCAGGTCATACCTGGTAGGTCACTAGGAGATTTCTTCTCACCTGAAGACATCTACTACCTCTTACCACCTGCATTTAATTGCAAGCAAGAGCTTTCTAAAGTCTTATCAAGCTCAAGACACAGGAAAGCACAGCATGATAAGAATCCTGAGGCCTGCAGGGAACGCTGCAGTGTTTCCTTGCTAAAACAAACCAGTGCCCTGCCCAGGGGTTTCTTGTCCTTTGCCCCCAGGTGAGCGCTCTGGACTCCTCCTCTCTTCCCCACCTACTCCTGAAAGCTGGCAGGAGCTGGCACTCCTCCACGGTGCTTTCCTGGTCAAATTGCCCTTGCCAAGAGACAGAACCAATCCAGCCCTGCGTTAATGGGACTTTATCTTTTCTTGGAGCCAGCCTGGTAGCTCAGCCTGGCACCCAGGTGACTGGTTATCTCTGGGAGGGCAAGTGGCAACCTCGGCAGTGGCAACGTTCAAGGCACCTGCAAAGGTTCAGTCCCTGGCACTGCCACGACAGGTACAAAAACCTCTCCGAGAGGACACGGTGCCCTCCAAGCCCAGGGCCAGACAGTCGCACTTCATTTAGATTTAGGAGGGAGGTGCCTGCATGGAAACTGAAAATGGAACATGGTACAGCCGTGCTCAATCAATCCGAGCCCAAAGGAGTGCCTCTGCTTTGATCACTCTTCTAGGAAAAGAAGGGAAAGCTCCACAACCACCTTACTTGGGCCTTTTCCCAGCAGCAAGCAGGATGAATGCAATCCATGGTATCACATCCCCTCCTTCCCCTTGCTCTCCCCATCACCAGCCCTCTGCTTCCATCTTGCCATGGATGTCTCGGGGACTCAGCTGCCTCCCAAAGCCGTGTCCCGGTGTGTGAGCCAGGACTTGGAGCTCTGCTGGTGCTGTCCCTGGGCCGGGCCATCCGGAGCAGCCTCTGTGACTCGGGGTTGTTTGCAGAACAAAGAGCTGCTTCACAGAGGCGTCAGTAACTGTGTGTGTTGTGAGGAACGAGAAAATACTGGCACAAACCTCAGAGCCCAGAAACCTCCTCACGCAGAAAACAGATAAAAGGGGCAAAAAACCCAAACAAAACCAACCCAAGACACATGCGAGGGCTCTGAAGCAGAAGTATCTTATTAATAACACACAGACCTAGACTGGGGTCCCTACGGCCTTTCTTGTCACAAGAACAAAACCTGCAGCATCAACCAATACCTTTAATTCTGAAGTTATTTTGAAGCCAAAGGTGCTTGAATAATTTCCCCCTTAAAAAAACACAACCAAAATGTTGACCAACAACACAAGCACACTCGGGATTTTAAAAAGGTATTAATTTAAAATATGCTCAAGATTGGAGCTGCCTTACGTGGTTGAAGCATCCACCCACCTACCCCAGCATCCAGCCCAGAGAGGGAGCACAAGCAGGTGCCTCCGGGAATAAACTCCCACTGTCGGCCAAAGGTCCAAGCTGTATCCCAGCACAAATTTCATCCCACTAAATCAGCCTCTGACAGGCGGCTGCCCAGCAGAGCACAAGCCTCAGATGCACTGAATACACTGCATGGTGATAAAAAGTGCAAAATATACAGACAGAGCCAATATTCCACAGTTAACAGCCTGATATTTTTGTTTTAACAACCACATCTGTACAAAGATGAGCCAAATTCCATCTGCAACTTAGCACAGAAAATCCAAGTTACTCTCCCTCAAGCATTTCTGTTCTGGCCTCCAGAACTGCAATATCCAACCAGTGAACTTCAGAGTGAGTTGCTTCCTGCCTCTAAAATACATTACCCAGAGCATTTTGTTTAAAGTGCTCCTACTGTCTGAAAGAGTCTACTCAGAAACTCATAAAACAACGATGCTGCATTTTTGTATTTTTACTTTCTTTCTATTTTATTTCAGTCTCTAATGACAAACCAGCTCCCTGGTAACATATGCTTTAACCTGCCTCCACAACATCCCTGTTAATTAATTACCTTGGTCTCTAACACAAAAGAAACTGAAGCACAAAGTGGCTAATCCCTGGTTTTCTAAGGAGATACCACCCCAGGACTCACATTATGAAGACACTCCAACTGCAAAGCAAATCCCAGACTCTCTAGAGCCGGCCCTGCTTTTTGAATTATAAAAGAAACACCAAAAAAAAGGCAACACCGGAGAAAGACAGAAATGATAAAAACTTCACAATATACCATGTTTGAAGCTAACACTGCTATTACTGTAGGACCTCCAAAGCAATGTTTTTATTACATATGCAGACATCACTGGCCGTAGGGCAGCTCGTGAACTGGTTTATTTTGGCTACAGCAAAGCACAGCCTTGCTCCTCGAAAGCAGCTGATGAACTCTCTGCTCCCAAATCAGCCTTTGGGCAGCTGCCACATGGACCAGGCTAAATCCAACTTTACTCTCCTCGCTCCCCATTGCCCTGGACCTACTCAGAGTACATTTAGATCAGATATTAGCAAGAAATTGTTCTCTGTGAGGGAGGTGAGGCCCTGGCACAGGGTGCCCAGAGAAGCTGTGGCTGCCCCAGCCCTGCAAGTGTCCAAGGCCAGGTTGGACGGGGCTTGGAGCAACCTGGGCTGGTGGAAGGTGTCCCTGCCCCTGGCAGGGGGTGGCACTGGATGGGCTTTAATGTCCCTTCCAACACCAACCATCCTGCATTTCTGTGATTCTAACCCGTTCAGCTTGGCTTCGACGGGCTAAACGCAAAAAGCAGCCACAGAAAGAAGGCAGAAACACAGGGAGCTGTAAAACCAGGCGGGTGCGGGGCCCAGGGAGCAGCAGCTCTTCAGGGGGATGGAAAGACGCGGGGCCGCGAACACCCGGGGCCAGCGGGGCTCTGACAGCCCGCGGGGCCCGGTGCGCGGCTTTCCCGCAGTACCTCATAGCGGCGGCCAGAACAGCCGCG
>VZTD01005890.1:77384-101648 GCA_013397725.1 Rhagologus leucostigma
CCGCTCGCCCGTTGCTCCGCTGCGCCGTGTTCCGCAGGCGTTAGCGTGGGCAGCCCGAAGGGGGCCTTCAGGGGAGGGTGCCTTTACCGCTGGGTCTCGGCGGCGGCGCCGTAGCCATGGCAACCGCCCTGGGAGGCGGGCCCGGCCCGAGGGAGGAGCAGGAGGAGAAAGAGAGAGAATTGGTTTTCTGCGCTGCCGGAGGTGAGGGGACAGGCCGAGGGTACGAGAGGGACATGGAGCTGCTGGAGCGGGGCCCGCAGAGGCTGTGGAGATGAGGAAGGGCCTGGAGCATCTCCGTGCCCAGGAAAGGCTGAGGGAGCTGGGGCTGCGCGGCCTCGAGAGGAGCCCCAGCTGAGAGGGGCCCTCAGCCCTGGGTGTCCCTGGCTGCAGGGAGGGCTCCGAGCAGGGCCCGGGCTCTGCTCCGGGGCCCAAGCGATGGCACCAGAGCGACGGGCAGGGGCTGAGCCCAGGAAGTTCCACCAGGACAGGAGGAAGAACTTTTCCTGGGCAGTGCCCGAGCCCTGAACAGATCCCAGAGAGGCTGTGGAGTCTCCTCACTGGAGATATTCCAATCTGTGCCCTGTGCTCTGGGATGGCCCTGCTGGAGCAGAGAAGTGGGACCAGGTGACCACTGTGGTCCCTTCCAGCCTGGCCCGTTGTGGGATTATGGGAGGGGCAGGAGGGACCAACCCGGCCCTGCCCGCTGCTCTTCGTGCTCAGAGTTCGGGCCTCGCCCGCGTCCCCCGGGCCGCTGGTGCGGCGGAGAAGCGGCTCCGAACGGCAGCGGGCGCTGGCACGACCATGGAACAGCCGGGCTGTGCTGCCGAACCGCGGGAAGCCGCCCGTCACGCCGGCAGCGAAGGGCTCAGCCCGGCTTACCGGGAGATCCAAACGCTCTTTCCCGCAGATCCGAAGGGCTGCTCACGTTTTATTTCTCATCTTCGCGGAAAATGAATCTCGGAATGGTTTGGGTTGGAGAGACCTTAAAGCTCCTCTCGTTCCACCCCCTGCCATGAGCAGGGATACCTTCCACTACGCCCCATTTCTCCAAACCCCGTCCAACCTGGCCTTGGACATTTTCACTATTAAGGACATTACTGCAAGTTTGAACTCTTTCCTATGTGATTTTTTACAAAGGAGGAAGTGTTTCCAATTCTGCCTCAAAGGAGCTTTTCAATGTTAATGTGATTTTTCTTGATTTGGAGAAATAAATTGATTTTTTTGGTAAAATATGTTATTTTGCTGTACTGCAGTCTGTAGGGCAGTTGGAGATCACCTTCACGTTTGCCATATTTTCACTTGTTTAAAACCAAAATGAAAAGTAACACCTGCACTTAGTGCTGTCCACTGAGCTGGGAAACAGGATCTGCAGCAGATTTGGATTTTTAAGTCCCCTCTAATTTAATTTAATAATTCATTTCCCTGGGCTTTAAGGTCCATTCTGACCCAAACCACTCTGGGATTCTGTGATTTTGCTGAACCCTGCTCCTGACAAAAAGACCAGCACTGAGAGACTCTCCAACTTGCTTTCCTTTTTCCAGATTTTCCAGAGAGCACTGCCATCGTTGAGGACTCTGATGGAGCCACGGCTGGCACCACGATGACTTTCAGTGCGCAGAAGTGCGGGGTCTGCTTCCAGCCCCCATCCATCATCCTCATCTACAAAGACAAAAGCCAGGATAAGACTCGCCAGCGTATCATGCCCATCAGGAATTTCTCCAAGTTCTCAGGTGAGGTGCATTCATTCCTGTCTGGTCTCCCCCAGACCCGTGGAGAGGAACTCACTGGTAACAGCATTGTCAGGAACCACTGAGTACCCTCCTAGCAGCGTGCGGGGAGGGGCTCTTTTGGGGTAACGTTGTCTCCCCGAGGAGGCCAAGGCTACGTCTCAACCTGAGCAATGGCTCTCTGAGCCTGGAGGGTTTGGAGAGACCCCTGGGGAGGGTTTGGGAGAAGATCTGTCTGTGGGAAGAGGTTTGTTGCAGCTGCAGGTGCCTGTGTTGGCTCTCCCCAGACTGCAGCAGGGCTGCCGAGGAGCTGAAGAACAACCCTCGGCACAAGGCCTACCTGGAAGGGGTCTCGCTGCGTCAGCTCCAGAAGCTCTACAGTTTGCTGAGAGGTCATCTGAAAGGACAGAGCCTGGCTGAGAGCTTGCAAAAGTTTCAGCAGGAAGAGACCATTGACCCAGAGGAGGATATGAACAAACTGGATGACAAGGAACTAGCCAAAAGGAAGAGCATCATGGATGAGCTCTTCGAAAAGAACAGGAAGAAGAAGGATGACCCCGACTTCGTTTACGACCTTGAGATGGAGTTCCCACAGGATGAGCAGCTGGAATCCTGTGGCTGGGACATTGAGTCAGATGAAGAAACCTGATTCCAGACAAAGATGTCCTGGATGGGCAGTTCAGAGACAAATCTCAGCATCCCAGCAGAGAGAACAATGTCATCATACACGTTCTGCCCCACAGAACTCATGCATGTTGGCTCAGGAGAACCCAAGGGGTCACAGCAATCCCAGGCTTAAGTAAGCTTTGTTTAAGAAGCCAGACTTGATTAAATGGAAACTGGGCAGCTGAAATTGTTGGGTGGTTTTAGTCTTTTCCTACATAAAAGAATTTTAAATTATATAATCTTTCACGTTTTTACATTTCAGTCAACTTTGGCTGAAAATGAATCATTAAATATTCATGTCCTGAAGACATTGTTAAAGCTGTACTGTACAAATAGGGTGATTATTACTGCCTGCTGGGAAGTTAAATATGTATCAGTCATTCTGGATAAATCAACTCTGCACTGACAATATTACTCTCACATTTCCCTAGCAGTGCTTAAATCTCCAGTTTTAGCTTACACAAAAATAAATCCTTACCTGTAAGAAAAGGAGTATCTTGAAAATGAATTAGTCTTGAAAGTGCTTTTGAAAACACAGTGATTTCAAACTGCTGCAATGGGATGGTTGGATCCTTACATTCCTGGATGATGCTTCCTCATAAGTGCTCAATTCTGGGAAAATGTGCTTAAAATATCCGGAAAAACCAGAGTGGTAGAAGGTCAAAGGCTGGGGGTGGTTCTAGAGTAAGACAAGCTCATCCCACTGAAGGTTTTAATCCAGCTGTCTACCTCAGCTGGTCTGTGCTAGATCAGTTCTGCTCTCATGTAAGAACTGGAGGACTAAGATTAGGGTTCTCTGGGAAATTTTACAACTCCAAAAGCTTCCTGGGTTTTGACTTTCCGAACCCAGGCAGCTGTGAGGGCTGTGGGTGAGATAGGTCTTCATCCCAAATTGAGGGGCCGCAGCAAACTGCTGCCTGTCACAACTAAGAGGGGTGGCTGGAGGAGCAGCTGGAAGAGCTCTCCTCCTACACCCCAAAACGAGAGTTGCTGCTGTGAAAAACATGCAACAAGTGTCAGTTAAACCACAGTGCTTTGCCATCTCTAGAGAGCATGAGGGAGCTCACGCTTGACCAAGGGGATCTGTAGTGAGGAGAGAAATGGAAGCTGAAGCCTCACTTGCCAAAATTTAAAAAGTGTAAAGGCTGACTCAGCTCTCCCAGGGTTGGAAAGGGTGTGCAGGGGTCTGGCACAGGCCTTGCCTCAACAATTGCAACATAACTCAGAAAGATCTCCCACTTGGGAGGGAGAGGGCCCCTAGGAACCTCTCCTCCGCTCCCAGCCTGCCCCCAGCTTCATCCTGGCCGGGCTCAGAGGACGTGGCCAGTGCCTGGCCCCAGGCGTGGCCTCCTCTCCAGTGAGGGCTAAGTGAGGCCAAATGAGTGCCTGGATCACGAGGTTCCTGCTGGCCCGTTCCTCCAGCCCACCCCAGACCTTCAGCATGGAGCCCTACTGCTCTTCCCAGTTTGGGATCCTCTGTGAACTTGACAGGAAGGCACTTCACAGCCGCCTTTAGATCATGCATAAAGACAGGAAATGGGACAGATCCCAAAACAGTCCCCTCAGCAGCCTCCTGGTAAGAGCACATCCTACCAACCACAGCGTTCTGCACTTCACTCGCACTGATCCTGACCGGCCTGGCTGCACACCCATCTGGACTGTGACACCTGCACTTGGACGAAGAACGCTGTGGGACACCGTGTCCAAAGCCTTGCTGATGCAGATGGAATCCACCACTCTCTCCTTGCCTTTTGGAAATGGAAATCCATCCGTTTCACCCTGAGAGGAAAGCAGGCTGGGCAGGCATGACTTAGCCTCAGCAGTCCATGCTGACTTCTTCCAGCCACCCTCTTTTTCTAGAATTGTGCTCCAAACAAAGAACATTCATTCCATGGTTTTGCCAACATGAAGGTGACTGCCCTGTTGCTCTCTGGGATGGCCTTTTGGCCATTACTGAAGCTGGGTGGGACCCTTGGGTTCTCCAGTCACCAAGGACCTTCCCTGATCACCATGGCCTTGCAAAGATGGTGAGAGCAGCTTTGTAAGGACACCCACCACTCGGAAAGCGGAATCTCCTCTCGTTGCCCCGACATCCCATGCACATCACAGCTCCAGGCGAGCCACGGCTTTCCGTGATGTGGGAATGTTAAGTATCCCCATCAGCTCCGTACAATTAAGAACACCCCCTTTTTATCCGTGCCCTGGGCAGTGCCAGGTGCCCGGGTTCCTCCCTGTGTGTTTCCCCACGGCTGCACCCTGCACCCCACGCCGGATGGAGCAGCAGCATTGGCTGTGGCAGTGGGGAAGGGCACACGTGCCCCTCCGAGCCCAGCCCAAGCACCAGGGAGAGGGGAGCTGGCAGGGCACCCGCTCACCCTGCCAGCACAGAGACGCCGGAACGCAGCCGGGGGACAGCGCAGGGATGTATTTATAGGTCACTGCTGTCCCCCGGGGTGCAGCTTACGGGCAAAAGAAGGGCTGAAAGAGGCTGAGGGATTCCCCAGTTGGGGCCTGGTTTGGTTTTGGCTATTTCAGTCTAAAATTGGGGCAGAAAGCGGCCATTTCTGAGCCAGATCTGACAGCTGGGTTTCCAGAACCTTTGCAGCACTCAGCCCCAGTGGAGCTGCCAGCTGGACTAGCAGCGTCTGAGCCACACCATTTTCCAGCCCTGTACAGCCACCAGCCACACCAAGCTCCCTCATGACGCCAGTCCCACACCTGTGCCTGGGAGGGGTTTGTCCTGCTGCCAGCCTTGGCTCCCCCTGCCTGCACCATCCCCGGCATCCTCCCAGCCCCACGCCAACCTCGGGCATCTCCCTCCATCCCCTCCCAGGACAACTCCACTGGGCTTGAGCCCCCAGCACACCCCACATCACCAGCTGAGCCCGCCCACGCCCAGGCAAGGACAAGCCCCCGGCATTCCCACTCCAACACTGCTGCACACTTCCCTGTGCCCCGTTCCCATTAAACATGTTTCACTGGAAAAATCCCAACAGTGCCACAGGAATAAAGCCACTGCAGTTCTCAGCAGGGCTTTTGAGTTAGCACAAACCACCATCACTTCTCCTTTCCCCTCAGTGACCCCCGAGGAACAGAGCAGCACTTCCCCAGGTAGTGCTCACTGCTCTGGGAGAGCCAGAGCGTGCTGTGAGCAGAGCTGGCTGGAGGAAACCCCCGGGCACTGCTGGAGTGACCGGCCACGGGAGTGGGGCTTGCACAACAAGGAGGAAGGATTTCTCTTGTTTCCTTTGTATGTTTAATCCGGCAGCCACTGGAGAAATATAAATCCATGATAAAATATCGCCGAGGGATATTATTTACTCTCCTGCTTTTCAATCAATATTTCACATTGTTGCAACTTAGGCTGTTTTTAATGGACTTTTCTAACCCAGACTGTGACTTAGCGAAGAAACAACACCCCAAAATGTGTCGTTCAGCCCTGCTGACAACGCCTGTCTTATCGGCACGCACACACGGTGCACGACCAGGGCTGCCTGCGAGTTTGGCAGTGCCGGCAAGAGCAGTGTGGAAAGCTGTGGCTACAGAGACCCTTCTCCACAGCGCCCAGGTGATGTTTGCTCCAGCCTGGGGCACTTTGTGGAGGCTGGTTGCAGATCTGGAGGACATTTTGAGCTGGCTACAGGTGGGAATAAATAAAAGGAACTGCCTGAAGGGGGGAAAAAGCAGCGCTGGAGAAAACAGTCACAGAATCCCAGAATGGTCTGGGTTGGAAGGGATCTTAAAAACCCATCTGGTTACAACCCCTGCCATGGGCAAGGACACCTTCCTCTAGACCAGGTTGCTCCAAGCCCACTCCAACCTGGCCTTGAACACTTCCACGGATGGGGCATCCACAGATTTTCTGGGCAACCTGTCCTTTCAGCCAAGGAATGTTTGATGTCGTTTCCTCTCAGCTCTCACCAACACCTCCTGAAGGTTTCTGCTGAAGACATGTTCCTTGAGGATTCCCAGCGCTCCATCGCCAGACACGGCCCACACCCTTTGGGTTCCATTAGGGCAGGAACGGCAGCTCTCCCAGCACCTCCTGTCCTGCATCCATCAGGTTTCCATCTTGACCACCTCGGAGGCGTTATCACCTGTAATCCTGACCACTCGCTCATATTGACCATTCCCAAGCCCTTCCTCCTCCTCAGCCATCAGTAAGGGCTGGACACCCCACACCGGGTTTTCACCATTTTCAGCAGCTTCTCCTTGAGCATGAGGAAGATGACAATGAAGGCCACCAGGAGCGTCAGGCAGGTGGGCAGAGCCAGCACCAGGTAGAGCAGCGCCAGGTCGGCCGTCTGCCAGCGGCAGCTCTGCAGGACGGGCTCGGGCAGCGCGCCGGGGCTCAGCGCGCGGGAGCCGTGGCTGCAGGTCACCTCCCGCCCGTCGGGGACGCGCAGCCCCTCCGCCTGCTGCAGGGCGTCCCACCAGCCCAGCGTGCAGCAGTTGTAGGGGTTTCGGCTGAGGTAGAGCTCCCGCAGGCTCGTCCCCAGCGGCACCCGCGCCACGTCCAGCGGCAGCGCCGGGAGGCAGTTGTCCCGCAGGTCCAGGCTGCGCAGCCTCAGGCTGCCCAGCGAGCTGGGGAACGCAGCCAAGGAATTCCCGGAAAGGTCCAAGCGCACGAGGCTGTTCAGGGCAGAGAAGTCCACAGCGGTGGAAGAGAGGCTGGTGTTCCTCAGAGACAGCACCTGCAGTGTCAGGACAAGGTCCTGCAGCCACCCCAGGTCCCCGGACAGCGCCTGGCAGTTGTCAGAGAGGTCCAGATGCATCAGCGATGTCCCCTGGAAGGGGCGGCCGCCCAGCCCCTGCAGACCACAGCCGGCCAAGGAGAGATGGGTCAACGTCTCCACACCCCTGATGTCCACACAGGGGAGACTCTCGGCCTTATCCGGCTGGGGACAGAGGTCAACTCGGTTGCGGCTGAGGTCCAGGGTAGTGATCTTCCTGGTGCGGGTGAAAATCCCGGGAGGAAGTGCGTGCAGCTTGTTGGTGCTGAGGTTGAAGAGCTGCAGGTTGGGCAGGATGTCCCCAACGCCCACCTTCACCCCCAGCTCCACCAGCTGGTTCTGGCTGAGGTCCAGCTCTGTCAGCATGGGCAAGGGGTCCTCCTCCGTGAGGTGAAATGCCTCCAGGCAGTTCTGGTTGAGCTTCAGGTGGGTCAGGGATGGCATCTGGGCCAGGAAATCGTCTGGCAGGCCCCAGACCTGGTTCTGGCTCATGTCCAGGAGGCGCAGGGAGGAGAGGTTGCTGTGGCAGAGCTCATCCCAGAGCCTGACCGTCGTGGTGTTGGTGGAGTTGCCATCGATGATGAGGAACTGCACGGTGACGTTGGCCAGGGAGGTGCCGTTGGGGAGGCGCTGGTAGAAGCTCATCCTGTTGTCCTGCAGCAGCAAGGAGTGCAGCTTGCTCTGCCGGGGCAGCACGGGGAAGAACAGGAGGCGGTTGTGGGACAGGTCCAGCACCTCCAGCTCAAAGAGGTCGTCACTTTCCAGGGTCAGAAACCACTCGATGATGTTGTTGCTGACGTTGAGCACCCTGAGCTGGGTCAGGCCAAACCCCACCAGACACGGGAGGTAGTTGTAAGCTATGTTGAGCCTCTGCAGCCTCTGCAGCCCTTCGAAAGCATTGTCAATCTCAAAGATGTAGTTCTTCTCTAGGTTCAGCTCCAGCAGCTGTGTCAGGTTTGTGAAGACAGACGAGTCCAGCCTCATGATGATGTTCCTGGCCACAGACAGGGACTCCAAGGAAGAGAGGTTCGAGACTAAAACCGACACCATGTCCTCGGTGAGCTGGTTTCCAGCCAGATCCAGCGTCCTCAAGGCTGGCAGAGCAGAAAGAGCAGCTGCTGTCAGCGAGTAGTTGGTGAAGAGCAGGTTGTCTGTCAAGGAGAGCACCTGCAGGCCTTGGCTGCTGAGGAAGGCACCGGGCTCAATGAGCTCCAGCCGGTTCCTGGTCAAGCTGAGATGCCAGAGCTGGGGGTACAGGAGCAGAGAGGCATTGCCCAGGACCTGGATAGTGTTGTCATCGAGAAACAGCTCCTTGGTATCACCTCGAAGGTTTCCTGGGACAGAACTCAGCCATCTCCCAGTGCAGTCCATGATGCTCTGCACCTGAAGGAAGAGGAGAATATTTAACACCACCAGGGGAGGCAGGAGATGAAGAGGGAGAAGTCTGGGGAGCAGAGTAAGGGGGGAGGAGGTGGCCCTTTGGTTACAGCCTTGGCACACCAGTCCTCTCCAAGCCAGTAGCTGGGATGGAGAAGGTCTGGAGATGCTGAGTTGCCTGGGCTTTGCCAGGCAGGACCAAGCATTCAGAGGGGTGAGGGTTCACAAGAGAGGACTTACGAGCTCACAGCCCCCAGGAGATGGTGCCCAGGCTGCGTCCATCCCGCTTCCCCATCCCACTGCCAGGAGGAGAAGAAGCAGGGAGAGACCAGGGAGCGGGGCCTCCATCTCAGTGGCGGCACTCCTGTGGAGAGGGAGGCAGAGGTGAGGAGGTCAGAAGCTGCAAACTGCTCACCCCAAAAGGCCCAGGTGACCTGGGCCACCATGAGCTGTCCATGGAGAAGAGGCACAGAGCCTTGGCACCGAGCCCACCCACCTCAGCAGAAATCCTCGTGGGGCTCCTCCAGTTGGAGCCTGGAGGGCAGGGGAAGAGCAGGGACGGGGGTGGCAGCTCAGTCCCGCCCGGGGCAGCGCACAGGGGGAAGGCACCCTCGGTGCTGCACAGCTGCTCGTGAAGGCCATTGAGCTGCATCCTTCGAGCGGGGCGTCCCCCCAGCAGGGCTCGTGTGTCCCCTCTTGGCACCAAACACTCCCCCAGGGGACACCAGGCCAGTCCCACCAAGTCCCCCCAGTGCCCATCCCTGCTGGGGGCCCTCCCAGGGAAGCAGAGGCTCTCCAGCAGGAGCTGCCCCATTACTGACCTGGTGGGACCGGAGCTGACGGCATTTGCATCTGGGGAAAAGCTGAAGCTCAGGCAAATGAGCTGCGAGGGCTCAGCGAGCGTTTGGCACGCAGCACTTTCACAACTGCCACTGCGTGAAGGAGAAACGGGGTTATTTTGGGCAGCCCAGGTAGCCAGAGCCTCGCAGCACAGAGGGAGCAGGGCATGTCCTGGGCTGTCTCCTTCCTTGGGAGGGCCAAAGTGTTGAGCTGTAGTGCCTTATCAAGGCAGGATTTATTACTCTGCGGGGGTGGAGAGGTAGTCCCCCTTCCCCAGGCTGCAGCTCACGCACAGCACCTTTTGCCCTCTCACATCCCTGGAGTCCAGCAGCACCTCATACCCAGGCACGGTGGCAGGAGAGGGACCGTGCTGTGTCCTCACTGCTCCCAAAGAACACCAGTTTTGATTCTGGCTCCTGAACGCCTCTGCAGAAACTCCCACTTTCCTTCACCCAGCTCAGCCTTTCTTGGCTTCTTCCAACAGCAGAAGCGCCTCCATTCTCCCAGCGCTCCCCGGAGCTGCTGGGGTGGCACCTGCCCAGCCAGGAGGGCAGGCAGCAGCCCCGGCAGGAAACCCTCGCCCGCAGCCCTACACCAGAGCCCACATCCAAGAGCTCTGGGAGCTCCCGGGGTGCTCCCCACGCTTCACACCAGCCCCGGCACGGGCCCACGCAGCCACAGCTCTTCGAGTGTGGGCATTAGTGACACACAGCCACCACAGCTGCCCAGACTGGCACAGGGAACCCCCATGGTGCTTTCCCCCGGCACAGGTGTCGGGGAACAGTTACTCACCGCGCGGGCTTTGGCACGGTCCATCCTGCGGCCCCTCAGCTGCGCTCAGGGAGGTCCTGGGGCCAGGGGTAGGGGTGGCCCACGGGGTCCGTGTGCCACCCGCGGGGTCCGTGTGCCACCCGCCCTCTCGCCGAGCACCGATTTAGCCTTTGCGGAAGGAGCCAGCGGAAACTGCAGTCACATGGAGGCAGCGAGCGCGGCCCAGCTCTCGCTTACTGAGCTCAGCACTCCCAGCCCGGGTCATGCACTCGCACACGGCTCCCCGGCAAGGAGGAACCACAGGGCCCAGGCAGGCAGCGAGGGGCACAGGGGGAACCAACCCCACCGGGCTCATGCAGCTCCTGGGGACGAGCCAGCACTGGGGATGAGCCTTGCACGGCGACTCCTCTGCACAGCTCCAGCAGCAGAACCCCTCCTCAGGGTTTCAGGCCGCAGAGATGGTGGCTGGGGGTGGTTCTGCCCTGCACAGCCATGCCACCGATCCTGCGGGGTGGAGAAATGCCACCCCTGCGTGGCACCTATTCCCATTGTGTCCCTCCAGAGCCCTCTTGCCTCCAGCGCCCAGCTCACGGGTTCGACAGGAGCCCTGGGACGCGCATCCCATGGGGGAAGAAGGTGCTGTTATTTCCTGTTGCATCCCAAGCCAAGGCTGGACATGTCCCAGGTGTTGAGTCGCCAACAGCTTTGGGATGCCAGTGCCTGTCCCTCACATTGTCTAAGTGAGATTCAGGATGCTCCTATCCCCCTGGCCCCAGACCTTTGGGTGTCCTGGGGCTGCTCAGAACTTCAGCAAACCCAGCACCCAGGGCACAAGTCAGAACCACCCGGATACAGGGACCTCCTGAGTGCCAGTCCGTGTGAAAGTCAGCGGAAATGGCTTTTCCTGCAGCTGCCAGGAAACAAAGATCCACATTTCCAAGGCAATACGAACAGGGACGTCTCCTCACCCCCATCTACCCCTGCTCTCCATCTCCCCACCCCATGTCTCCCCTTTCCCAGAGTCCTCACGCAGCCCCAAGTCCCCAGCAAATCCAGCCTCTGAGGAGGAAAACTTTGCCCGGATCTACCTAGCTGGGAAAGGGTTCAAAACTGTGGAGAAAGGATCCAGCCCTGCAGCAGGACCCTGTCTGGGATCAGCAGGTCCGTGCTCCACGTTCCATGGTGCCAATGGGATATTTGCAGAGTCGGGAGATGAATTGTGTCACTGCAGCACACCAGGACCCCCTCCAAGGGACATCCCAGCTGGGGTCCCCCCTCCCTGCCGGACCACGCGGCCCCCAAACTCCTGAAACCAGCACAAACGACCAGGGAGATGATTTTCTTCCCCTAAATTTCATTTCTTCTCTGGGAGGAGGCTGACCTCTCCCATGTCACTCACAAAAAAGCCCTTTGGTTTCATTTCCTCCATTTTCAAGGAAGTTTGACATACAAAAATCAAGAAGGAGAAGAGAGAAGCGAACAGGAGTGGCAGAAGCTCACAGCAGGGCAAAATTCCCATGGCATTGCTCAAGGGCACATAAGAGGCTGAGATCAGCTGATGGCCACAAACGCCTCATCCCAAACCCTGCCACGAGCCCACACTCAAACCCCTCACCTGGTGCTTGGAGACACGGGAGCTGGCAGAGCTGTGAAACTTGGGCGTCCTCAGCCGTGACCACGCGCCGCTCTCTGGATCGGGAGGCTCCTGGGAGACCTTCTGACGAGATTCCTTCTTGTGCTGCCACCATCAAGGTGACGCCCTGAGAGTCAAACCAGTTCCTCCTGCAGCCCAGCAGGAGCTGGGAGAGGAAACAACCTGCTTCGTTCCCTGCTTTGCCCCCAGCCCACCCCCAAAGCCACGCCAGTGTAACCGCCCTCGCTCCCCAGCAGCACCACGGGCTGGCAGAGCCCCTGCACAGCCCCTGCAGGTTTCCCCCACCCCGCTGTCCCTGGAAAGCAGCTCCACTCTCGGGCTGACCCCGCAGCTCCGTGCTGGGGCATCAGCAGTATTGCTGCTGCTCTTCACACTTTCCCCACATCCTGCAGCTGGATGGTTCTGAAAACGTCCTGAAGCTGCTGCTTGGTCCCCTCCTTTTCCTCTCCTCACACCCCCACCCAGCCCTCTCAGAAAGGATTTGATGTGTGCTTTGAGAGGGGGTAATTTATTTTTTAAGATCAGCACAGAGAAGGGACAGGGATTGAGCTGCCAAGAGCTGCTGCTCTGATCAGCTCCTCAGGAAGCTCCAGTGCAGCTCAGTGGCACGGGTGGGTTAAACTGAAGGGATTCAGCTGCTTGGAGCCGTGTCCAAACGTGCAGCTGCAATTCCTGCAGCTGTAGGAGAGGACTGGGAATCCCCTTACGGTTTTACACCCAGTGAGCTGCTTCTGTTCCTCCCACCTCCTCTTCCTCCAAACCATCTTTTTCCCTTTACAACCTTCAAATTGTCAAGCGCAACCCAAGAGCAAAGTTGTGACAAGAGGGCCGGCTCCCAGTTTCTCCTGGAATGCACCCAGCACAGGACCCTTGGGAAAGGGGAAACTGCCACAGGAAACAGCAACCCCATCTCTGAACGTGTGTTTTCCTGCAGGAAATGTGCTTTATTCCCGAGTGGAAGCACCAGAAGGGTCACTCATGGTTCACACAGCAGCAGGACCTGGTCAGTGGGGGGAAGGGAAACAAAAATGTTTCTCCATGGGCTTCCTTGACTCCCACTGGGATGGAGAACTGGTGAGAATTAAACAAGTGGTTCTGCAAGGGATGATGGTGCAAAGCACCATTAACTTAATTTATTTTATTTTATTTAATCACCTGCTCTGGATAAAGCAAGGGAAGCTTGAGGTCTCCTGTATCTCAGGAGCTGCCAGCAGCAGTAGTTGCCTTTAATTTAAGAGGGACTATGAACACAAAAAGAAAACAGAATTTGTTCTCCGGGCAAAAGGGAAAAGCTAAAATGGACAGCTCGATGCCTGAAGTTTAAACTCGAGCTCTGGAGTTTCACCTGGCTGAATTTCCCAACGGGAATCCACGCAGTCTAACCCCAGGGGGTAGCTGGGATGAGTCCCGTCCCAGGAGGGTGCGGTGCTGTACAGGAGCGTGGGCTCACGGAGCCCCGGCGCCGCAGCAGGGCCGCAGCTCTGCAGGAAGCACAGCTCCCCCGGGGCAGCTCCCGCAGGGGAAACCGAGGCACAAAAATCAAGGATTTATAATCAGCTTCAAAACCATCTTTTCCCCCAAGCTGTGGCCAAACCACCTCCCTGCTGCTTTACCTGGGTCCAAGGAAAGGCACGTGCCAGCTCTTGCATCAGTCACTACAGCTCCAGGCTCTGGTTTTGCAGTGACTTGTGTGTCTGGGAGCCCCTGGAGCCCCAGCACCCTCCTCTGGGACGACTCCCCCACTCCTGCTCCCATTCCAGCAGCTGCCCACGCTCCTGGCTCATCCTTCTCCACAATTACACATTTAGCCACAGCCAAGCTCAGCCTTTCTCCCCCATTCCACAGAGTCACAGGATGGTTTGGGTTGGAAGGGACATTAAAGCTCATCTCATGCCAGTCCCTGCCATGGGCAGGGACACCTTCCACTAGCCCAGGTTCCTCCAAGCCCCGTCCAACCCAGCCTTGGACACTTCCAGGGATGGGGCAGCCACAGCTTCTCTGGGCACCCTGTGCCAGGGCCTCCCCAGCCTCACAGCCAAGAATTTGTTCTCTATATTTCCAGCTGTCAGGAATCTCCTCGCTCTTGCCAGGTTTTCTGATGGAAAGCAGGGTTCAAAGACTTCTTTGAAGCCAGAATTAGTTCTGGGTTGTTCTGAGCAGAGCCCTGGGCTTGCTCGCCTGCCCTTGCAGCATCGCGCCGGCTGCCAGCACCAGAGGAGCTGGGGCTGTGGGAGATGGGGGAGGAGGGGGGAGGCAATAACCTCCCAGACTGACAACATGCATCAAGCCTGCAGGGATCCAGGTGAGCTGCGGCAAAAACAGTTGGGAAAATTATGTCTTTGGGCTTGGAGGACATTTGATCAAGGACCTAAACATCAATCAGGAGCCCAACAGCAAGAACTTCATAGAGGATCCCACCTTTGACCTCCGAGTCCCCCAAAGGTGCCCATTTCCTCTGTGGGACTCAGAAGAAGGGCAGGAACAGGTTTTAGTGGGAAGCAAACCCACGTTCCTGAGAGCACAGGGCAGGAAGGGAAGAGGGGAGCTGGTCAGTGGCTCGGCCACAGCCCCTTCCCAGACCCCATGCTGGGGGTGAGGCTCTCCACCCTGTTCCCTTCCCGCAGGCAGGTCCAGCCCAGGCAGCTCCATCCGCGGTCATCGCTCTTCCTCCTCGGCCTGTAAATGAGGAGGAAGCGGCTGGAGAGGGAAAGCTGCAGGAGGGATCTCATTTCCCCCCTGCTCCCGCCCTGCGGCCGGGCTCCGGCACCGCTCGCAGCCGTCACACACCCGCTGTTCCCAGGCCAGGGCTTGAGGGCTCCTCGGGACCCACCACCACGAGGCCGAGGTGAACCTTCTCCTGGGAGAGCGGGACAGCATCCGGACCACAGAGCCTGCAGCAGGATGCGTTGGATGCCGGAGCAGCAGAACCTGGTGTTTCTGAGCAACTGGAAGCCAAGTGCATCCACTCCCTTATGATCCCAGACAGTCCAGACGCTCTAGAGAACGGCATCTGCAGGAGCAGCCAGTGCCCAAAGCCAGAAAAGACCTCTGATCTTTTGCCAAGAGTGGTTGTGGCTGCCCCATCCCTGGAAGTGTCCAAGGCCAGGTTGGATGGGGCTTGGAGCAACCTGGGATAGTGGGAGATGCCATGGCGGGGGGGGAATGGGATGGGCTTTAAGGTCCCTTCCCACCCAAACTATCCTATGATTCCATGATTTTCCTCCTAGATCTCCTCAAGGGGTGGAAAGCCCCACAACCAGGTTGCTTTCATCTAGTTTGGACTTTGATTGCAGTTAGACCTGAAGGAGCTGCCTGAGCTTTTCCCATAGGATTGCCCAACGTGTGGATAAATTGACCTTTTTTGTACTGTACAATAAAATAAACCATTGAAAGCAATAAACCCTCCTGACCCATCTACTCCAGCACATTAACCAAAGTTTTTCATCATAGAATCATGGAATTGTTTGGGTGGGAAGGGACATCAAAGGCCATCTTGTTCCACCCCTGCCATGGGCAGGGACAACTTCCAGTACCCCAGGTTGCTCCAAGCCCCGTCCAGCCTGGCCTTGGACACTGCCAGGGATCCAGGGGCAGCCACAGCTTCTCTGGGCACCCTGTGCCAGGAGGGAAGAATTTCTTCCTAATATCAAATCTAAACCTCCTCTCTGAGGGTTTTTAGCTTAAAACTCTCAAGGCTGGAGGCTGTAAGTCACCAGAAGGAGAAAGTTTGGACAAGTCACTGCTGTGACATCATTCAGGAATGCAAATTGTGACAAAAAAAACCTACTCCCATCTGCAGCCCCACGAACTCCCTCCCTGCTGCCGTTCTGCTTCAGAGAAGTGAGCAATTCTGTCATGAATACCAAGGGAAGTGAAACTCTCTCAACTCCTTGCAGAGCTCAGCGTGTCCCACCCGTCTTCCTCTCTGGCCAGAAGGGCCAACAACCCTGTGCCACAGCCTGGGCTGGCAGGCAGATCTTCTGGAAGCAAATTCACGCTACAGAGTCTTCTTTTCCCGGGTTTTCAGCCATGGGGCTCAGCATCCCTGCTTCCTGGCACGCTACCTGAGGGACAAGGGACAAAGCCTGTCTGTGGGGTGTGGGGTTTGGAGTTTGAGCACATTCTTGCACTTAGGACATATCCCATGGTCCTGGGTAAGAAAACAGGAGAACTGCCAGGATATGTTTCTGTGGGTTTTGAAAACAAACTCTACCACGTGACATCATTGTAACACGGGTGACATCGCTGCTGTATCCGAAATGCCATCCCTGCAGCCGTACCTGGGAGAGACTCAAAGCTGTTCCACCTCTCAGTCTGGGACCTGAATCAGCACAGGAGTGCAGGAGGGGGAGGTTCAGCCAGACACAAACCAATACTCAGATCTCCCCTCCTGCTCTCCACGTTCCTGCCGGGAAGAGCAGCTCACGCTGCCAGTAAAGAGGCACGTCCCCGAGCTGCACGGCACTGTGGGGTGAGGCGGGCACGTAAAACCACCTGGTTTCCATCCTGCACGCTCCCCTGAGTCCCACTAATGTTCCAACTCTGATCCAGTTCTGCTCGCGTCAATTATTTTCCCAGGAATAGATACAATCTTATGATGAAGCTGAGATAAAAACTTTTGGCTGCTTCCAAAGCACGATCCCACCCTCCAGCTCTGCTCTTGCACAAGACCCCGCAGAAGGGCTCAGGTGCCCCATGTCAGATGGGATCTGGCCTGAGGAAAGTGGCCTCTGTCACCTGAGTGCAGAAAAAACAAACAAAAAAGCCAGCAAAGAAACCCAAAAAGTGATTTGGAACCAGCAAAGGCTGTACAACCTGGTCTAGTGGAAGGTGTCCCTGCTCATGACGGGGGGTGGAACTGGATGAGTCCTTTCCAGACCAAACCAGTCTGGGATTCCATGAAAAATGTTAACCCCTGCAGTATTTGAATACGATAAAAAAGCATTTTGGCCAACACCCATTTCCCTACTGGCAGGTTTGTCCAGCACTTTATAAAGCCACACATTGGAGCTGGCAGAGTTTACTGTCTTAGATTGCTATTTAAAAGTGAGGGGATATGGCTGAGTTCTCTTAAGCAAGGGAAGCTCAGGATTAAAAAGACAAAATAAATCACTGCAGGTAGCTCACACCACACCTGCTAGTGCAGGCATGAAGGGAAAATCCATTCAATTCCTGACTTGGTAAAACTGCAGAAGAATGAACAATACTTGTAACATACAGTGAGTTTTATTTCAAAATCCCTTTTCAATTACTTTGATTTTTTAAAAATAATCTTTTGTTGATATCACTATTTCCTCATCATAAACACCTGAGGGGAAGAAAAGCAAGTCTGGGAAAAAGTGGACCTTGAACAGCAACTCTTGACATTTTGTTTGAGCTTCTCAAATCCCTTTCAATCCTTTAAGGTGATCTTGGAGCTTTGGCTCAGTTTGGTGTCACTAAAAATCATTTTCTGAAATGCAAGTATTTGCTCAGCCTATTACAGGACTCAGGGTTCAAATGAAGGAGTGAACTTCAAAAAATTCTGTGTCCATCATCCACTTCTGTTGAGGGTTTTTAGTTTGGTTTGGTTTTTGAAAAGAACAGGAAGTAATTGTTAAGGGAGAAGGTTCCACATTAAAAACATTTCTTGTACTCAGCACTCGTTTGAGCACAAGTTAAGGCTCCCACAGCTTTGCCCTCTCGTGGGGAGATGGGAGAGTTCCTTCAGAGTCACCCAGCATCATCCAGCAGTAGGAAAACAACCTGCTTAAGGGATGAATTAGCAGGTCCAGCAGCACTGCAGAAAAAGCTTTGTGTTCATTCACTGCTTCATTTGTTCTTTCAGTCACACTCCAGCACAAGGTGGGCTACTGTCACTCACAGAGTCCAACACGGCCACTGCCGACCCCCTCAAAACCTGCTTTGTAAGTGTAGAAAAGATCTTAGTGCAATTTCAATAACGCTCTTTCCGTCTGCAGATTTCACTGCACATAAGTGAAAAAAAATTCACTTACACATCTAAGGGCTATTTATAAAATGTAAAACCTGAAATCTTCACATGGAAATACACAGCTTAAGGAATGACTGAGGGCTGCTCACCTCTCAAATACTTTAAGAAAACCAGTTTTGCACGATCAGACTATGATCAGGCCCAGCGTTATTTTAACTCATCGCTGCTGTCATCAACCCAGTGAAAATGGAAGAGGGAAAAAAAAAAATAGAGGCAGCCATCTGGAAACACGCCCGTGTGCTCGGGGAATTTAGAAATGTAGATGAGAAATAAGCAGGGATAAAAGTCGGATTTGTCGCTGTCGGATTGCGAGGCAGGCAGGGAAGAGCACAGCCCCACCGGCGGCGCAGAGCCACAGCTCCAGGGCCATCTGCTCCTGCCTGGGTTCGTCACCCGAAACGTGGCCAGGAGGGACGGGACCGAGTGGCCTTTGCCAGGGGAAGGTGCACACGGGGCTCCCAAAAATGTACACCCACTGCAGCCTTTCAACTGGGATAAAAGCATTTTCCAGGAGGGAGTTTCCCACCCCATCGTGATTTATGCGTTTGCCAGCAGCACCTGAGGAGTCACACAACGGGTTTAGGGCCAGCACAAGGCACCACCAAGGCCAAGAACAGCCTCTGCCCCCAAACTAGTGACCATATCGAGCTCCTCACCTCCTCAGAGATATGACAGGGACACGGGACCGAGTGTTCAGCTCCCAACGGATTTCACATCACACTCAAACCTCAAGGAGTTCTGAATTTTATTAAAATGACAGATAAAATGCTCACTTACCCCAAAATCCTGGAAGATTCTGAAGCCAAGACCTGTTAATCTGACTGATTTCTGTTGTGGGGGCTGTGAACACTTGATGTTCCCCCTGACCAAAGTCCTTCAATCCCTTGTCAGGGTAGGAAAAATACCCCAAACAACTGCTCAGCTGACCCTGAGGTACCTCAGGCTAAAAAAAAACCAACTCTGCCCTCTTGGCGAGCCAGCACCAAACCTCTCTTCTCCTGAAGGAAGTGGCAGGCAAGATTGACTGCTTAAAAGCAAACTCTTGGTGCAGAGAGTTTGGAAAGTGCCTCAGAGCTCAAAACCACAATACTTCTTCCTAAAAGCACCGTGAAATACTGAACTTCCATAGGGAAAGCTAAGGAAACAGCAGGAAGCTGAGCGGGGAAAGAGACCCCTCGGTGCAGGTGGTGACCACACCACCCCAACTCCAATCCAGAGGCCTCCAGCAGGCAGGAATGCCTTTCCCACAGTCATGAGTGAGCATCTCTGTTTCAGAGGATGCAATTTCCCAAGCACAGCTATCAGATCCCTGAGTTTCCAAGCCCTCCTTAAGCACTCATCAGGCTCTCTGTTTCCCAGCAGACACACAGCAGATCACACAGGCCCAACGCCTCCCTCCTCTTGGTGCACCAAACTGCAAGTCCCTTCTCCCCATCTGTGGGATTCCGCAGGTGCCATTCCAACAATCCACACCGACAGATCCTTCTGAATGATAGCAGAGTTTATTTTAATATTTTGTACAGCCAGCATTGGTCTCCAGGAATAAGTTATAATCTTACATAAGTGAGTCCGCCCAAACCCACCCTTAAGGAATGTTCAACTTTCAGCATTTCTGATTTAGAGGGAAATTATTTAGAGGGTAAGATGCAGTCTGAAGAATGGGAATCAATCTGAATTCGTGATTAAAACTCCTCGGAATTCTCAGGGTTTCCTTGCCTCTAACTGGATCATGGACAGTCGCAGAGGTTGCATCTTCCAGGACTGCACTGAGAATACATTCATCCTGGGGACTATTTATTTTCCTAAACTGGGCAGGGTTTTGTTTCCTTTATCCCCAACTCTGTGCCCCACGGTTCTGCTCTGCAGACACACTTTACAGTCCAGTACAATCAATGCCTGTAACAGATTTGTCTGGGAGGTACTTGGATGCCCGTCCCACATCCTTTATTTGGCTGTTCTCAGCACCACCTAAAGCAGCTCCGCTGCTCACAGCACATTCTGTCTGACGCAGCAGGAGGAACAGACCTTGATTTGCCTTTCAGCAATGAACACACAAAACAAATAAATACTTTAAAATCCTTTAAATGGTAACACCTTATACAGTTCCAGGGCAGGACCTGGTGATCTACCCGGCCAAAAGCACTCCAAGGCAAAGCCTCAATCACCTCCTTGAGGAACAGGGAGGGGGATGAGCAACAGCCCAAGAGGAATTCCTCTTTCTTCCATGCTCAGAGAATTGCCAGTGTCTGATACCAAGCAACTCACATTCTCTAGCACAAAACAAAACAAAAAAAAAAAAACCCAAGCAAAAAGAGGTTGTATAAACATTTCCTTCTCCCTCTCCGAAAAGCAGCTCTGAAACAGCCCAGGCAGCTCTGGGAAACGCCAACCAGCACGAAACCAGAGTCACGAGCCAGCCGTGGGGCTCACAGCCTTCCTGCCCTGTTAAAAGGCGCTCCTGGGGGTCCCTACAGACCTTCCAGCCTCACAGGAAAGTGGTTTCACCAGCAAGTCCCTCCTCACTACACCTGGCAGCTTCCCAGCCTGCACACGCCAGCACACGGACACGCCTGGAGGGTCTGTACATGGCTTTGAGAAAACCAGTGAAGAGCACAAACACTGAACGTGATCCAGAATCCCCATCGAAGGGCTGGTGAGAGTTTTACTAGTCCTGGGCAGGTGAATGTTGGGGTACTGGGGGATTTGATTGAGTTAAGGAAGGTTCAGGCAAGCCTTAAAAGCTTTATAAAGCCATTGAAGCTGAAGGTAAGGTCTGGTTGCAGAAGCCCAATGCTCCTTCCACATTATTCTGAGACATCTCACAACAGTGATCAGCAAGTGTAAGAATGCTTTGAAAAGGTGCCGTTTTTGACGTGGAAAGGAAGGCAAGCTCAGCGCTGTGCTCAGCCTTCCTTCCCCAGGGGGAGCGCAAGTTCTGGTGAAAAGAAACTCGCGGGGAAAACGTTTTTGTTTCCTACAGAGAACAAACCCGTCACTGAAGCCATGGAAACTTTCACAGGAAACAACCCAAAGTAGCACCGCACTCCACAAGAGCATCCCAAAACACATTACAACAGAACTGCACTGACATGAAGGCTGCACACCTGTCCCAGGTGTGTGTTCTGGTGCCAGGGAGGGGGGGGATTTTTTCCCTTTAAGAAATTCTGTCCCAGTTAGAATAAAGCAAACCCTTTCTTTTAACTGTTCTTTTCAACGTTTTCTTTATATACAACCCTTAAAATACACTTAAAAATAGCTGCACACGTGTTGTATGGTTATACCAGAGAAGGGCAGTTGCACAGACCGTGCCTCTCAGGACACTAAAAACTGTAAATACCCCCAGCAACCCCGCTCTGCTCCAGCCCCCACGCTGGCCCCAAGGAGGGAAGGAAGGAACAAGCAGTTTGGAAATGGGAGTCTCTCACAAAACACGCCACTTACAAATCCCAGGGTAATTTCCTCAAGCATTTTTGTATCAAGTCCTTTCTTAAATGTTTGAGGTCACACTGCCATTTTAGCAATAAAATCTGTTGCAACATGCATGTGTCAGCTTCCCACTCAACCAACTGCAGCCCTGAGGATTTTTCTGGCCTGGTAGAAAGAGGAAATGTAACACAATTTCTGAAGGACGGCTGGTCCTCCGTTTCCAAACTCCACGTGGTTCCCTCGATGGCTCTTGGACACACACCCACACTTTTTTGTTGTTTTTTTTCCTCTAATACACGTTTCCCTCTAACCAACATGCAGATTTCTCCTCCCAAACATCCACATCTCGACGTCCCAACGAAACAATCCATGTCATCCATCCAGAGGCTTTCCCAGGTAGACCAAAGTCACTTCTGTGTTACCATACACAGCAGACACTGCTGGATACAGGCAAACTTTTGGCAGTCCTCTGAAGGCAACTCCCAAGAACTCATAGCCCCTCTCAAACGCTAATGTTTTGTCTTCCATGTCCAGGATAACTCGAATCCTTTCACCTATCTGGAAACAGAGACAGGAGGGGGAGTAAAAATAATACACAGAAAGAGTCAGCATGTTCAGATGGAGACAAAAATAATGCGAAGTGTAATGTAGCAGAGAATTTTAAAGCAAGGCCGTCCTGTGTCTCACGACTGATTGCTCTTATGATGGGAATTTCTCAATTTCACCATGATCCCGAGCACCTCGGAAACACAACAGCCGGTATCCACCACCTATTTATGATAATAAACACGACCCTTCCCACATGAACCTGTGAGAGCACTGAGAGCAGGCACTACGTGCTGTGTGCTTTGGAAACACTGCAGAGCTCTGGAATCTTTGCAATGGTCTCCAAGTTACCTGAACTCTGCGTTCAGCTGCTGCTATCGCTGAGCAGCAACTGCTCTGTGAGGAGCATTTTTAAAGACAATGGATTTGTTCAAGAAAGGCAAGTGCCACCTACAAAAAAATCCCAGAATAGACTAATATGCGGATGCTGTCGTTGACAGAGGTGTTCCCTCACCAAGGCAAAAGGAAATTTCAGTACAAAATGTAAAATGAAAACCCTAAATATATATATATATATATGTACATATACACACACATACAAGTGAAACCAACATTGACCACAGCAAGAGTTTTGGATCCAGGCAGGCCCAGAGCTCCCTGCATTTATCCAGCACACATTATTTCAGACATCAGCGAAAGTCCCAGAGAACAGCCACAAGCACAGCAGGCGCCACACAAACTCCTGACTCTTCTCCAGCCAGCCCCAGCACTGGGAATTTCTCCCAGCCAACACTAACACACACATGTGTTTCCTGTAAGTACATTTTCTATGAGCAGATCGCTGCACGTGTCTTAATAAACACCAAAGGATCATTGATTTGAACTTCCACACAAAATTTAGGAATATCAGATACAAGTTACCACACGGATCTTCACCCACAAGTGAAACGTAAGCCAGTACAAAGCCACAGCACTGGGGGTTGGACTGGATGATCTTTAAAGTCCCTTCCAACCCATTCTCTGAATACGAGATGGAAATTACAATGATCCAGTTTAAGTTGTAACACGAGCAAATCCAGCAGTGAAAACGCAGTTGTGTGAGCAGGCAGAACAAGACAAGCACTTCTAAAAGGACAAAAACGTGGGGTGGCATCTGCTCTTTAATACCCTGAAGTTATCTGAACATCAGATTCCAGATGAGAGATGTCACCCACGGGAAGGTGGGCCAGTGAGCAAAGCAGCAGCAATCTGCACTGCTGAAGGTTTTTGCAGGAAGACTCTCACCTAAGCACTAACTTCAGCTCACCCTGCCAGACAACAAAGGGCTACAAGCCCTCGGACACTCACCTTGCTGTGGGGCAAGTCGCTACTTCAGAAAGCTACAACAGTCTTTTCAGGTTTTATTCCAAAAAGCACCACGATGTCTAAGCAGACACCCACAGTACGGGTTTCACACTCAGTGTTTGAGATTAAAGTGCGGAAACAACCCAGGGTCAGGTGCACTGAACACCAGACAGGTGTAGCCTGCAGAAGCAGTAAATGAAGGGGGGAAAAGGCTCACAAGGTGGAATCATTTGCCTTCTGCAGGGAAAGCAAGGAGATCTTTGAGGGTCACTTAGGAGCAATTCAGCAGCCAGCTGGGACAGCAGCCAGCACCCTCCAGCCCCGGCGCAGCGCCCAGCCCACGCCAAGCCCCCTCACCTGGTATTTGGGTGCGTTATTGCACTGGGGGAAGCTGCCGTTCACCTCCCCGTTATGCAGCAAGTTATTGTCCACCAGGTTCCAGCCCCAACTCTGGTCGTCGCTGCCCAGCAGGGCCACGTAGCCCTGGCACTGCATGGCCGCGCGCTTCGTGGCGATGCCGATGACGGCCACGGTGCCCAGCGGGCCCTCCCACCACACCTCCCAGGCGTGCCGGCCCTCGCTGAAGCCGATCTTGGTGCGCGCCCCGTCCGTGCTCTGCGCGATGGGGTTGCGGTGCAGCGTGAAGCCGTTCTTCTTGATGTAGACGTTCCTCGAGCAGTCGTTGGTGCTGAACGCGTGGTGGAAGGCACGGACCTGGGCGAGAGAAGGTGGGTGGGGGAGATGGACGGGGCTTGGAGCAGCCTGGTCTAGTGGGAGGTGTCCCTGCCCATGGCAGCTTTAAGGTCCCTTCCAACCCAAACCATTGTGGTTCTAGGAGATAAAACCCTGTCATGTTTTTCAGCCTCCCGCCCCCTTCGCTTCCAATGGCGGGTGGGCCGGAGGGCTGTGGGGGTGTCCCCAGGCGCCAGGGGAGGCGGTGAAGGGGTGTCCCGGCGGGGTGGGGGTGTCCCAGCGGATCGGGGGTCCCGGCCTCACCTTGCCCTTGTAGGTGGGCACGTTGCAGAGGATGTCGGTGCGCAGGGCCTCCTCGGCCAGGCAGCGGGCGGCCAGGCTGCGCCACACCTCGCTGTTCTCGTCGCCGTGCAGGACGCGGTGCCACAGCTTGCAGACCAGCGCGCAGCTCCGCAGCTCCCGCAGCTCCAGGTACGAGAACACCAGCTCCAGCAC
>VZTD01005890.1:101801-112981 GCA_013397725.1 Rhagologus leucostigma
CGGGCGGGGGGCGGTCGGACCCAGCTGCTGCAGGGCTCGGGGGTTGGGAGCGAACGGGCCCCCGGGGACCGGCGGCCGCGAATCTGCTCCGACGCGAGCTGCGGGGAAGGTATAGGCCCTCTCTGTAGTGTTATTTAATCGCCAAGACCGAAGTTCCTCTGGTGGAATGAATGGGCTCTGGCTGCTCTTTAGATCTGGGTCAACAAAAATCACATAGAAAACGTAACATGGTAAAAAAAAAAAAAAGAAAGGAAAAGACACCTGAAACAAGCCGTTTATTGCCCAATAGTTAAATAAATTCGCAGACTTTAGGGCAGCGGAGCGGCTGCTGGGCTGTCACACAAACCCCGTGTGTCTCTCTCCTTTTGCCCCGCAGCGTCCCAGTCCCTCCAACACTTTTGTGCTACCTTTTTTCGCCCTTCACTTGATTTTCTGCTGATGTGCTTCCCTAAGCAGTGCTGTGACGCAGGCTGGTGTGGGCAGTCACGCCTGGGAAGGTTAAGGTTGATGAGCGCCACGGGTGTGCTCTGAGAGCCAATTAAATGTGTTGCAACCTGTTTTAAATCGGTAATACTTCTCTAAAAGAGACTCATAGTGGCATTTAGGTTGGAAAAGACCGGCCAGCACCGTGGCTGTCCTTGGTGTCGTTGCTGTTTGGGCGAAAGCTCCACTTGGGTACTGAGCTGCCCTGAGCTGCCGAGGTGCGTGTGTTAACTGGACACTGGAGTTTCGAGTAGTTTGCAGGATGATCTTGTTCCTTGATAAGTTTCTGCTGTAATGAGACCAACAACCAGCTCAGTTCAGGAGTTGTTTTTGTTTGTTTCAGGGTTATCCCCGAAGCATGGCAGTCAAGTGGGATGGTGGACACTCCTCGTCTGTGCTGTGCCTGAACGTGAGCGCGGAAGGGCTGGTGGCCTCCGGCGCGGAGCGGGGCGAGCTGGCGCTCTGGGATGGGGGAGGCTCGCCGGTGGCTCAGCTGCGGCTCCCGCAGGCGGAGGACGTGACCTCGGTGGTGTTCTCCGCCCGGCGCCCCAGCACGCTGTACACCTCTCACGGAGAAACCATCAGCGTGCTGGATGTCCGCTCCCTCCAAGAGCCCCTGGAGCGCTTCCACGTGAACGAGGAGGAGATCAACTGCCTCTCGGTGAACGGCACCGACAGCTTCCTGGCCGCGGCGGATGACTCAGGGGCGATAAAGGTTGTGGACTTGGAAAGCAAGAAAGTCAGCCGGTCCTTGAGACACTCCAACATCTGCTCGTCTGTTGCCTTCCGACCTCAGCGGCCTCAAAGCCTGGTTTCCTGTGGACTGGACATGCAGGTGATTTGCATACATGTGCACGGTTATTAATGAAGTGAAACAGTAATTACCCACCTGTGTAGTGCAGCACCCACAGACTTTGACCGAGCATGAAGGTGTTCAGCCTGCTGTCACCGGAAAGCTCCCTCACTATTCTGAAGGCTGTTTGTGCCGTGTTCTACTCAGCAGCTTCTGCCCCTGTTTTTATCTTCCTTAACATTTACAGTTCAAAAGTGAGCAGGGTGTGGAGAAATCAGAATACGCTGCAAAGCTCACTCGTGCCGTATATTAGCTCTTTGTTGGACTGAGCAAAACCAGCAGCTGTCCCTAGGGATCAGTTGTGGCTGCAGATGAGATGCAAAGAATGGTGAGGAAAAGTGCTTGAGGCAGGCAGGTGGAGCAGTATGTTTCCAAGTGGAACGTATCACTGTGAGGACAAGTGATTTGTATAATTTAACCATTGTTCTGTTGATGTCTTGGAAGCATGAAATGTTCTTTGCCTTTTACACTTCTCTATCCTCATCAAGAGGAAACTTTGTCCTTTGCATTCTGAGAAGAACCATGCTGGGAGTTGAAACTCAAGTCCAGAGCTGGCCACCCAGAACAGATATTTTTCAGTAATTTCTTTCCAGTGGTTGAGGTCTGACCACATTCCTGGTTTAGCCTGATATGAAAACTGTCACTTCTCGAAGGTTTCTGTGGTTCCAGTGGTATCAGGGTGAAGTTTGTGTGACAGCATTGAGCAGTTTCACCCTGTGTTCTTGAAACCAAAGTACATCTCACACCCATTAGAGCAAATATATGCTGATATTCAGTATAAACTGTATTTTTCTGTGTTAAAGCCATGATGATAGATCCTGTCTGGGAGGAGTAGACACTCAGTGCCTCAGCTGGCTTAATTCCGGTCCCTAAAATGCAGATACACAAGCTTGTGGCTGGAAACTTCTTATCAGAATTGGAAACATTTATGTAGAACTAAGTACAAGTGAGATGATCATTTTTACTAACTTTTTAGTATTAGTTTCATTTATTGTAGCTCGGTAAGTTGGTTTTTAGGTGAAAGTCAATATCCCAAAGCAGGGTTTTGTTAGTGTGTTTTCGTACAGTGAAAAGAGCATCATTCTGCGTTGAGGCTGCATTTAGGATACATCATCTCCCTAAGGGGAGCTTAGCTGCAGAACTCTGAAGCCCTGTACTGCACCATGCCTTTGGACAAGTTTCGAACATCCAAACATGTTCTGGGCTTGTCAAACCCTCTGGAAAGCCATGGCTGATAAGAATTGAAATTTAGGTTGCTGGAGTTCTTTCAGGAGTTCCGATGAAGCAGGGAAAATGCCATGAGGACAGAAAATACTTAGTTTGCAGAAAACTTGTCAGCAGTTGATGGATTCATCAGGCTGTTGCAGTGCTGTCTGTGATAAAAACAGGAGTATTTTCTGTAAGCATCACCCAGCCCCTCTGATTTACAGTAAATCACAGTTGTTGTGGAAGTAGTTTTAATGCAGCAGCAACAGCAGACACTGAAACAGGAAAGTGACAGGAAATGTATTTCAGATGTTTTAGTGTGATTTGGATTCCAGAAATGCAGAGCCAGGCTTTTTTGTGAACTAAATTTAAAGACTCCTGTACTTCTTGTTGGTGATTATTACTGAAGGAATATTTTTATTAATAACGAATTGAAGCTTAGCTTTATGAAGCTAACAGTACACCAGTGCTGCATTAGACTGACTTGTGCTTTTTGCTTTGTTGGCCTTGAGAATGCTCAGAGTCAATTCAGATCCTATAAAAGTCTTGAGAGAATTATTTTTAATTGGCTCAGTATAAATCTGTAGTGCTTGAACTGCTGTACGAGAGACACAAGATTCTATACTGGGGGCTTGGAGGTGGCGTGGCATTTGGAGAGCAAGTCTAAAAGCACAACCTGCCCCATCTCAGCAGGTAAAGCATGCCCTACTCCATAGCACAAAACAGATCTACTCATTGGATATAAAAATAAATACAAATATGGCTGTTTAGAAACAACAGCCTCAATGACTGTTTGCCTTTTGCTGTCCCATTTTTCAGACACGTTCGTGGAAGTGACTATTTTAGGCCAAGTAGCAGAGACAGAAATCCAGAATGATAATGATCTCTATTCCCCGCTAGCGTTTCCATGTCCCTCCTTCTCAAAACTTGATGTGCAGCACATCATGATTACTACTGCTGAGATGAATGCAAAAGCTTTTAGAGTAGTGTTTGCATCCCTCTCTTGGTCTAAAGGTCTGAGTCGTTGTCTGTGGAGTGTGGTGGTGGGGGTTTGGAAAGCAGGCCAGAAACATTTGCTACATTTATTAGGGCAAGTTTAAGCACTCCTCCCCACACGCCTTACACCTCTTGGAGTCATGCACAGCCTTTGCTCTGCTAGGGCAAGAAGGGCTGTTCTTTATTTTTACTATTAAAGATCCGATTTTATGTAAAACACACAAATTACTGATTCATCCTATTTTTTTTTTTCCCAGGTGATGCTGTGGAACCTGCAGAAAGCTCGCCCCTTGTGGACCACGAACCTGCAGGAGTGTGACGTGGAGGAAGAGAGCCCGCAGTCAGCCGGGCAGTTCTTCAACCCGCCGCTCGCACATTCCCTGTCCGTCACCTCCTGCGGCAACATCTTCGGCTGCGGAGCTCAAGACGGTAAAGTCAGAATATTCCGAGTCACCGGTGTGAGGTTTGAACGTGAGCTGGAGTTCCAGGCTCACAGCTTGGGAGTCTCACAGGTGCTCTTTATGCCAGAGGCGTACTGGTTGTTGTCTGGAGGAAACGATGGGAAAGTCTTGCTCTGGGATGTCAGCAGCAACGTCGGAAAGCAGCAGAAAAGTCCAGCAAAATCTCTGCACAGGAGGAAGGCCCAAACAGCTGCTTCCAGCAGAAAAGATGGGAAGCTAAACAAAGTGGCCTCAAATGAACACCCTGGAGTTGTGCCAAAGCTCACCATTGAGCACGGAGAGAAGGTGAACTGGCTCTCATGCGCAGAGATCAAAGGCTCCAGAAGAGTGTTGGTTGCTGACCAGACCAGCTCTGTATCAGCCTATCTGTTGCCAGAACCTTAAGGCACCCAGGTGTTTACGGAAATCTGGGGGACAAAACCACTTCTTGGAGCCAGTTACACCCACTGGCAGTGAACTGGACAGCGAACCCCTCTGGGTCCCTGGGACGGGGAGGGGATTTGCTGTGCACTCGTGATGTGCCTGGCCTCGTGCTGGTTCTTAGTGGCTGTTGTGTTCACAGCCACTGTCTCTTGCAGGGTTGGCAGTTTGCTGCTTGAATTTAAGTGAAACGGGTCTCTGTATTTAAGGGTAACATTAGTTCATGACTAAGCTGACATAATTAAGGCTGGAGGAGGAAATTAGTGCTAAGGAGACACCCACAATGCTAAGTGAGGCTGCTGAACAGTAGCAGGGCTGTCACTGGCTCAGCTCTATGTGGTTTGGGCTGTTGCAGTGCTCTGTGTGACTTTTCCCATGAAGCTGTGTTCCCAGTTGAACACAGTTCCCAGTTCCATGGTAGAATCTGGTTTTCATCACTCTGTCAGCAGCTGCGTAGACCAGAGCTGCATCAATTAACGAGTAATCAAATGAGTTTCTCTGTGGTTGCCAACTGTATTTTTTCACTGCAGCAAAGGAAGGAGCAGGGGAACTGTTACACCTGTTTGCTGGGTCAGCTGTCAGTTAGTTGTGTATCCCAGGGAAAAAGAACTATTACACTTGTCCTAATAAATGCTTTCTCTCTCGCTGCTCCCTTGTCCTTAGATTCACTCTAATAGTGCCAAACTAACACAAAATTGTGTCAAAAAGTGTATTGTACCCTCATCACAGGGGCAATACAAAGGGCTGAAGGCACAGCTTCTTCTTACCCAAATACTTCGTGTCTTCCCAAAGCTTTGAAACACAATGAGCAGAACTTGGCTTGCTAGGAGCTTCCCTTCATTTGCAAATCCAAGCTGGGAAGACCTAAGTGGGAATGCTACAGCTCTGGACGTGTTCGGTTCATGCTGGATTTCCCATGAAGTGGGCAAATAGTTTTAAAAAAATGGGGTTTTTTTCCCGGGCTGTCCTTAGCCTATCACAGATCTGAAGTCCTAGTGCTGGCTGAGGACCTGCTGCACTGATAGGGGGTTTGTGCTGCTGTGTTTCACCAGCTGGGCTGTTACCAGACCCATATAATTATGGAAAAATTTTCAGCTCTTTTTTTTACATACCCAGCTCCAGAAAATCATTATCTGGTTGTGCTGCCTCTCTCCACCCTTTATGGAAGAGATTCCAACTGTCTTGGTTTTGCTCAAAGCAGCTCCCTGCAACCAAACACAACTCATTCTCATCCAAATCAGATTTTACCTTCGCACCTTTTTAGTTAAAAAAACCAAAGGCAATCTGCTTGTACAGCCTTTCCCAGCAGGAGACTTTGGCCCAAGACATGATCTGCAGCAGCAAATCGAAGCCAAAACGCAGCAAAAAAAGAAAAAGCAGAAAAGTGTATTTACTCCCTTTTGTGTTACCTGTGAATTAGTAAATCTGTGAAGACACGGCCTCAGTGGGGCAGAGGAAGGGGTCAGGTCGGGCTGTGTGGTTCAGCGTGTGATATGCCCATGAACGTGTGTTGGTGCATCCATGACCTATATTTGGATATACAGGCTATAAAAAGCCTCGGAACAAACAACCTCCTGCAGGACTTGGATCCCCTGTCCCTGCTGTTGCTGCCGGCTTCAGGAGGCAGGAGCAAGCCCTCTCCAGCTTTTATTTCTTCTGCTGGTGTTCTCCAGGAAGATGGCGAAAGCCAGCATCTCCCTGCGCTCCCTGAACGAGACCCTGAACAGGTCCTGCCGGGGCTGGGCTCGCACCGCGCGAAGGGAAGGGGAGGGTGCGGAGGGCTGGGGCACGGCACACCACACCACACAATCCCTGAGCACGGCAAACCTGTGCTTCCCTGGAAACCTCCGTGGGCAACAGGGTGTAAATAGACATTGTGCATATACAGGGAGGGAGCAGTTCATGAGAAGGCTTAACCTCTCCTTCACTCACTGGGGAGGAAAGAGGGCAGAACCATCAGCTCCATGGTGGTGTTCATTCCACAGCTGCCATCCTGGTTGTTTGCTGCAGGATTTGGGCAGTTGCTCCATCACCTGTGGCCTGCAGCTGCATGAAGTGTCACCAGGCAATGAGGGCACTTGGTCTGTTCAGCCTGGAGGAGACTGAGGGGAGACCTCATTGCGGTTTACAACTTTCTCATGGCAGGGGGAAGAGAGGCAGACACCAATCTCTGCGGTGCCCAGTGACAGGGCCTGAGGGAATGGCCTGAGATTGTGTCAGGGGAGGTTTAGGTTGGATATTAGAAAAAGGTTCTTCCCCCAGAGGGTGGTTGGGCACTGAACAGGCTCCCCAGGGAATGGTTACAGCACCAAGCCTGTCGGAGCTCAAGAAGCATTTGGACAACGCTCTCAGGCACAGGGTGGGATTGCTGGGGTGTCTGTGCAGGGCCAGTTGGATCCTTGTGGATCCCTTCCAACTCAGCATATTCTGTGATTCTGTGAAATTCGGGCTTGCTGTTCTAATTGGAGATTTGATGTGAACTTCTGATTTTCAGACCGTGCCTCAGAGTCTGGAGGGTTCAAAGATAGGGAGGAAGTGGTTATCGTTAGTAAAAAAAACCCCAAGAATGGACCTTTCTTATAAGTTTAAGGAAAGCAAGTCACCATCACTGGGGAATCGGGACATAGGTGACGCTGATTCACCCTCCATTTCCAAAGCCTGCACTTGGCAGAGGAATGTGACCAACAGGTTCATGGGCTTCCAGTAAAATAATCTGGCCTCAGCTGCCCCCGCTGGCACCGGTCTGTGCTCGGCTGTGCAGCAGCAGGCACCAGTGGTGGTGGCTCAGAGCAGATATAAAGATATGAGCATGGATCTTCAGGAAAAAAAGCCAAAAAAGGGTCTGAAATTCTCAGCAGTTAGAGGCAGGCAGGATACTGTCCCCACTCTGTGGATTTTCACATCTGGATTTTCATGTTACTGTGAGGGTGATGAGGCCCTGGCACAGGGTGCCCAGAGAAGCTGTGGCTGCCCCATCCCTGGCAGTGTCCAAGGCCAGGTTGGACGGGGCTTGGAGGAACCTGGGACAGTAGTAGGCGTCCCTGCCCATGGCAGGGGGTGGAATGAGGTGGGCTTTAATGTCCCTTCCAACCCCAACCATTCTGGGATTCTATGATATGTTACCTTTACAGGCAAACTATGCAGTGTCAAGACATTTTAAAGTCAAATCGGGTGTCATACATACAACAGGGGTTTACCTGCAGTAAAAATGATCCTTACCAAGAGTATACAGCTGATGGGATGCAGTACTTCTGGAAATGCACATTAGGAAATGAATGATTATGTGTTGACAGACAGCTGACAGACTTGGAAAGAAACTGCTCCTCTTGTCAAGATACTGTTGGTTCACCTGCAGCCTTTATGACTCTGATTCACACGATGGTGAACACAAAAGTAGCTATTGGAGACTTGACCAGAAGGAGAAACAATGGAACCACTCCTGAAAGAAAAAAGTGAAAATTAATTCTGTGGGAAACTGCTTGAAGAAGTGTGTGTCTAACATACCATGCAGTGAGTGAATGGGGAGAGCTTGGACAAGTGCGGGGTGCTGCACTGGCCTGGAAAATAAAACCCACGTGACAGCTCTAAAATAACACTTTCTGTAAATGCTGGAATAGCAGAAATAAGGTTTCGCATAGAACCACACTTCCAGAGAAGCAGGAATGCTGGAGCTTCTACTACATGGCTTCCAAGTATGTTCCGTGTGCTAACAAGAGGGGAATTTTAAAAGCTTTCTGGTAAAGAATGAGGATGTGGTTTGTGTGTACACTAGTCAGAGTTAGAGGTCACTGACTTAGTGGTAACTTCACTTACACTAAAGGAAAAGTGTTCAGAGGTCATGATGGAAATGAAAGCAGGAGGCTTAATCCATTCTTCCTCTTTTCATTCCAAACTTAGATCAAGTGGCAGCAGCACTCAGTCTATCAGAATTCAGTAACAGCTGTGGGAGATCAGTTATGGATCTACCGTGGTATAAGTGAACAGATATTTTTAGATCCAAAATTGGTAAATGCTGAAATGTTTGTTGCAGGTGCTTTAAAATACAGAAGATTAATTTACAGACAGGCAATAAAAAAATATGCTTGAGGGACAAAACTGGTCAAATAGCAAAGCATTGGACTGAAGGCTGCTGAGAAACTACTGCTGCACTGAGAGTAGCATTAGTGATGAGATCTTGGATAACTTTACTCTTACTTGTAGAGGAGGAAGTTGGAGAATGGGCCATGGGGAAGCTTATTTACCATGGTAAAAAGCTGCGAACCAGGGAGCAATTCACCGGCAAGGACACTCATTATCTGACAACCCAGCTCTGAAACTCATTCACAGCAAACCCCGACTCACCTCACCTCAGTTTCTGCACTTGCTTTCTCTGTGCTGACAGATTCGATCCAGTTATGGCACATCAGTCCTTCCAATTCTTCTGAACTCCCTACAATTCTACATGACACCATCTTAATTTTCCAATTAAAGCTCCGTTTTAGTCCCAAAATTCTTGCTGAAGCAAGAGGAGTCCAACTCCTCTTGAGTAGGAAAGATGAGCTTTCACCAGGCTGCAGAGGAAGCCTCGTAGCCTCAGGAAACAACAGAAAATCGTTAGACAAAGGATCTGCACAAGCGGCCTGACAATGAATTAAGGTCAGGGATACTTAGTAAAATATGGCACTGTTGATGTCTTTTTATTTTCTCCTCATTCAGGTCAGCTGCAGACAGAATCCAAAGTAGGGTTTGGTTTGGAGAAGGGGCAGGCAGGGAGAGGGAGGAGCTGATGATAGGAAGAAATGGCATTTTTAGTCCCTCTCTTATAACAGGCTTTAAAATACCGTGGCATATGTGCCAAAGAATGGAAAAATGTTTGAAGGGTTTTGTTTTGTTTGGGCTTTTTATTTTTTAATGACACCACCTGAAAGCTGCTGTGTATTTTGTCCTCACAAAAAGTTCAGCCAAAGATACACATAACAGGGCTACAACAAACGAGGCAAAGACATGACACAGGTAGGTCACAATTCAGAACTCAATTCCCTGAACATTAAAACAAGACAATAATAATAGTAACAGAAGCAGTAGAGCAAACTAGGAACGAAAAAAGAGAAGATAAAGAAAAATACGTAGGGTCTTCTCTGTAATATTTGTGGATGGTGTAGTTATTGTTAGCTGATACAGCCTAAAGTTCTGCCAGTAAAATAAAAATCACCAAAAATTCTCTAAGGAGTAGGTGATGTTCTGCTAGTAAATCACTACTGAGTACATAGTACTGAGATAGTTGTTTGGTATTTAGGAAGGAAATTTGAATTATTTATATTAGCTTTGTGATCCTCAGGATTCTCAAGAACACGCCTTGACGTCAATCAGGTAACTGAGGAAAACGTGAAGAAAACTGTTTTTACAAAAACCACCCAAAGTGACAGAAGCCCAGCACACCCTGTATCTCCAGGAAAGGGAGAAAGGGGTACAAAAATAAATACTTGCACTCCCTTGTACCTTGTCTCAACACAGCAAATTCTTTTAAACCAGGCAGTTTTCTTCAGCAAAAGTGGAGTAGCTTAAAACCCAAAACCTCATCTTTATAATTTACAATTTTAAATAAGGAAAAACACAAGAGATAGCAAATAACGAAAAAGCAGTTAATAAATAGAAGCTGTGAAGCAGTTTTTATCACAGTTGTTCCATGGAAGGACAGTCCTATTGAAGGGAGAACCAGAGCAGGATGAGCTGTTGGGAGAGAAAAAACACTGCGGGTGGCTTGCTTATTATTTGCGTAATTTTGAACCAGAGGAGTAACGAGAAGTTCTGCTCAATGTTAAATGAAAATCGTTCAAAAGACCATGACATTACAAATAAAAGCATAAATCACCTCAAAATGCGTTAGAGAAAAAACTGTGCCACTAATAACGCACAGTTGAGAGCTGCAGATGTATCTACATACTAATTTTGCAGCTGTATTTGGAGTTTATAAGATCTCTGCACCAGGAAAGGGCCAAAAAGACATGGGATGTGACAAAAAACCCTTAACTTTTAGTGGTGTTTGTTCTCACAAATCTTGGGAGGACCGTCAGAACGGGGTCTGGAGCTGTTCACAGTGCAGCGTCACGGCGGAAAGCCCCAAATCCTTCCGAAATTCCCTTACTCTCGTTTTCCACCGGCCAGAGTAGAAACCAGGCTGCTGTCCCTGGAGGCTCGGTTCGCACAGCTGGACTCCAGCCTGCACACCCTGGCGCACGAGTTTGACCTGCAGGCGGAGATGCTGGAGGAGGACCTGCGGCGGGACGTGCCGTGGGCACCTGCGGCAGGGTGAGCACAGCCAGGGACCAAAACCAGCGACCAAACCCCGGCTCCAAGCCGGGCCGACCGGCCTCGGGCACTGCCGGGAACGGGGCAGCCACGGCTTGTCGGGCCAGCCTGTGCCAGCGCCTCACCACCCTCACAGGGAAGGATTTATCCAAACATCCCGCCTAGCCCTGCCCTCTGACAGTGGGAAGCCATTCCCGCTCATCCTATCACGATACGCGAGCCCGCCTTCCCCCTGAGGGCCCGCGGCCTCTATCTCCCAGCAGGCTCGGCGGAGGAGGTGGAAGAGGAGAAGGAGGAGACAGAAGAAGAGGAGAAGGAGGAGAAAAAGGAGGAGGAGGAGGCGGAGCCCTCAGCCGGGCGGCGGGAACGGCCCCTCAGTGAGGGGCGGAGCGGGGCCGCCATTGCGGGAGCGCGGCCTTTCCTGGGCTCCGGAGTGGTGGGTGCCGGGTGCTCGCTGAGACCCTCAGGGGCTG
>VZTD01005893.1:239-20722 GCA_013397725.1 Rhagologus leucostigma
CCGGTGCCCCGGGGCCGCTCCCGGCCCGGCCCCGGCCCGAGGGCTCCGCTCGGCCGCGCTGAGACGCGCCCGCAGCTCGCTGTGCGCTGCCGCAGAGCTCCCCCAGCCCGGCCCGGCCCTGCTCGCACAATCCTTTATTGTCTGCATCTTTATTCCCACGGGGAATTTTAGGACTTTAATGTTTTTATTGTTTTAATCCGGCATATAAAAAAGAAAAAAAAAATCACTTGAGCACAACAGCTGGGCCAGCGCTCGGAAGCCGCGGTGCTTAAGCAGGTGTTAAACACGCGCTGCCGCTCCGAGATTTAGGGAGGTTCGAGAGGGGCGGGATGAGCCCGAGCCGAGCTCAGCCTCCCCCGCCCCGAGTTCCGCTTTTCTGCCGCTCACCGAGAACGCGCTCCGGCCAAAACTGAACCCGAACCCGGGCACGGCTGGCCCCGCCCGCTGCCTTCGGACGTGCGGGGGATGGCTGAGCCGGGCCCGGCTTCTGGGCTTTAGGAAAAAGCCCCAAAGGTGCTTTTTTCCCCTCTGCTGACCCCCTCCATCCCCAGCCCTTTGTGCAGGAGCATCGCCAGCCCGAAGCATCCATCCCGCTCCTCGCGGTGCTTCCACCCCCCCTTTACCGACCCTGAGCAGCCCGACCCGAACCCCGACCCCAAGGAAGGGTCTCACACAAAGCAGTGAGAAACTGAGGGGGAAAATGCGAGCCCCAAACCCCCGAAGGTGTAAAAAACCGCCTGAGCATCTTTCTCTAGAAATACAGGAATTAAAGGCGGTTTTCCACCCCGCTCCCAACATTTCCGGCCCCCGGGCGCTCAGGGCACGCTGTGTCCTGTTTGCCCATGCTCCACTGTTCCCAGTGTTCCCAGTATTCCCAGTGCTCCCAGTATTCCCAGTACTCCCGCTGCCAGCGCCGGGAGAGCCGCATGGATCGCGCGGCTGCCGCAGAGGGGCGGAGCGGCCTCCGCCAGCCAACAAAGCATCCTTTGGAGAAAAAGGGAGGATTTCAGCTGCCAGAGCCGTGCCGAGCCCGGGCTGGGCTGCGACCGAGCACGGAAGCGGCTCGGGAACCAAACCCCCGATTATTTGGGTGTTGAAATAAAACCAGGGCACGGGGCAGGGTCCGAAGGGAAACCCTCCAGTCCTTCTCCATCCCTCAGAACCCCTCGACACCGCTGGGGAAGGGGATAAATCCCAGGCACACTCCCCCACCTCCAGCTTGGTTTTTTTCAATCCTTAAGTGACAGCTTGGCTGGATTGCACACAAGAAGTTTACAGAAAACCCTGCAAATTCAGGCACCTTTTTGAGGGCTGGATAAATCCTTTTCCTTCCCAGCCTTATCCCTGCTGCGATGCTGATTCCGGGATATCCATGATGCCGATAACGAGGTCTTTGTCAGAGCTGCTGCTCCGAGGAATAAGTGATTTGTTCTCGCAGTAAAATAAAAAGGATTTACAATTGTCTCAGAGCAGCAGGCAGGGAGCGAGCGGGGCTTCAACACCAAACAGCCTTGACTTCCAAATGCCGGGTTTAACACCGGGAAATATTGTACTTGCCAGGAAAACACCCGGAGCTCAGGGCAGGGAGGAAAAGCTCCAACCCCGAGGATTTGGCAGCTTTGGTCGCAGTTTTGGTTGCACTCTGAGACCCCTTCCTCCCTTCCCCAGCAGCCTCCACACTCAGAGCCCCATTCCCACGGGTTTTAGGGGGGAGTAACACGCAGGTTTTCCTGGGACGAACCAGCCCAGGCCCAGCTCCGAGCCGTGCTCAGGCTCCAGCTTTGGTTCAGAGCAGTTCCCGCTCCCCCCGAGCCCGGCTCCGCTCCCGCAGCACCATCTGCGTTTCTGGGACAGAGCGCGGCCCCAGGTGAGGGCTTGGCCCAGCTCACTCCGCTCGCGGCAGGAACTCCACGCGCGTCAAAGTCCCCTAAATCCAGACAAGGAGCCACCCCCCGAGGGGGCACGGCCGAGCTCCTTCTGGGGGGATTTCTGCAGCCCTCATAATGTTCCCAAAAAACAGAGAGACCCTCCCTCCTCATCCCCTGCTGCTGCGGAAAGTGGAGACCGTCCCATTACCCGGGACCAGCGAGGCTCAGCACAAAAATACAAACCCCAAAGAAATCCGAAATTTAAATCGTCAGAAATCTGGCGGAGCCTGAGGAGCTCCAAACCCGGCTCGAGGGGCACGAGGATGAACAGCAAACCCTGAATAACGCCCTGAGTAATGGCCACGAATGGGGCTTGGGATGCTCCCCAGGATGCTCCTCCTGCCGCCCTCGGGACGCGCCCAGGGGCTCCCCACGCGCACGGACCCACGTCCACATCCCCGGCTGCTCCTCCGGAGCCCCGCGCTGGCACCCGGCCCCTCTCTCCCGATCGTTTATGGCTGCCGAGTCTGCCCGGCCCCCGGCAGAGCAGAGGGCACAGCTGCCCAGCTGCCCTGGCACAGCCCGGTGCCTTCCCACGGAGCCAGGGCCACTCTGCGGCCACGGCCACCCTGCGGCCAGTGTCACCCCATGGAGCCAGGGCCACCCTGCGGCCAGTGTCACCCTGCGGCCAGTGTCACCCCATGGAGCCAGGGCCACCCTGCGGCCAGTGTCACCCTGCGGCCAGTGTCACCCCACGGAGCCAGGGCCACCCTGCAGCCAGTGTCACCCTGCAGCCAGTGCCACCCTGCGGCCAGGGCCACCCCACGGTCAGGGCCACCCCGCGGCCAGTGCCATCCTGCGGCCAGGGCCACCCTGAGGCCAGGGCCACCCTGAGGCAGTGCCACCCTGCGGCCAGTGCCATCCTGCGGCCAGGGCCACCCTGAGGCCAGTGCCACCCTGAGGCAGTGCCACCCTGCGGCCAGGGCCACCCTGAGGCCAGGGCCACCCTGCGGCCAGGGCCACCCCGGGGCCAGGGCAACCCTGCGGCCAGTGCCATCCTGTGGGCAGCGTCACTCTGCGGCCAGGGCCACCCTGAGGCCGGGCCATCCTGCCCTGGCTGGAGGCCAGCGTGGGGTCAGGACGGAGCCGCGCATCCCTTGGGAATGGAGCAGGGAGAAGCCGAGCGAGGGCTCTGCAGCAGAAAAGCCTTTCCTGCAAGGACACTGCGGCGCGGAGCTTCCAGCCTCATCCTGGCTCGTTCCCGGCTCATCCCGGTTCCCCCGAGAGCCCCGAAGGCTGGGGCACTGCTGGGAACACCAGGGCAGCGATCCCACGGCCCCCCATGGCCACGGGATCAGCCCGGGGGGGTCGGACTCCTTTTCCTGCACGGAACGAGCGCCGAAATCTGGCTCTGGTGCCTTCCAGAGCCGCAGGATGCGCGGGGAGCCAGCGGCTGCTCTGGCACCCGGGCTCCTGGCCGGAATTTGGAAAGCTGTCCAGCCCCGTCTCCGTGTGACAGACGAGGGTCTGCGGCCCACACGTGCTCCCGCTGCAGAGCAGCGCCGGCGTTCCAAGAACTGCCAAGGAATCCCAGCCAGAGGAATGATAAAGATTTTAACTTACAGGAAATGCTGCTATTAAATAATATTTAAGTCTTAATTATATTTTAAACCAGCCATTTTAGAAAAAAAGAAGTTCTATTACGGTGCTTTTGTAGTTAAAGGTCTGTCAACATTTCCATTTTAAACCTTCATTTCTAGGGGGTTTATAATTTGGCCATAAAAATTCATTCTAGGCTGGAACTTGGCAAACAGGGGCTCAGCCTAGGAGCAATATTTTTTATTATCCAATTTGGTTTAAATTGGTTTGGCCGTTTTTAAGTTATAGGAGTGTAAAAAATAAACGTTTACTGGTTTCAGATGCCTTCTCAAGCTTATTATTATTCAAAATTAGCCTTCCCCCTCCCCACCTCCAAAAATACCTTGGGCGAGAGGTGGGAGAGATCATTGGGCTCGGCTGACAGTCCAGGAGTTACGGCTCAAATTAATTCCCTCCTTTTCCTGCCAACAGCTGAAGAGTTCCTGGAGCCAACCCCGCTCCCGAGCGGAGCCGCTCCGGCCCTGCGAGGCCGGGAATTTCGCGCAGCATCTGCCGCCGGCGCAGGGCCCGCAGCTGCCGGGCCGCGGGCTGCCATCAATAATTAACTCCGAAACCCGCATTCCTGGGAAATCACGGGGGACCGCACACGAGATGGTCCTTGGCAGGGCTTTCCATCGGCTCCCAGTAAAAAGCCGCAGCTGGGAAGGAGCCGGGGGTGGGCAGCGAGGAATTCCTGAGCGCAGAGCTCCGGGTTTCCCTTGGGTTTCGACGACGGAGCCGGAGGTTCATGGATCAGCTTCCAGAGCCAGCCGGCGCTGCAGGGACACGGCTGCGACGTGTCCCCGCGTGCCACGTGCGGCCGAGGGGGAGCTGTGGCCCAGGATGACAAAAAGGGGGATTTTATCCCTGCTCCATCGCTAAATTCCACGGGTTTTGTGTTAACATTCGGCTGGCGCCGGGAGGGGGAGCAGCACGGCTCGGGAGGGACTTCGGGGCTCGTGGGGGAGGTTTGGCACTGCCAGGGGCACCCGCCAGGGCTGCAGGTGGGATGGGAGCTGCTCTGGGACGCCCAGCCCTGGTCACCTGGGGGCCCTGACCAGCACCGCAGTGTCCTGGTCACCCGGGGGTCCTGGAGCCAAGACCACAGTGGTCTCCTCCCTCTTGGGTGCTCTGAGCTGCTCCCAGGGCCAGGATCATCCCTGGCACTGGGGGAACTGGTCCCTTGCTGGCAGTGGGACGAAGCTGGACCAGGTACAGGCACAGCTCAGGGGCCACGGCTGGAAATCCCAAATGGGAAATGCCAAAGGGGAAATCCCAAACTGGAAATCCTGAACGGGAAATCCCAAACTGGAAACCCCAGAGCAGCCAAGGCTCCGGGGACACGGTGCCACCCCACAGCTGGAGTGGTGACAGGGTGAACTCCCCGCTGCTCGGGAAGGGGAAAAGGCCATTTTTCCCCCCTCTCCACGCCCTATAAGGGGAATAATCCGCACTGCTTTGGGTTATACCAGCCCCAAACCCCAGCTCAGCCAATGGCAGGAGCGTTTGGGGGCTCATCTATTACTGGGCAATGGAGATTTAAGGGATAATGGTCGTGGCAGCGGTGTACACACAGCAATAAACGGCTTTTGAGGTTGGTTAAATGCCAAGTGATGCTGAGGCCTCGCTGCCATAAACATTATTTCTATTATATGACAAGATAAGAGGATACAATAAACCGGCAAGAAAGGGAAAAAAAAATAATAATTTTCTGGCCTGGTGCGAAGTTCTGGGCTCGGCGTTTCCTGGACGCTGCACAAAGCAGCAGCTCCGCGCGAGGGGTCGGGGGATAAACTGGCAAACGAAGGGGGTTTAAAAAGCAAACGATTGTCTGAGGAAATGGCCTGGATAACTGGAGCTCGGGAATTAGGGCCGGAGGGATGATTTGTGTGCCTTGTAAAAGGGAAATGCTGCGCAGGGAGGCAGGGAGGGCTGGGGAAGTCGTGCTCCCTGGTAAATACATTCAATACTCGGGTCCTGCCGCTGGCTTGAGCAGCAGGAGCAGCCACAGTTTCATTAATGAGGACATTCCTCCACGAGGGTGCTTTGGAGAGCCCGGAGCATCCCAAAGCCTTGAGGGCTGGCGTCTGCTGGGTCCCCGAGAGGGTTTCAGGCCATTCTGCAAGGGGGGAGATGGAGCCAGACGTGGAGAAACTTCCCTGAGGCAGCAGCTGGAGCCCCCCCGGCTCCAGAGCTGTGCTCGGGGTGCCCTCGTGAGCCAGCTGAAGGTTTAATTCCCTGATTTACGAGGCGGGGCTGTCCCAGCGCCCAAACCTCGGGAACACTCCAGCCCAGCCCTCCCTGCCCCTCGGCACTCGGAGCGGCCGGAACCCGGGGGTTTGGAGGGTGACCAGCGGCACACGCCGCCCCGGATCGACGTCACCGCACGGACCCAAGGAAATCCTGGCTCCGGGCACCCCTCTGCGCCGTCCCGGGGGCGTTGTGGAGGTAGGGGCTGCTCCAGCTCCCTCCTGCCCTTCCAGGGGCAGGGACGGCCCCGCTCGCTCCGCTCCGAGGGCTGGAGAAGGGGAAATTCGCCACCTGTCCTCGCGGGGCGGGCACCGCGCACGCGACCTTGGGCGCGGAATCTTTTCTCGCGGCGCATTCCGAGCCAGCTGCGCCAGCCCGGCCCGGCTGCTGGGAACTGATAGCTGGGAGAATCCCAAAATAGCCCCCCCTGCAGCCCTGGCAACCCCAAACATGTTTACAGCCCGCTGCACCCCTGGCCATGCGGGGCTCACGCACACAGATCTGCTCGGCTATTTTGGGTGTCCTCGTCCCCCTCCTCGCTGCCCTCGGCATGGAAACAGGCAAAAAAAGGGAGGAAAAAGGGAGGAAAAAGGGAGGAAAAAGGGTTTAAGGCCTCAGAGACGGGGCTGGTGTCAGATACAGAGGGAAGGAAGCAGCTGCTGCAGCAAAGAATTAAACTGGAAGCAAAATAATTTGATTTTTGACTTTACACTGAAGGGGGAATCAGTGCTGGTTTCACGGAGCTCCGTTTGGCTCCACCAGTCCCTCTCCTCCTCCCATCCCAGTGAGCGCTGGAGGAGGCTGATCCCGAGTTTTAGGGAGCACAGAAGGGAGCGGGCACTGTGTCCCGCTGTCCCAGCTGCAGGGACACCCGGAGCCCGTCCCAGTTTGCTCAGGTGGCACCAAAGGCAGAGGGCACCCCTCAGAAACAGGGAATGCCCGGGAAGCTCAGCTCAGCCAGGATCGGCTTAGGATGGGGTCTAAGGGCTGAGCAGGGCTTGGCAAGGCTCTGGAACCTTCAGGGTGAGGCTGAGGTGCAAAAACCCCACTGGAGGACACTGGGATTTACAGTGGGACCTCTGTGGGTTCTCAAGGGATGACTGGATCCAGGAAACACCTGGAATTCCGCAGGGAGCATCCTCAGCCCTGCAAGCCAACCTGAGCTCCATCCCCAGCTCACGGTTACAGCAGAAAGGACAAAAAACCATGGGTGAGACACTGGGATCTCCAGTGTCCGTGGGTTCTCAAGGGATGACCGGATCCAGGAAACACCCGGAATTCCGCAGGGAGGACCCTCTGCCCTACAAACAAACAGAACCTCCATCCCCAGCCTGGAAATCAGGCCCCACTTTCCCCTCAGCCAGCAAAACCCATTTACCACCCTCAGAACCACCTGAGCCTCTCCGCCCCTGGAAGAGCTTCTCATGGAGCCGGGCTGGATCGTCCCGTCCCTGCTCTGCCCTGAAGGACGTTCTGGGAAGAGCTGCTCGAGGTCAGGCTGGATCCCCATGAATCACCGCGCTCGGAATTGCCAGGATTCCAGCATTTCCATATTAACATGAAGAATTGTCGGAATTACCCATCAGCAGCAGGCTGGAACAGCCAGAGGAGGAAGCAGCCACCTTTAGATGTCATTTGTGGGAGATTGTGGGAGATTAAATTTAAATACATTGTTGTTTGCCTTAATTGCTTGTTTGAAGCCGGTTTTAGGGCCGTGTGATTGAAGGGCTCACACCATTAAGTGCTCAAACACAGCTAATACATTTTATAAATGGCCTGCACAATTTCACAGGCAGAGAAGTTTCAGATAAAAAGCAGCCTCCAAAAAAAAGAAAAAAAAAAAAAAAAAAGGCAAAAGGAGGAAGTTCACCTGCAAGGAGGGAGGGAAGGATCTGGGTGAGGCTCGTGCCAGAATGACCAGAAAGCTGGGAAACCCCAAAGATGTGGTTTTGAAGTGCCCAGGAGTCCCTGGATGAGGGGCTTGACCCATTTTTGTGCTATGAAAAGAAACAGCAGCACGGGTCCCTCACAGGATTCTCCCCGGGGTGCAGAATCCTCTTTAATTTCAATTAAAGCCCCACGGGAGGCACGGAGGTATCAAATAAACTGAAGAACTGGACACGTGCAGGCTCCTTGGGATTGGTTTTCAATCCCAAACCCATCCCAAACCAATCCCTGTTCTGCAGCCAGGACAGCAGGGCGAGCACATCACTCAATACCTGACTCAGAGCCACAATTCCCCCCAAAAAAAGGCATTTTGGGGTCCTGATCCTTCAGAACAGACAACCCCAAACCCTGCTGGGCTCTGCGCGGGGCTGCACTCCCAGGGCAGATCCCACTAAACCAGCAGGAATTCCAGGATCCCCCAGCTCCTCCCAGCACCACGGGCCAGAGAGGCCCCGAGCTCAGCTTTGGGACGGCGCCGTTCTCCCGGGGAACGAAAGGAAAAGGGGCCGGGAAGGTGTGACTGGAGGAGGATGTGCCTCCTTCACCCCCTCATCCCGGCAAACTCCGCAGTGGCTCCAGGCAGGAGAAACTCACAATGGGTACGGAAAAAGCCCCATCCCAAAATAGCACTTTGGGGACCATTCACCGCAGCCCAGCACCTGTCACATTCCCAGCTGCTCCAGAGGAGCAACTCCGGAGCCTCCTCGCCCTGGAGGGGTTTGGATTCATCCCCCGGGAGCGGAATTAGCGGGAACGGCTCCGTGGGGAGGTCGTGTCACAAGAGTCAGCTCCAAACCGGGCAGGGTTTGCTCACAACCAGGACTGACACCCCGCAGACCCCGGGGTCCGGCTGCCTGCCGGGATCCCGCACAACGGCGGCTTGGAACGCTCTGGCTCCGGGATAGAACGGCCCAAATCCCATGGGATCGTACCTGTCCGCAGCCAGGGGCGCTGCACACGAAGGGCCTGTCGTCACCCATCCTTCACAGCAGCCTGGAGGGCAGAGAAGGGGAGAGGAATGGTTAAACCGGCCCAAAAATCCCCACCAGCACCAGCAGCAGCTGCCTCTCTGCTGGGACGTTGTTTATCAGCCCTGGGATAGGAGTTATTGCAGCCCGGGTTTAGGATTTGGGGGAGACTGGGGGGGTTTTACAGCTGGAAGAGAACCTGGAAAGGCGTGGGAGCTTCCCTGGGCTCCCAGCACGGCCCAGAGGGTCACGGGAGCTTCTGCAGCTCGGTGTCACCTCCTGCAAGGCGGGGACAACGCTCGGCCCCTGCGGAAGAGCGGCAGCAAAACCCCCCCAGCACGGCCTGGTCCGCCCTCCCCGGGTCCTGACAGGTCCTGGGATCCACGGGGATCCACGAGGATCGTCCAACGCAGCCCCCGGACGAGCCCAGGGATCCCCCGCACACAAACAAATCAGCAGAGACGGCGGCAATCCGCACGAAAACCGAGCGCGGGCGAGGAGCCGTCAAATAAATCCCCGGCCTCTCTCTTCACCGGTTATATTTTCAATGGGAGAGAACTAAAATTTGTCATTTAATTAATTAAGGGATTATAGGAGTGGTGCTCCGTTTTACAAGGCAATAATCGGGCTCCCCAGCGGGTAAACTACAAGGCTGATGGCAGGGGCAGTTTATCACGGATTACAGCCAAGGATAACAAAACACTCACTCCTATTATGCTACAAGTGAAGCCGCTCTTATTAATGAAAAATAAGAGTAAATAAAGCAAACCCCCCCTCTCCGATCTCGAATCCAAGAAATAACGGCTCCCTCCACCCACTGGTATTTTCACAGCAGGATTTTGAGAAGCTGTAACAAAGCAAACGCTCCCTGGCTGCGGGAACACGCTCGGGGCCACTCCGTGGGGCTTCCAGCCCCTCCTGCTGCAGGCTGGGAGATGCTGGGAGATGCTGGAATGCCAGGAAGGGATCTTGGGGGAGAAGGGTTCTGCACTGGCAGCCCCGAGCGCGGGGAGGGAGGGTTGGTATTTTTAGGAGCTGTGTGAGAAAGAGCTCCGAGCACGCGGCTGGGGGAGCGGCAGGAACGGCCCCTTCTGCTCCCGGGGAAAGGGATCAACGAGCTGCCTAAAATGAGAAAAACTGGTTATTTTCCTGCTGCAGAAGGTGAATTCCCTCCCCTCAGCCACAGCAGCAAGACCCAGAGGGTGATGAGAGAGGAGCTGTGATCCCACAAGCACAGGAGGCAGAGGCATCCCCGGCGCTGGGCTGGGTCTGGGTTTGTGTCCGGGTTTATGGAGCCAGACCCCGGGGTCTGCACAAACGGGAATGGGGACAAACGTCCCTGTCACCAGCAGGAATGGGGACAAACGTCCCTGTCAGCAGTGGCACGGGCTGGCAGCCGAACCCCTGCCCGGCCCAGGGGTGACAAAGGCACCCAAACGTCAGAACGGGCCCAGAAAAGCCCCAGAGGTGACACAGGGCACAGACCTGTCCTCGCCAGCAGCACGAGAACCCCGGGCCCTCCCTGCCTCGTATTTACGCTTTTGTCAAAGCTCTTTGAGGAGTTCGAGCAGCAGGAAAACCGTCCTGCACCCCGTGGCACCTGGGCTGCCTCCCAGAGCAGGACAAAAACCAAAACTGGGACAAAACACAGGGCAAGCATCTGAGTTTCCTTGAGCTGGAGCGCCAGGAGGATCCTGCCATTCCTCAAAGCGAGATTTGGCTGCTTTAGGAGTACGAGTGGTGCGCACATCCGCGTGCTCAGATTTATGTCACATTTAGCCAGGATAAATTGCTTCCATAAATTCCATCCTTAAGAAGAGGCCGGGTGAGGAGCTGATTGGATGCTGGGAGCGCGTTCCATCCCTCTTTCAGCAGCCCTGGGACGATATTTCACTGTTCTGATGGGGTTTAGCACGTTGGACACGGCCGGGGAAGAGGAAATGCACGGACAGATTGGTCACATGGCCCTGACAGGCTTGGGGGGCTGGAGGGGAATTTTTGCCCAAAGCAGGCCTGGATGGGGATTCTTCCCTCTCCTGACCCACACGAATTGCCTGGGGCTGGCTGGAAATGGCCCAGAGCGGGCCCAGCCCCCTGAGAGCCCGGAACAGAGCAGGAGCTGTGCGTCTGCTGCGGTTTCAGACGCCCAAGGGTTTCTGATCCCCTCTGCCTCTCCTTCACACCTTCGGCCGCAGCAGCTCTAACTCCTCCCTGAAGCAGCAGCTTCTCTGAAATCAAAGTCTGAGTTTCACCCTCCTGAAAGGACTCTTGGGGCAGGAGCTGGAGAGGGGGAGAGGCCGCCCAGGACCCAAGGAAAACCGGAACCTTCCCTCCCGCTCCGAGCCCTTCCCCGGCTGCCCACCAGAGCCTCTGCTTACCCCGAGCTGCTTTTCCCACCTCAATAACCCCGATTCCCACTCGTTCCCAAGCTGATCCCGCCAGCCCAGCTGCCCACAAACCCCGAGGGTCCCCAGCCGTGTCACCCACGAGGAGAAGCAGAGCCCGTTACCCTGGGCCGGACAGGCCCGCAGAGCGCGGGGGGTGCCTGGGACGGAACCGGCCCCGTCACTCGCACCAGCAGCGGCCATCCCAGCGCGGCCATCCCGGCCGGGCTGTCCCCAGGACACCCCCGGGCACCCCCTGAAGCCACCTGGAAGCAGTCTGGGAAGACAGAATGACGTTCCCAAAGCCCCTTTGGCACTTGTGGAGCTTTTTCTCCGAGACGCTCCACACGCCCCTGAGCCTTGCAGAGATGGACTCGTGGGCAGTGACAGCCGGGTGACACGGCAAGGGTCGCACTCAGACTCTGGGCTGCCTTCAGCTTTGTCTCCACAGCTGCTGTCACACCGTCACACAACCACCCCACCCCGGCCTGCCCTCACACGTTTTGGGATCGGGTTTTGTGTTGGTGGAGCTCCCACGGAGCTGTTCCAGCTGGACCAGAGAAGGAGCTGAAGGAAGCGTCTCAAGCCGGGATCGGGGAATCCGAGTCTCTTCCGATGTGACAAAGTCAGGAGCAGCCGGCCCCTCGTCCCCTGGGGCTCCCACACTCCTGTCCAGCTGCCTGCTGCAAACTACTTGGGCTTCTGCATCACCCCAAACCCCCACGGAAAACAAAACCAAACAACAAAAAATCACCTTTTCCTTCAACCTCAGCGTGAAGCTGGAGGAAACTCCCCGGTCCTTAACTCTGCTGAATGCTGGGGATAGAGCTAGGCTGAAAAATGCTCTAAAAATAAGGCTCTATTGTTGTGCTGGCACGTGACTCGCCGCTGCAGGAATGCTGGTGCCCAGCGCTTGCATCTGGGCCTTGCAGGACGGGCAGGATTGCTGCAGACCCCAAAAAACACTCGGGGGGACACAGACACTGTTCTGGGCTGGGTTTGCCAGCAGGGATCCCCCTCCAGGACAGATCCCTCTCCAGCAGGGATCCCTCTCCAGCACTCTCTCCTCCACCAGCACCACCACATTTCTGGGTTATGCCCGTAAATCACGAGGATAAACTTTACATTAATGTGACCACAAAATGAAAGCTGAGGGCTGCACCAACCCTGAACCAAAACCAGCAGAGCTGCGAGAGCCACCTCCTAAAAATAGGCTCAGACTGAAGAGGCACAAAACCACGCTGCTGACAGAGCCCCTGGGCTGAGATCTGGGCAGAGCCGAGCGAGGAATGAGCTGCAGAGTGCGTCAGGAGGAAGGAAATGGCTGGAGAGAGGGACACCAAGGGACACGCCATGCCTAGGAAAGGGGCAGAGAGGGGCAGGAGGGCTGGCAGGACCATGGGGCCTCTGGGCAGGAGTTCCTGGAGTTGTTCGGGTCCCAGGCAAGGCTCCCGTGGCTGCCTCGCCCCTCAGACCCGCAGCTGCCGAAGCCTGGACGGAGCAAAAGGGACAATCGGGGACATTTCAGCATCGGTTTGACAACGGTGCCGAGCGTCCCGGTCCCCCGGGAGCAGAGTGGGAGAAAGGCAGACACAGGACAGGGCAAGCAGCTGCTGGTGCTGGGATTGGTGCCACCAGCACCCCAAAAAGGGCCCTACAGGGGCTCCGCGGTGAGGGCGTCACCCGCGATGGGCACGAGGGGAAACCCGGACGGTTCAGTGCCACATCCCAGTGCCACATGCCCGAATCCCCGCAGGACAGGCACCGTGGGGATTGCCACAGCTTCACCCTGAAAGAACAGCTCAGACACAAACCCCGCTGCCCTCAGGCCTGCAGGAACAAGCCCAGGCAAAGGTGCAGCTGGAGGTGAGGTGCCTGTGCCAAGAGGCAGCACCAAAACCCTGCCAGGCCATTAAATAGGGCAGAGAGTCCTCGGGGAGCGGGGAGGATCCAGGGAGGGCTGGGGCTTTGTAGGAAAACTACAGCACCTGGCTGACAGCGGGAGTGAAGGCAGACACGGGGTTTTATCCACAAACTCCCCCAAAGAAAGCAAGCAGCCTTCATCCCAGCCCGGGTTCCACCGCGCCTCTGGCACGAGGAGTTCGTTCTCTCCTCCTCGGAACCATCACTGCTTTCCTCCTTTCCCCACCCACTTCAATCCAAAAGGTAAAACCGAGGCAGGAGTTAAACTCCTGATGAGCCTGAGCTCCGTGGGATCAGTTCTCAGAGCCTCACGAGCAGCCAGGCCATCCCAGCTCCATCTGGGGAGCTCTGCTGAGCCCCGGGAGCCGCGCCAGGAGCAGCTCCACCAGCCCCAGCCCAGCACAAACAAACCCATTCAAACGCAAATGGTGCTCGAGGCACCGGCCCAGCCCCACACGGGCAGGGGGAGAGCAGGGAAAGCCACAATAAACGAGATTATTATGGATGGCTGCGGACTGGGGCTGGAGAACCCTCTGGCTTCCAGGAGAACGCACGAACCCTGGCAGGCTCCCAGGAGAGAGGGGCCGGTGGCAACCCCAACCCAGAACTGCTCCTGGGCGAGCAGGAGGGGAGGGGAGGCAGCCCCGGCTGCCATTTCCAGCCCGGGAGAAGGAAGCACGAGGCGCTGCCCCCAGGCTCCCCAAAATAGTCCGAGATTTCCCACTGAAAATGCGAGGAAGGAAGCAGAGCGCTCTGAGGCCAGGCCAGGAAAGGCTCCTTGTTGTTTTTCTGAGCACAGCCGTGGCCAGCTCTGAGCTTCCTGAGCCTCGGGACGAATGTCCAGCATGCTCTGGACAGGCTGGGATCAGCAGAGTCACCTGGAGAACGCACGGAGAGAGCCCTGTCCTTGCCAGGGCTCGGTGTCCCAGCCCTTCCCTGTGCCAGCCTGGGAGCACCGAGATCCATCCTCAAGTGAGGGAAAACAAACAGGTCAAGCTCTTCCTCGAAAAGAACCAGGAGGAAAGCAGGAATGGGGTCCAACCTGCTTTGCTTGGCCTGTTTGGCACCTCATTCCCACTGCTGCCGGACCTCAGAGTGAATCTGGAGCCCGCAGCCACCGGGCACAGGGCCCGTCCTGCCCCTCTGGGTGCCCAGAGCTCTCCCCGCCTCTCCCAGCTGGGATCCACCCATGGAAATTGCGAAAGACTCTCAGTTTTGCAGGGAGAGGCCCCCCCAAGGCGGCTCTTGGGCCTAAACTCCGACTTTCAAGTTATTTTGGGGTGTGAGGGAAGGAGGGAGAGTGTTTGCTTTGTAACCAAAAGCTGCGAGCGCTCAAAATCGTCGTGTGGGAAAGGAGGCTGAGAGCCTGGGCTATAAAACCTGCTCTGGAGGCACAACACCCTCACGCTCCGTGGGCTTGATACAGCAAAGCAAACCCAACTGTATAAACTGGAACATTGGCAGGGAATTCGCTGGAAACAAACTCCCCCCTGCCACAGAGCATTTAACGAGTCGTTTGCAGCGAAACCTCAGCCGAGTCCGAGCATTTCCCTCGGGGCTGGACCTTTCTGGGTGTTCCAGCTGGGAGAGGATCCCCAAAAATCCAGGACAGCACCGCCTCAGGGGCGTCGGAGATGTGCAAAGCCCTCGCTGCTTGCTTGGAAGCGCCTTAGAACAGCCTCGGAGGGCACCGCTCCTGCCAGAACCTCTCCTGCCTCGCGTTTGGCCCTGCAGTGACCCCGCAAAGCGGCTCCCAAAGCGGCTCCTTGGCTCTCCCAGGAGCAAACGGACCGCAGAGAAATTCCACGGGCTTTGGGAAAGGGGTCAGACCCCCTGGGAAGGGACAGAGGAGGCCCCAGAGCGGCCCTGGGATCGCGGGCACTGCCAGAGCCGTGTCGAGCGCACAGCGAACCCCAGCCGGGGACTCGCGCGGCCCCAGCAGCCCCTCACGAGGGGCGATCCACCCCGGGCCGTGCCGCGGATCCACGGCAGCGCGGGGAAACCGCTCGGCTTCAAGGAGGGAAGGAAAAGCCCCCGAGAGCCGCTGCTCCTCACCCAGCCCGGGTAATTACGAGGCAGCCACGGCGAGCCTGGGAGAGCGCAGTATTTTACCTCGGAAATGCCTGAGTGACCCAGAAACCGGAGTCCCATTTCCTGAAATTATTTCTCCACTTCAGAGCCCTTGTTTCAATGAAAGCTGCTGCAAACGAGGCCTGAGAGCCCCGAGCTGAGCTGGAACATATTTCCCCTGCAAACGTGTGGGGATGGTTTGAAGGGAAGAGCAAAGTCAGGGCTGCCCGGAGCGAGGAGCGGGAGAGCCTCGATGGAAACGAGCACCTACGGATAAAAACCCTGCCCGTGAACTGAGAGAACGGAGCCAGGGCAGGACAGGGAGGCCCCACACTGCTCTCCCCATAAAATAAAAATATTCTGTCCCACCTGCTATTATTCCATCCCGCCCAGGCACTTCCCTGTAGTCAGCTTTCAGAGGCTCCCGTGCTTTTACGGCGCCGCTGTTTGATGCATGAGCCCTAAAAGTCAGAGGGGAGCGAGAAATATTCCAAGAAGAAGGATTTCCAGAGAATTTCCAGCAAGTTGTTCAAGTGCGTTTTGGGAGGAGCACGGCCGTGATTTCCTGGGCAGAAGCTCACATAACTCAGGTGACGCCGTCTGGGATGAAGGACGAGCATCCTACAGGGGCTCCTGCAGGTTTTGGGAACAGGGAGGTGCCAAAAAAGCCGGAAAACAAAACAAAGTGGGCTGGGAAGGTGAGAGACACCCCCAGGGAGGGCGAGCATCTCTTGGGAACTCCTCACTGCCTCCATCAGACACGGCCCTTCCTCATTAAAGCCCTGCCACACTCGGGATCTTCCCCAGAAAAATCCCATTTGGCCACGTCTGAGCCCGGATCTGGACGCTGCAGGCAGGGGACAGGGAGCTCTGCCACGGAAAGGCTCCAAAACCCAGTGGAATTTGTGGATGAATTTCCCCAGCCCTGCTCCCACGCTTTCCATCTGCCCCCCATGCTCTGCTGCAGCTCTGCCCTCACATTTTCAGGGCCCAAAATTAATTAATTAATGAATCGATCCCAGGAATGCTGGCACGCAGCTGTCGCCCCAGTGACAATGTGCCTCTGCCCCTCGCCCAGCTCTGTTCTACCAACACCAGAACAAAAAAAGGGAATATTCCTACTGCTGGAAGAGCGGGATGGGCTTCCAAGCCTGACTGCAGATCCCGCCACAACGGGGGAGAAGAAAACTTCACATTAATTACATCAATTAGCAAAGCTCTCCCTCCTCACAGCACAAGTTCACTCATTCCCCAGACTTTTAGGGGAACTCCAGCACAACCAGACCTCCGGAAGCAATCGACTCTCAGTAATTAGCACCACGAAGCGCTTCAGGCCATTAAAGCTGTGCTGCTGCCTCGGCACCAAGGCGAGGGCTCGGGCAGGCACCCAGAGCCACGCCGGGGCCGAGGCCGCGCTGCAAGCGGCCGCAGGGCCCGGGCAGCGCGGCGGCACGGTATAAATACCCACGGACGGGGCCCTGCCAGGGCCCCCCGCGCCAGGGCAGCTCTCGGAGCAGGATTGTTATTCCAAGCGGCACCGGAGGAATCCGGAGCCAGGGAGCTGCCAGGCGGGGCTGGGAGCGCTCCAGCAGCGCGGAGCCGGGCAGGGCTCTGTGGGCAGGGGCACCGCGAGCCCCGAGGGGCGACCGCGGAATCCTGGAAGGGTTGGGCTGGGAAGGACCCCGCAGACCCCGCTCCTTCCCTGCTCCGCTCTCTCCTCTACGCCAGGCACAGCCAAAGCAGCTCAAATGTCTTTTTTTTGGGAGAAGGGGAGGAAAAAGTCAGAGGACTCGGCGCTTTTAGGCCACAAAGGGAGCTCAGAGACACCCGGGCACGGGCACAGGAGCTTCGTTTGTCCCTCCCGGGGTGGGAGATCAGCAGCACTCCAGGCTCCCCAGGCCCAGCTCCCTCCTGTGCCATTCCCAATCCTTGGCGTGGAGCATGGAGGGAAGGGGGATGAGCCAAAAACCCACACTTCAAACCTGGGTTTAGCCCAGGTGCAGCCCCCGGTGCTGGGGCTGGGGGAGGCCCCGAATTCCCGGAGTTCCAAACCCAGCGAGGTTTGGGAGCTCCCCAAAGGCACAGCAGGGCCGACTCTGCCCCAGGTGAGGGGAAGGAGGCTCCTGGACGAGGAGGAAATGGAATTTTAGAGCAAGGAATTGAGCCAAGCTCCCGTGAGCCAAGACTAACTGCAGCCAAACACGCCGTAAATCCCAGCTCTGGGGAGGGGGAAAAACCCGGGGGCGAACACCAACCCCTGCGGGCACCTCCTGGGCTGGGCACTGGGAATGCTGGAGCTCTCACAGCTCACCTGGGCACAGGCACAGCTGGGCCAGGCTCAAATTCCGGACAGAACTTGGGCTAAGCCAGAACTTTCCAGGTCTGGGCCAAGCAGATTTGAAGAAGCGGAGATTGCGAAGGACTGAGCAGAACCGGGAGATCCACTGAGGACTCCAAGCGGGAATCCAGACAAAAGCTGGGAATGCTGTGCTGGGAGTGCTGACTAAATCCATTTTTAGTCTCTCCAAGCAGCTTCTCCCACACCTCAAGCCCAAAGAGAAACCACCTCTGGCTCCCCACGGCAGCCCAGGCCACGGGCTGAACCCACCCTTCTCACCCGCGATCCTACAAACCCCTTAAAGCCCTAACTGGGAACTCCAAGATCCCTTGGAACGGGGAGAAAATGATTGATGAATTCCAGGAAGCAACAGGTCCCCGGTGCTGAAGGCCTCTCACCAAAAGGTTCTTTTCTGGCAGCATTTCCTCCCTGACTGCAGCACAGCTCGGTGCTGAACGAGGGGGGAAGAGCAGTTTGGGAAATCTGGCCTCGATTCTCAGTGCCAGGAACGGGAATAGAGAAAAAAAGAGGAAAAAAAAGAAGGAAAAAGAAAAGAAGAAAAAAAAAGAAGGAAAAGAAAAAGAAGGCCCCAAGAAAGTCCAAAGAATAAATAAATCCAAGCAGAGGCGCAGCAGCATCACGTGGGATGCAGCAGAAAACGAGTCCAAAGCCAAATCCAAGCCAGAATCCTTCCCCAGCACACACAAACCACCCCGTGGGCACGGAGCCTGTTCCAGTGAGCCCTTCCAAGCTCGGCTCCAGCACGGAGCAGCTCTTCCCCAGCACACACAAACCACCCCGTGGGCACGGAGCCTGTTCCAGTGAGCCCTTCCAAGCTCGGCTCCAGCACGGAGCAGCTCCCAATTCTCCGGCTGCCTCAGCCCTGGGATGCTGAGAGCAGCTCCCAGGAGGAGGGAAGGAGGATTCCCTTCCTCAGGATGGACACTAAAGGCGATCCGGACCCCACCCCAAAGCCCTGGCTGTCCCCCACCCCCGCTGCTGCTTCCTCTCTCCAACTTCCCCATTTCCCAAAGCGAGGGGATTCCCATCCCAAATCCCCCCGTTATCCGTGCTCCGGCCTGGCTCCGAGGGATTTCGGAGGAAATGGGAATAAAGACATGAGTGAGAAGCTGGAATTGTTCTTAAGCCACGTCCTTTTATTCTGCCACGTCCCTCCACGCTTCCCAGCTGTGCCACGGATCCCGCAGCACTTCCAGAACTGCCGCGAGCAGCAAGGGCTCCCGCACCTGCCCAGGTGGGCTCAGCACCTCTGCGTGCCCCTGGCACCTGCAGCTCACCCCCGACAAACCCAGGGCACCCACGGGACCCGCTGGGAAACGCTGGAGAAGACTGGGAAATAAGGAACCCCGAGAAAGCAGAAATACACCAGAAATTCACGTCAGAAACGAGCCCTGGGCAGAGCAGGGCCGAGTCAGAGCGAAAGAGGAATTTCAAGAGGGAGGTTTGACACATTCCCGAAGTTTGTGTGAAGCCCCGAGCCGCTCGGTGTCACAGGGATGTGGGCAGACGGGGGGGGTTCAGGAAAACACGGATAACGGCTGGAGAGGGGCTGATTTCCCGGGAAAAGATGGAAATAACTGCACGCGGAGCAGTGAGGAGGGCGGACACAACCCCTGGGGGCTCGCCAGGGAAGCATCCGGTGTCCCACAGCTCGGGATCACCCAGGGCTGGCACCCAAAACCAGGAATTTTCCATAGGAAAAGGGCTGGTATCAGCTTCTCAAAGCAGACAGGCCTGTGGGAGATGGACTCCCAGCTCAAACCCCAACCAATCCACAGGACCGAGGTCAAAACCCTCTTCTGAGAGGTCTTCCAAGCCCACGGAGCGATCGGAGCAGGGCTCACCCCTCTCCTGCCACAGGAGCCGAATGTGAGCCCGGCCTTCAAGGAAAGGAGAATCTGTGCGATTCTGAGATTCTGAGGACGCCAGCGCTGCCTCTGCTCTCCGAGCGGGACTCTGGCTGCTCAGCCCCCCTCCTGCAGCCCTCTCCCCGCCTTCAAACGCTGCAGTTATTCTTGGTCTCGGCAGAGACAACCCCACCGCAACAAAAATCCTCCAGCCACGCTGGAATTGCTGCTGGATTCCTCTCCAGAACTGCTCTAGGGACAATTATTTGTGCAGCATTTTGCCAAGAGCTGGAGAACCCCTCTGGACCACCCCCAGAGGAACGAAGTCCCAGCAGGCAGAACAAATTGGGAAGTTCCCTGCAGTCGGTGCCACTCTCGCATTAACAAACTGGAAAGTTGTCCTGAGAGGGACCTGGACGGGGACAGAGGCGGCACCTCCACAGGGGCGACAGCGGAACAAGGGGAGAGTGAACAAGGAGTTTGTGTGGGCACACCTGAGCCAGACAATCCCTGCCCTCAGCAGGGCTGGGGGGCTCCTGGCAGCGGGAACAGCTCCCAGCCGGATCCCGCTGGGCCAGGAGAGGTGAGCAGGTGCAGGTTCAGTCAGAGCCCTCGACTCCCGGTGGGAACTGACCGCTGACTTCAGAACCAACTCCCTAAACTCTCCAATTCCTGATGTGTGCACCTTCCTGCTGCTCAGTGCCAGGGCAGCCACCGAGCCCCAGCTCCCCAAACGCTCCCCACGGGCGCCCACAGCCCCTCCACATCCCTCTGGAGCCCCCAGCAGAGCCACGAGCACAGACCCCTCCCCATCCCAGAGCACAGAACCCCCATAACTAATGGGGCTCCTCAGCACCTCAGGGGGCCTGCAAGGACCCCCCCCAAGGCTCCTCCAACCTCTGAGGTCTCGTATCTGCCACCCCACATCTCTTCAGGGCCCCCCAGGCCCTGGGCACTGAAGGGTCTCCCCATCCACGGCCTCCAAAGCCTCCCCCCTAAGCCCCTCAGGACTCCTCTTGCCTCTCCAGGGTTCAGCCTCAGAATCCTTCTCCCTTTAAATCTCCCCACATTCGCAAACCCCCACGGTCACTGCTCCCCTATTCGCACCCCCTCATATCCCCCAGGAGCCCCCCAGCCTTAAACTCCTTCCAGACCCCCCAGTCCCGCTGACTGCCCCCAAAATTCCGGGGTTCTCCCGCCCAGTGCCCTCAGCCCCCAGCCCCCTCCAG